>JAJOZX010000786.1:592500-675000 GCA_023014485.1 Bathynomus jamesi
CATAATGTTTTGTCGTGAAAAGATGCGCCTCAGTTACTGCGTGGCTATCGTGGCTTCCCCTCGTCCTCCATCGAAGAAAGTCGAACGATGAGGTGAAACAGTCGCATGGTCGGGTGTATACTCAGTCACATCTAGCCTCAGGGATGTACAGTTTTAACGACCACGACAACAACTTGAAACGTAAGTACACTTTTCCTAAATGAAATTAAGTTCACTTAACGCAGTTTCTCATAACGAGAGGTTCTCTCAGAGCGTAACCTCCGCGTAAAGCGGGGGTGGTCTGCTGTATTACAAAAGTCAATAGAGTAGAAGAAAAAAAAATGTGGGCGTGGTTTCGGGTTAAAACTAAACCTACAACTATTTTTTATTTATTTTTTCATTTTTTTTCCTTTCCAAAGTTTTGACATTTTCGACTTTAGTTTTCATTCTGTAAAAACTCGAAACGTGTTCAAGATTTTAATTTCTGCTTTTGGCTTTAGGGTTTTTTTTTTCTTTTTTTGCGTTAGTCTTTTTTCTTCAGTTCTATTGGTATGCGATTAAATCTTAAGAGTTTTAACTACTCTTGTTAGATATTGATTAAAAGTGTTTATAAAAATAATTTCTTTCATATTTAAAATTGTTTCGTTTGACTATTAAACATGTGTATGCAAGGGATCTACGCGCGCGCGGGAGTAGGAAATTTGGTCATAAGTGAGGTCGAGTGTGTGATAATTCGCAGATGTAGTGGGGTAATTTTTTGTAAGGTAAAATCTGGTACCTCGGCACATTAAAAATTTATACAAAAAATATAGAAATATTTTTATTGTCGGAAAAAAAAGATATGTTGGTCCTCGTTACGGTAGAATAGGTGAGGTGAGGTTAGGTTAGGTTAGGTTAGATTAGCGAGTATCTCACTATTTAATGACCTAACAGAAAACACCCTTCCATCCCTCAAATGCGTCCGAAACACTTATCACACCCTTCCTCGTTCAATGGCACTGAGATTATGTTAAGTTAAATTTGGTTTGGTGAATTAGTTTTTTAGGTACTGTATATGGATTTAAAAAAGTTGATACCTCGCTTATGCAGAGATACGCAGGTGTGTGTGTGTGTGTGTGTGTGTGTGTGTGTGTGTGTGTGAGCTGATTCAATATTATACATTTAAAATTAGAATTTTTTGCTATAACAGAGCAGGAATTTAACAACGTCATTGATCAAATTACGCTTGAAATAATTCCCGAAATAGACGCCTCGTTTTGACTTTTTTCCTCCTCATTAAGATGATGATGAGTGAATTCAGAAGAAAAAAGTTTTAAAGCGGGTAGCAAAACAAAATTGTAATTCAGGTTAGTCTGCGAAAGACAGGAGCCATGAACGTGTCGTTCGGCCTGTTTGGGGCAACTGATAACGTCGTGTGTGTATATATATATATATATATATATATAATATATATATATATACACACACACACACACACACATATATATATATATACATATACATATGGAATGAACTCAGAATGGTTCCATGAGGTTTTTTATGATACACACAGACCGTGCATGGAACAAGGAATTCTTCTGGGAAAATTAAATCCACTATACAGTAGTCGAATAAGCAATAGTAAATGACAAACACTATAGTTTTCTCTTTTTCATGATGTTAAACGCCCGACGTGGGCAACGGGTCACTGGCAAAGGGGCTCCAAAAATATAGTTTCCCTCACCAGCTATCTGCAAAGCAGATAGGATCCAGCTTCGGGACAGGATCTAGGGTTTACAGCTAAACCTAGTCTACTGTATTCAGAACCTCAGTCTAAGCAAAAGACTCATTTATTCACATCGGATTGAATACAAAAAAAGGGCGGGGTAACTATTGTATTTTTAGCCAAAAACCAAAACTTAAACCTCACCTGGCAAAATTGAGCGTCCACTTTTCAAGGCACATAACATGTTCGTTTCATGATGGGATTGAACTCAGAATGGTCCCCTGAGGTTTTTTCATGATGCACACAGACTGTACATGGAACAAGGAACTCCTCTGGGAAAATTAAATCCACTATAGTCCGAATAAGTAATGATAAATGACAAACACTATAGTTTTTTCGGTGCTCTTCCAATATGTGCTCTACCGCGAAACTGTGATCTACCATATTCCAATACGTGCTCTACCGTGAAACTAGCCTTATAAGGCTAACTAACGAAAATATCATGACTTAACCTAACCAATCGTTAGGTCAACTATACGCCCTTGACGATTGGTTAGGTTAAGTCGTGATATTTTCGTTAGTTAGCCTTATAAGGCTAACTAACGTACCTGCTGCTAATCCGAATAATCTAAGGTAGATCACGTATTGGAATGTAAATTTTCGCGGTAGAGCACATATTGGAAGAGCACCGTTTTTTCTTTTTCATAATGTTAGACCGACGTGGGCAACGGGTCACTCGCAAAGAGGCCCCAAAAATATAGCTTCCCTCACCAGCTATCTGCAAAGCAGATAGGATCTAGTTAGATACATAAAAAAAGGCAGATAGGATCTAGTTAGATCCTATCTGCTTTGCAGATAGCTGGCTGAGGGAAGCTATATTTTTGGGACTTTTTGCGAGTGACCCGTTGACCATCATGAAAAAGAGAAAACTATAGTGTTTGTCATTTACCATTATTTATTCGGACTATAGTGGATTTAATTTTCCCAGAAGAGTTCCTTGTTCCATGCACGGTCTGTGTGTATCATATATATATATATATATATATGCTTGTCGCTTTATTAGGCGTAATTCAGCATTGAAAGTACGCCAAGTGAAACGCCGATTTGAGCGACGTATTCACTTTTTTTTATAAACAATTCTGATTGATACTTTTTTTTTAAAAAAAAGGGTATTTAAATTTTGTTAAGAATAATTATATTCGCTTTTCAACTCATGATAAAGATAAGAAAATTCCGGGAAAAAATTGATCAACTGTAGGATTTTGAGGCTAAGTCAGGCGTCGAGTAAGAGACGCAACCTGCCGAGTTTTATGTATATAATGGTTGCAGTTATTATGAATCGCCGAGTTAAGCGAACGCAAAGTTAATGGAAAAGTGGGTTAACGACGAGTAATATATATATATATATATATATATATAATATATATATATATATACACATACACACACACTAATTATTATTTTGGCATACTCAAAACTTTGGCTGATAATCAATTTGTTTTCATTTTTAATTGTATATGGTTAATTGTGTAATTGTGCCTCCGTACCAAAAGAGGGGACCTACAGCTTAACGTAGAATCCAAATAACCATGGATCGCTACATCATCACATCATCTAGAGTAGAGGACGGTCACCTATGCATCTCCTGAATAGATCCAACTGGCTTAACCTCGCTGATCTCACGAGAAGTGGTATAATTGCATGATCAAGATACAGCTCTTCATTTAGAGGAGTCTCATGTTGGAGCGAGTTTTTCCTCGTGTCCTTCATGGTGAGCCAATACTGCTGGTTAATATGTTCGTTTTATTGATGCTTACATTCTAATAACATCATGAAGAAATCAAGGGGATCAGATAGCCAAGAATAAGACCAAGATCTATTTACGAACGTATTTGCTCAGAAGTTATTTGATGACCAGAAATATAAACACGTGTTTCAGAATGTGTCGTGGAAACACAGCGAAGGGACATTTTCTGTCTTCAATCAATTTATGATTTTACTTGAATCCTTCCGTCCTTGGAAAACGAAAATTACTGGTTTTTAATTTATCCTTTCTTTGCTCTTTTATTCTTGAGAGTGAGAGTGAGTGAGTGAGTGAGTGAGTGAGTGAGTGTGTGTCCTAATAATCATGCAATTCCAAACAGGAAACTAATAAATTCTTGATCAAATAATACACTGTAGCCTACCAATTCTGTATGTACCCTAATTTAGAATAGGCTAGGTCCTAGACTATCCACACGCATAGGCTATACTAACTGGGAATAAGCTTAAGTTTAAAATTAGACAAGGCAAGTCTACGGCAAGTGGTCAAGTTTGTTTCCATAACGCCGTTCACAAAACAGCATTTGTTGTATAGTGTTGAAGGTATTTTACCGTCAGCTTCAAGCAGAGTTTGCACGCATATTTACAGAAGTGGAAGCACCAAACAAAATCACAATTTCTAGACAAGTAGAGCGATTTCAGGACACTGGCTCTACAGATGATAAGAAAAAGCGTGGACACCCAAATGTGGTTACTCCGGATGTATCGGATTATTTGCAAGAACGGCTTACACGTTCGCCAAGAAAATCTTTATGGTCAATGTCACAGAAGATTGGATTAAAAAAAGAGTACTGCCCATAAAACCCATAGGAAACTTCAATTTTAGCCCTATCGTGCCCAAGTCATCCTTTAGCTGAAGGGATCAGACAAGGGAAAGAGGTTGCAGTACTACCGCTGGTTTAAATATATTTTTCGCTCTCACTCGGAGATCTTAGTCAGTAGTCACAACTTTCTTCTCTGGTGAATCCTCGTTCCAACTCGGTGGCTATGTAAACAGGTAGAATACGAGGATTTGGGCTGCAGAGAATACATAGAATCTTCATCAGCAACTTCTTCACAGTTAGAATATAGCAGTCCAGCGTGCAGTCTCGCAGCGAAAGATAGCTGGTCCATTCTTCTATGCAGAAGTTGAACGATACAGAGACATCACTGAAGAGTTCATTGTGTTGATGCATACTGAAGAACGTGATGCGTGTTTCCAGCCAGATACAGCTCATACAACCATAGAGATTTCCCTACACTCTCCCCCCTGAACTTTCTCTTCACTCCCCCTCTGAATGGATTCTCCTGAACCTCTACGTATCTCTTACAGATGCCTGTCTTATAAAACACAGACAGTTGACTGGAGTGAGGCACTACCAGTGGCTGCCATGTGGTCAGGAGAGAATAGAGACTTTGAACACAGAGTGAAATACAGTGGCGCTCATAAGTATTCGTATAAAGAAATATTTAAGTTATATTCATTCTTATCTTTTGTACCATGCATAGGATAGTTATGAAAAGTTTATCGTTCGTTTGGAAAAATTTAACAAATGAAAAAAAAAAGTTTAATTCCAACATATAATGTAAAACATCAAAATTTTGAGGGAAAAAAAAAGTTTAAATGCAAATGTTTTCGAACATTTATTTACAAAATTATTTAATACAATGTATGTCCACTTAAGACTTAAAGATTCTAAAATTTTTATCAGTATTTGGCTGTTTCCTGAGACGGTTGGTAATTCTGAGTTCTAGAATTCTCTCTGTGAATCTTCATTGAAGACGGATGACTGTACAAGCCATTAGTAAGCAGTGGGTCGTCGTGGTAAAGAGCTGTCTACAAATCTTAAGAGATCTGTTGTTGCTGCACACGAGTCGGGAAAGAGTTATATGAAGATAGGAGAACTTTGAATTCCACTCACGACGGTTGCTGCAGTTATAAAGAAATGGTAAAACCTTGAAACAATCAAAACTCTACCAAAGTGTGGACGATCTCACAAGAACGTACAACGAGAGGGATTGAAAGAATGATTGCTGCGAATGCATGAGTGACTGCAGGTGATATTGACAAACATTAAGACTGTCTAAGATCGATGTCCATCCCTCTACTGTTGTCGTATATTGAGAAAGAATGGTCTGCATGAAAGAGTTGCACTAAGAAAACCTCTGCTATGAAAAGAAGTTCGTTTAAAGTACATCAAAGATCATCGAAATGATAGATTCGCATTCTGTTCTCTGCATCGACAGACCAAAATTGAGTTATTCGGGAAAACGAGCAACGGTATGTTTGACAAAAATCAAATATTACATTCGAGGAAAAAAACATCTTCCCTACGGTTAAACATGGTGGTGATAGTTTACTTCTTTGGGGATACTTTAGTGTTTCTGGTTCAGGAAACCTTGTTGCCATCAGTGGAATCTTGAATTCGAAGAAATAGGAGGAAGTTTTTAGAAGAAAATGCATTGCCTTCAGTTTAGGAGTTGCGAATGAGTCGCATTTGGGTACTGCAACAAGATAATGATCCAAAACATAAAAGTAAGACCACCATGAAATGGCTGCAACAAAAGAATTTCAAGCTTCATGAATGGCCCAGTCAAAGCCCAGACTCAATTTAATCAAGAATTTATGGTTTGATTTAAAAAAAGATGTCCGCAAGAGAATCCCTTCAAATCTGAATGAATTGCAACAATTTCCTTCAGAAAAATGGGCTAAAATTTCTACTCTGAGAGATCTCGAAACCTTGTAGAAAAATACCCAAAATGAATCATTGAAATCATTCAAGCGAAAGGTGGACACAAAATGTATTAAATAATTTTGGAAGTAAATGTACGAAAACTTTTGCATTTTAACTTTTTATTTTCCTCAAATTCTTTGATATTTTACATTATATGGTGGATTTGAACTAATTTTTTTTTATTTGTTAAATTTTTCCAAAATAATGGTAAACTTTTTTAACTATCCTATGCATGGTACAAATGATAAGGACGAATATAGTTGCAATATTTCTGTGTACGAATATCTATGAGCACTACTGTATCATACAACGAATGACTGACGAATCTGACTTCATCTTTTTTATCATCACTCGTTGTCCTACCTGAGCTTCGTACTGCGTTTCCTTGAATGAAAAAGTAGGAATTAACTTTTTGTTGTTCCTAGTCACAACAGCCACAGTTGAGCGTTCTTTTTCGTCATTGAATCAAATTTTGTGTTCTAAAAAGTCTCCTGCTTGATCATGTGAATGAATTAATGAACATATCAGTTGAAACACTGAAGGTACCGGACACGGGAAGCCACCAAAGATGAACGCACTGCATTCGAGAAGTTCATTAACAAAGTTGTGCATTATCATAAGAAGAAGCCAAGAAGGATGTATTAATTTGTGATGATTTTAAAACATGAATTAAATCTAGTAAAATGGTCGTGAAACATTTTTCAGTTTTTACAATGATGCCATACAGTACACCTTCTTCGCAGTCTCACCCCTTTGAAAATTGGAACATTTTTTTTCAATTTTAATTCTTTGGGCAAACACTGTACAACCATGAAAACGTTCAGATTCATTCAGAACTTCTTTGGTGAAGGAGTAAATTTGACCGTCCTAACCCCCAGACGTGACTCTACCTGATTATTTTGAGGATTTTGATCGGGTACAGCAAAGAATAAGCGTATGCTTTATCATTAAATGTATTTCGCAAATCACTAAAGAAGTACTTAATTCGCTTCTACTGATGTATAAGTTCATTACTGCCATTATTACCATAGTAATTAAATTTCCATTTTATAATTAACTATCTAAAGTATGCTAATTTCATTACGCACTTTTAATTTCATAATTTAATTGCCATGCTTTCAATGGCATATTCAGCTTAGAATAGTGTGAATATATTAATGCCATGTTAAATATCTAAATTGTACAGAAAAATATTGTAAAACTGTCATTTGTATTCTTCTTCTGAATAAAGATTTTGTTTAAGAAAAACCTTCACACAAAATCAAACTGACTCGAGTTGAGACATTTTTGCTCATCCAGCTCAGTCGCTTTCAGTCTCTGTTGAGACACTTAAAAAAAATGACCGTGTGGGACAACACAAATAATCATGGGGAGTCAGGAGTTACTTTTAATGAGATATTAAACTTAGTTATTTTATGAGTAACTTGTAATACTTCACTACCACTTACGACAAACGCGAGTCATTTTTATTTTGTTTGTTGAGATCTCAATGTTTTCCAATGAAACACAACCTCCTGCGATGACAACAGATATTACGCCGGCTATTCTGCAGCGTTTTTAATTATGGTGGAGGAGGGGAGGAGAAACATGCGTAAGCGTGTGGATATGTGCGTTCAAAATGGCGGTCACTCTCAGCATTTGTTGGGTACTGTGTGTTCTTTTTTATCCTCCGTCACTATTGTATCAATTTCTGAGTTGAAAGTTTTCATTGTGTTTTTTATTTCCTGATGTATGATTGCATGACCTTTAGGACACACACACACACACCACACACATATATATATATGTATAGAAACGACGTAAGTATAGAGGAGTGTTCTGCACACAAGGAAGAGAAATAACAAACAAATGAAAAATAAGGCACCCGCCCGGGAATCGAACCCAGGATCTTCCAATTGCCGGTCAGACGTGCTAACCACCCGGCAATTGGAAGATCCTGGGTTCGATTCCCGGGCGGGTGCCTTATTTTTCATTTGTTTGTTATTTCTCGTCCTCGTGTGCAGAACACTCCTCTATACTTACGTCGTTTCTACACGTTAATATACTGCGCGGCCATTGCAGTTAAATGTACACACACACACACACACACACACCCACACACACACACACACATATATATATATATATATATATATATATATATATATATATATATAGATATATTATAATATATATAATAGGGTGGCGCAAAAGTCGCGCATCATAGGAACTTTCAGTGTTGATTATATTATTTTTTCTTTTAGGTATGGGATGGCTGCGAAATTAACAATAGACGAGAGTGTGAGCTTGGTTTTAATGTATGGAATAACAGGTACAACAAATCGATGAATCTTTATAGAATTTAAATTCTGTACCGATTCATGGATTTGTAGTACCTGGTATTCCATACATTAAAACCAAGCTCACCCTCTCGTCTATTGTTAATTTCGTAGCCATCCCCTACCTAAAAGAAAAAAATAATATATAATCAAAACTGAAAATTCCTATAATGCGCGACTTTTGCGTCACCCTGTATATAATATGAGAGAGATAACTACTATAATCGTACATTGATTTTAACAAGAACACAAGTAAAACGTTTCGTCCCGGCGTCGCGTCGCCTGGGTCACATCCCGAGCATGTCTCCTTCCACTACACCACCCGTGAAACCTTTGGTTATACATACTTATAAACAGTATAAAAAAAAAATCGAAATTGCTATATTGTTTAATGAAATAGGTTTGGAAACCCATAAAAAATGAGAATCATTAGTTTTTAATCTTGTCATTTGGTTAACCCTTCGTCGGGGGGTAATTGAGCGCGTAATATTTGCATATTTTCTCATGTTGATGACCATATAAAGTGAACTTATGAGGAAGAGTCCAAATAGAGAATATCCTAGCCCTAATTTGCGTTCATTTTCCCTTCCCCTCTGTTCCCCTTAATTTCCCATATTTTTCCCTTCTTCCAAGAAGGGAACTTAATTCCCTTTATTAAGGTCATAAAACCCAAAGTAAAAAGATTCAACGATGAAGGTTTTTCTTAATCATTTGAAGGTTTTTCTTCATCATTTAATTCACTTATGTCATTTTGAAATTTGTGTTTTAATTTACTATTATTATTAATATAATTAATTATTAATTAATTAATTTAATATTTTCTTACACTAGCCCGTCATTAATAAGGAATATAATATATATATATTATATATATATATATATATATTATATATACAGTATATGTTACGCCCAAACACCGAAATCGCTCAGTGAGCGAAAAAAACAGCCACAACGCGTTGTGGATGCAGCTAAGTGACCACACACCGATGTTAGATATTTTTTCGCTTCATGGCCGTTCTTAAACAACCACAACGCGTTGTGGACGATTCGGATATGATCACAACGCATTGTGGACGATTTGAAAATTATTGAATGCTCGGTTAGGTTAATTGAATGCCCGGTTAGGTCAATTGTACGCCCTTGACGATTGGTAAGGTTAAGTCGTGATATTTTCGTTAAAACTAACGAAAATATCATGGTTAACCTAACCAATCGTCAAGGGCGTACAATTAACCTAACCGAGTATTCAGTTAACCTAAACGGGCACTCAGTTGACCTAACCGGGCATTCAATTAACCTAACCAGTTGGTTCATTTTTACATTTACGTCTCATTCTAAGTTGCTTAAATTAATCGAAACCTACGGGAAAATTATTGATAATCATTTTTTAAAGGACTTTATCTTTTTTCTAGCATATCTGCTTAACTTTGCTTTTTAATCGGTGAATACGTCGATAAATATACGTCGTGTTTATATCATTTCAATATACGTCGTGTTTAAATAGAGTTTGATGAAAGACATCGGTGTGTGGTCGTTTCAAATCGTCCACAACGCGTTGCAGTTGCTTGAGAACGGCCATGAAGCGAAAAAATACCTAACATCGGTGAGTGGTCACTTAGGTGCATCCACAACGCGTTGTGGCTGTTTTTTTCGCTCACTGAGCGATTTCGATGTTTGGGCGTAACATATATATATATATATAAACTTCAGAAATTTATTTAATTTTAATTTCCTGTGTATGTATGTTTTTAGTTTTAAAATTTTCATTTTGAATTCATTTGTTTCTTTTAAAGAGAAGAAATTTTTATTTTTATTTCCAAGACAATTCCAAACGAAAATGGCCTTGCTGGAAATTAGTTTTCTGCCTAAATGTAAAAATGTTCTCTTTTACTGAAGTTTTCCCCTTTTAACAAGAGCCACTCGGCGTTAAGTACCCACCATTTATTAACGCCCGGCATGAAATAAGGCAAATGTCTAAAAATTTCTGTCGGCAAGATGAACCTCAATAATGAATCTGAGCTCCGAGTCAGCCAGCCGTGTATCTCGTACTCATTCAAATAGCCAAGAGCGTTGTTACAAATTCATTCTTTCCTTTATTCCCGTTTTTTGCTGACATTCATTGCGAGTGACCATCAGATATGGAACTCATTACAGTGTTGCCAGAAAATACAGAAAGTGGGTGTCAGACTCCTTTATATATATCTTTTCATATGCGTATAAATAAGGCTTTAAATTCAGCCTTTCTAGTTTATTGATAATACAGTTTTCTTACGAAACGTGATCCGTAATTAGTTTTTTCTTTTTAACAATAAAAGCAGTCGCAGATTTTACGTGTTTAATTTGAAAATTGTCAAATTGTCAAGCACATACAGTTGATCTAACGATTGGTTAAGTTAGGTCGTGATATTTTCGTTAGTTAGCTTTATAAGGCTAACTAAAGAAGGCTGGGGGCCCTGATCTTCAGGTGATTCTTTTATTCTTCTTTAGCGATATTACAATTTCTGGAGCAAGTGTAGTTTACGTCCCCCTATGATGCCTAGTGTAGTTTACGTTCCCCTACATTATCCTAGTGTAGTTTGCGTTCCCCAACTTTGTCCGCGTATACCTAACCAAATAAAACGTTAAAACTTACGAAAATATTACGACTTAATCTAACCAATCGTCAATTTATATGTATATATATAAAACGGGTCCGCCAAAAAAAAACATGCGCTTGATTGTAACCTAATAAATCAAAATATGTTTGGATGATTTATACAAAATTTACAGACAATAATTACCATTGAATTTTATATAAGTCAGCCAATTTTTATAACTGAATGATTAAATTTGGTTGTTTAATATTAACTTGATTTTTTAGTTCCATAAACCTAAGTGCACATTGAAATAATTTTTCTCTCTTTTTTTTAAATAAAAAAAATTACTGTAGATATCCCTCAAACGCCATTCTCTGATGGAGATAAAATAATTATTAAGCATTATAGGCTTAATAGGGGATATGGAAGGCACAAGAAGATAAGCCAGACACTCACGAGACTCCAGCGCAGATTTCAAAGTCGATTGGAATATCAGAAACTAGTGTAAGGCCAGTGATGGGCACCGTTACATTAAATTGGGCCGTGTTACCGTTACTCGTTACACGTCGAAAATGTACTCGGCGTTACCGTTACATCGTTACTTTTGAAAATCCTTAAAAAGCGTTACCGTTACTTGATACATGTAACGACGTTACAAGTAACTAGTTACATTTGATACTTGTTTATGTGCTTTCACACGTATTTTCAAACTACAGATAAACTTACAAATGGCAGCCATACCACATAAATTCTAATAGCTACTATTATTGACTATATAAATGTTGTTCTCTTTTGGGAAAGATGAAGAGACCTAGAAAATATAAATTTAGTTGTTGCCACTAACATGGAATAGTAAATGGCATTTAATAGTCCTCATGAATGGAATGGCAATGTTATCAAATTCAAATCCAATTATCGAGTAACGAGTAACGAAAAAAATCCGTTACATTGATAAAAAATTTGCAAAGCGTTACCGTTACATTGATACATTTGAAAACTTTCAGGCGTTACCGTTACTCGTTACTTTTGTAACGTTCGTTACGTAACGTCGTTGCATGTAACGCGTTACTGTCCATCTCTGTCAGTAAGGCGAATTGTAAAAGAAGACCTCGGACTTAGACCATACAAACGTGTATGTAGACAGATCAGCACCAAGAAAAACGAGTCATAAATGCAAAAAAATGCTAAGACGCATCAAAGTTATGAAAACAAGTCAAACATTTTTTACTGATGAAAAAATATTCACTGTAGAACCACCAATGAACTCTCAGAACAACAGAGTATACCTAACGAAAATAACACAACTTAACCTAACCAAGTGTCAAGGGCATACAGTTGACCTAACCGGGCATACAGGTGACCTAACCGGGCCTTCAATGGCGAACATCTGAATAACATTGAAGGCCCGGTTAGTCAACTGTATGCCCGTTTTTTTTGTTTTTAGAAAACATTTTTAAAAAATTTTCAAATTTTTTTTAAAATGGTGTGCGTTATTCCGATGTCCGCCTTGAAAACCTTTATATTGAAAATTTCATAAAAATCTGACCATAAATAAAGAAATTACACATGGGGGTGCTTTTGCTTTAGGTGCGCCGTAATATTTTCGTTAGTTTTAACGTTTTATTTGATGGATTCATTTAAAAAATGTCTCCTAAAGATCCGAGTGTAGTTTACGTTCCCAAACTTTGACCTAGTGTAGTTTGTGTCCCCCTTTTCGTCAGGGGGACGTAAACTACACTTGCTCCCAATTTCTTTCTCTATGGCAATTCTTTTCTAAACCAGACAGCCCTTCCTCTGACATGGTATTCCGTAGGTACGTTTTTATTCTGTTAAGCGTTGAAAAACGTCTTTCCGTTGACACACTGGTTACAGAGATTGTCAAAAGGAGACGAATTAATTTGATCGTTTCAGATAAGGCTGTTGGGATCTTTTCGGTTTGACGGCCAGTAATATTTTTTAAAATTACTTGTTTTTTATCGTCCAGTTTTAATCGAGGATTTCAAAAATAACATTCATGTTTTAGAGAAACAAATAGTGAGGCAGTTATATGCAATTTAACAAATTTAAAATATATTTTTAAACTGTATTGGGATCTTTTTGGTTTGACGGCCGGCGGAAAAAAAAAAGAGTCATGGCTACGGGATCGTCAAATTCTAGACTCTACCAACTGGTTAGGTTAACTGAATGCCCAGTTAGGTTAACAGAATGCCCGGTTAGGTCAAATGTACGCCCTGGTTAAGTCATGATATTTTCGTTAGTTTACTGTCAAAACAAACGAAAATATCACGACTTAACCTAACCAATCGTCATGAGCGTACAGTTGACCTAAAACTTTCAAGGATTTTGAAATCTTTATGTTTCCCAATTTTAAGTAATTAGTTAAGGACGTATTAAATGCTTTTATATTAGTCTTTTTTTATTTAACCAAACTAGCCCGACTTAACCTAACCAATCGTCAATGCCGTACAGTATAAAGAATCCTCTTCTCTTAATATATAAAAATAAATAAATTAAAAAAAATGTATTGTTTTTTATTTATTTTTTTAGGTTAATTGTACGCCCTTGACGATTGGTTAGGTTAAGTCGTGATAGTCTGGTTAATTTTTGCTACCCGCGACCCACACGAAGGGCATAAGGCTAAAATTAACAACATGCGAGGATGCAAACGCGAATTTCTTCCAGGTTATTTACAACAGTTCATGTGGATGGAAAGAAATAAAGTAAACAGGTTAATTAATTTCTGTAACGCAATTGCCACTCAATTTCCTTTTTAATAAATTAGTATACGGTTCATTTTCATTTCAGTAAATTGTTTTATTTATTCTTTCATCAATAAAGTGAAGATTACATATGTTTAACTTTTTCCTTTACATGATATTTATATTTAGTCCAGGCAATTTGTAGTTAGACCTGGGCAAAATTGCTTCAGAAGCTTTCTAAACTGTTTCCAGCTCAGGAACCATTGCCGAATAACATATCCAAAATCCGACAAAATTGGACCCCGGGAACACCCCCAAAAATGAAATTCAAAATGGCGGACTGGATGTTTCCTACGAAAAAAAAAAATATATAATTTACGCTTTTATTTATAGAGATACATTTGATGCTTTTTCTTTCAGTTGTAATGTTTTAAATAATTCAACAATATACAACACAACCAGTTATTACGCAAATATAATGTTATATAGCTTTTTACAGATTTTTATAATCAATAATACAACAATTATTTTTTTCCCAGTTTCAAGTTATGTTCATTACAGAAGAAGTGATACCTGGTCACAAACATACAGAAATTAATCCTCTTCATCACTATCATCGGATAGATTACCGGTACTTGGGTTGTTATCGCAACCACTGATTTGGCACTCGCCACAAGCGGCTGAACAGGGCATTCCATTACGCTTGCATCCACATCTTGAAGTAGCACATTTCGTCTTGCAGGAGCAGCGGATCATGTTGAGTAGATAATTTGGAGCTGGTGGCTTGTCGCAGGCTGTAGGGTAGTAGGAATTATTCTTTACATACCAACCCCACTGTTCTGCATCGATCTTCTCTTCTGTAGACTTCCAGATTAGTATTTGAAAGTATGTGCGAAAGCTGTGGTACTTTGTGGACGCATCGGTAGGTGGCAAACGTTCGGGTGTAACAAAAGATTTAGCTGTAGCTACCTTTTCAACTAACATTCGATGACGTAGTGCGTTAGTGGATTCAAGTGTTTTGCAGCCATACAACAGAAGCATTGCCTTTCTTCCAGCGGCTTCAATGTCAGAGTGTTGGCAACAATCAGAACAGAATGTATTTGCAACTGAACGGAGTTCAGCCACCTTCATCAGTGTGTCGAATGCTTTGGCTTTACCGATCGAAAAAATTCTGGATGTGCTATCACAGCCCGTGAAAGCATGCACAAACAGGAGATACTTGCAGATGTCATTGCCTAACAATGATTGAATGCTGAGAATATCATACACAGGATTAGGAGATGGTCCCCGTCTTATATCGCTGCGATAGTACAACTTGAAACCACTGTCCTTGGCATGGTACAGAAGGAGAATCAGCAAGTCGGTGTCTTCCCCTATTACTGTTGTAGTTGCATTTTCTGATGAGGAAACTGCTGCACGAACGATGTCCACATCAGCATCCCCATCTGCGTTGTGAACAGTACACCCGTGCTTCTTCAACATCTCACCTACGAGGGAAATAAATGCTTGCTTGTTGTTTTCATTAGCCAAGAAGTGTTCCTTCTGGCCAACAAACTTCATGCTTGGACTGAGATTCACATTTCTGCTTGTCTTGGTGCTGCGTCTTCTGTGGGTCATGTCCTTGATCGTAGGAGAGCTGCTGTAGCCATCAAAAACAATGATTGCTTTTCCATATGTTTTCAGAGTGAAATCGGCATATGAGTTGGCGATGCTGTCATATGTTTCATCTTGACGCCAGGAAACACGATGTAGTAGAGATCCACCATCCAATACGTACTGGTCTGTGCACTGAATTTCTTGAACTTCTTCCATGCGTAAAGTGTCAGTGTATTTGATTATTGCATGAGCTAGCTGAGACTTATCGGGTTTCCTCAAGATACTTCGTGATTCGAACAATGCAGGAGGATATGCACACAGTTCGTAACACATGACATCTTCAAGATTCATGTCTCCGCCAGTGGCAACAGTCATCATTCTCTGAAACAGTAGTGCAGGATCTACTTCTATATCTGAAGCATCAGTGATCACAACGGCAGAAGCAGATCCTAGTGTTTTCACTTTGTCAGATCTTTTGGCAGAATATGTAAAGGCTTGTTTCCCAATCATTTTTACGACAATGTTCGTACCGATTGAATGCAATTGATGAACGTTAACTCCAGGATCAGCAGTTAGCCCTGTTACAATGTTGCAGAGACCCGAGGTAGAATGGAATGGGGATAAGGATTCCAGACGTTCAAGTACTTTCTTCATGTCATTACTGTCCCTGATTTGTCTACTTCCCCTCATTTCCTTGTGCTGTTCACTACTTTCCAACAAAACTCTGGTGTATTCCTGCATTGCTAAGTTATAAGTGGAACACAGAGGCATAGAAAAGAGCCACGTTGTCCTTTGGATGTCTGTAAATCCACTTCCGCGTGTCAGTCCGCCTCTGCTTTTCAGGGAACGCATTAGTACTTGTTCTATCACCAGGTCTGTGCCGAGTCCGGCCCATAATCTGTCGCTTCTTCTTACCACAAACTTACCTTCCTGGAACATTTTGTTAACGGCTGGATTTTCAGAAGGCAAACTTAACATTTTCTGCAGGTACAGGTATATCGATTTCAGGTAATTGTGATGTCCGGCTGCTGCAATTATGGGGATGGTCTCCAGCATAGCTTGCAAGTGCAAATCCCACGAGCCGGTTCTGTCTGCTGTTATCAAGGAACGTGCAATGTTGATCATTCGCTGATATTCCAACCAGAGTTGACTTGTTTGCGAAGTAGATTGTAGGTCAGTTTTCTTCGCATCCAAAGTGGTAGCAATCTGAGACAATGCATTCGAAGATTCCACATCCTCAACTGATTGTTTGGCGGTCATAACATCGTCGAGCAGGTCACAAGCTTCCTTATGGAGGTCATGAGGAGTTCCATCTTCATTACGAGGGAAAACGTCTGCGACTAGTAAGGTACTAAGAGCTGCATCTACTATCATATGACCACGTATCGCTCTTGAAACAGCTTTTCCAGACATCATGTGTTGCACGGCATTTGGTCCGTATATTTCTTGAAGTACTTCAGACAATCCTGAACCATTCATAAGAGTACCGACTGCTCCCAAAAGATTCATCAGAGTGTGAAATGATCCCAGCATTAAAACAATGTCCTGCAGGTCTCTCTGTTCATTGATGATTTGGGAAGCTTTCCAGAACAAAGGCTGATCAAAGGTAATAATGCATGGGACTTTTTGATCGCGTGCTATCTTGCTCAAATATAGTAATGTCGAAAATATGCAGGTCATGTCAGTTGGCGACATATCTATGATGGGAAGGAACGTGATCGACGCCACACCTGTGAGTTGGCGACATATCTATGATGGGAAGGAACGTGATCGACGCCACACCTGGATGTGAGACACTTGATCCACCGTGAATTGCCTGCATTGTTCCGGACCAACTTGGACCTGATCTTTCTGCTGAAGATATCTGCCAGAGAAGACTAAGTCGACTTATGGTGGCAGTGGGTACTGGAAGTTCGCGGAATGAGATGTCCCTCAACATGCTTCTCGCGTGTCTATATTCCCTAATGTCAACGGTTGCAATCTTCTTAATGTCATTGTCACCAACATTACGCCTGTGAATAGAAGGGTGGATCTTGATCTTCGGAGTTATTGCGGCAATCATACCCATTCCATGAAAGGTATTCTTCCCATCCAAAGTGCAGACATCATGATCGACGTTATCTGCTGCTAGAAGGACTGCAGTGTTTTCATCAACAGTAAAAGAGCCAGACCCACTTGCCAGCGCCGCGTTTCTTTCGAATCTTGTTACTTCTGCATACGACGAACAGTAACCCAGCTGATGGAGAACGTCAATAAGGTACCTTGACCTAAAGTTGTGGTGTAGCTGAACCGACAAACCGATCTGTAGTGGACATAGTAATCCTCTAGGACGGGTTGCTTGCATAATGCTCTGCCCAATTGCACCTATTTTTCTTGAAGCATCCTGTCCCGCAAATGCTTTTGATAATAGCAATTTCAGACTGTTGGGAATGTAATCAAGAGCACTTTCTGCAGTGATGTCATTTGGAGATGGATACACATCTTTTCTAGGCGAGTCGACAGACTTGATATCACTTCTGATTATTTTTGCAGCAGCTTCTACTAGGTAAATCTTCTGTAGCTCTATATCTATATCACATTCTTTCGACTTTTTGTGATAATCTATAAGAATTTCATTAGCTGTCTCTCGTAGTGTTACTACATCTGCCTTCCCACTTTCACCTGATATTATGATCTTGTCTCCGTAACGTTCTAAAAGCTTTCTCTTCATGTGCCTGCGTTCGTAGACAGAGCTCTGACTTCCTTGAAGATATTCCTCCATTTTGGAAATTAGGTCTCCAATCAACAGTTGTTCATCATCATTCTCTTCCAGGTAAGCACAGGTCTGAAGGAATGCTTGGTGTTGCTCTTCATTAGTTGGTCTCCCTTTCTTCGAATCATGATCGTCGGAGGAGTATGCGCGAGGAATGTTTTTTCCACTTCGAAAATTTACGCTGCAGGTGTGATGGTAGACACAATCTGCAGCAGGAAGATCACGAAGATAATACTCCAGACGGCCTTTTACATTAAACGACCATTCATCGCAGCGGCTTTCACAGCACCTTTTTATGGTTTCGGAGAACTCTGTAGTTCTTATTTTGACATGCTCTGATTTTGGTTTGTGTTTGGAAAAAAAGTCCACAAAGGTATCACAAAACAAACAGTGAGTAGCACTGGAAAATGCGTATTCATGAAAACGAGCACTTTTCCTTGGTATTGCCTCGGCTGCGGTCTGTCGCTTCTTTATTTCAATGGTCTTTTTATCCGTAAACCTTTTCCTACATACAACGTGAACACTTATTCCAGCTGTTGCAACAACATCGCTTCCACGGCTGCGGCTGGATGCATTTATACCATCTGCTCCTTTTTGCGAGATGTGAACCACTTCCTGTCCGCTGTCCAATTTCTCCTTACAAATCACGCACAATTCTTCAGGGGTCTGCATTCTTGAAGGCGGACGCACACCGAGTCAGCCGTACACCGAGTCAGTCTGAAACAGTCTGCGACTAGTAAGGTACTAAGCACAAATACGCAGATGACAAGCACAAATACGCAGATTTGATAGTGGGTAGTAGGAATTAAAGAGTTGTATATAATATAAGTTTATAAAGATGTAGCAATGTCCATTCTCACATACACTCCATACAGTATATTTTATTTACATTACGTGACGTCATAGTTTAACATAGTTTAATACTAGCCGCCTAATACAATTTTTAGTGTCATATAGGTTAATTTAGAAACGAAAATGTGTTTTAAAACATTTTACTGATCAAGAAAAACGTCATAACTCTCTCTACAAAGCGAAATTAAAATTTATTGTATTTCGTAGGAAACTGCCAGTCCGCCATTTTGAATTTCATTTTTGGGGGTGTTCCCGGGGTCCAATTTTGTCGGATTTTGGATATGTTATTCTGCAATGGTTCCTGAGCTGGAAACAGTTTAGAAAGCTTCTGAAGCAATTTTGCCCAGGTTGAAGCTATTTTTGCTCTAGATTGCCTGAACTAATTGGGTTTGCTATTCTTGACATGGGAACTTTTGGGTTCGCTATTCTTGACAAGGGAATTTTTGGGTTCGCTATTCTTGACATGGTAAAATTGGGTTCGCTATTCTTGACATGATCCCTAAAATGTATAACCGCCTCACTATTTGTTTCTCTAAAACATGAATGTTATTTTTGAAATCCTCGATTAAAACTGGACAATAAAAAACAAGTAATGTTAAAAAATATTACAGGCCGTCAAACCGCAAAGCTTTAAAATTTCTTTCGCATGTTTGCACTGACAAAAATCGGAGTCCTGATGGATGTATTTTAATTCTGACGTTAAAGCTTTTACGTCAAATAGATTACTATACTTATATTCAAGTGCTTCTATTAAGTTTTTGGGGAAATTTTCTTTATATACTGCAAACATTAATGAAGTCAACAGCTCAAAAAATGAGAACTCCTGAATGCATTCAAATCGTCCCTTCAAGACTGTTCCAGAGGTATTCAGAATACGGAGCTATTGAAGAATAGGGACCCCAGCCTTCTTTAGTTAGGCTTATAAGGCTAACTAACGAAAATATCACGACCTAACCTAACCAATCGTTAGGTTAACTATACGCCCTTGACGATTGGTTAGGTTAGGTCATGATATTTTCGTTAGTTAGCATTATAAAGCTAACTAAAGAAGGCTGGGGTCCCTATTCTTCAATAGCTCCCAGAATGCTAAAGTGAATTTATCTAAAGTCTGTCACTTTTCCTCTGAGTCTCTTAGTAGGGGGAGGAGTGATCGGACAACTTACTATGTCACGTGTCTTTTTAAGAATTTCATTATAACTTTTGTCATTGATTTTTCCTTCCAGAAAACTAATAAAATCATTAATTTTCTTTTTTGCAAATTCCATGTCCACTATCCTGCACTGTAAAACATCAAATAGTTTTTCAGCATTGCTAAGTAATTCTTCAAAGCAGCAAATATAAAACAAATAAAACGTCTAGTTTTGTGTAAAGGTTTTCAGCCTGTTTTAAACTATCTTCATCCCTCGAGATTTCATCATTCAAAATGCTTTCTAAAACCTCTTTCAATGCTCCACACTGACGTAATATAGCTGATACTGTTCTTGACCGATAGCACCAGCGTGTTTCACTTAAACTTGGAACGGTAACTTTAAAATTATTGAATACATTCTTTCTCTTTGTGCTTGAGAAAGTAAATTTATTAAATGCCTTCGAGAGAAAAAAGTTTGACACCTCGTAAATGATTCGCTACTTTAATAATAACTAAATTCAGTGTGTGCACATAACAGTGAATGAAATGAGCATATTTGTAACCGCACTGTCTTAGTTTCTCTTGCACTCCGTTTAATTCACCAGCCATCACTGCAGCTCCATCATATGTTTGACTAAGTTATTTTCTACATTACTAAATGACTGTAAACACTTTGACATTGTTTGAACTAAACCACTAGCTTTTCTGTCTGCACTTACATTAAAAAAAAAAAAAAACGCTCTTTGATATCGTAATTATGAACGTATTTAATAATGATTATAAATGACACTGAACAGAACAGCCTGTAGTTTCGTCAGCTTGAGTCGAAATAAACGTAGCCTTTTCAATTTCTTCGTGAATAATGTTACCAATTACTTTATCAATCGAAGTTATAAGTTTATTCTGTGTGGTACTCGACAACCCAGAAAACCCTGAAGATCCTTCCTTTGCAACTAATTTACTGGCAAAAACACTGTCTAGCTCTGCAAAATAACTTAAAAGCTCTCTATAATTGCCCTTATTATTACTGTCACTGCTTTCGTCGTGTCCACGAAATGCTACTTCCTGCTTACTTAAATATAAAATAGCATTCACTAAATGCTTCAGATACTGTCTATTTTCATCAACTTTCTGATTGTGATTTTCTCTTTCTATCTCATATGTTCTGCTAATTGCACTTTCAGTACTGGTTTTCCCAAAACACTTCCAAGCTTTAAAATTGCTAAGGTGAGATGAAGATTTTGCGTGAACAGCACTGTCACCCAAAATGTTTTTTATACTACTATAACCTTGATCAGTCCAAGATTGTTTTTCTCTTGGTTTAAACAACAAGCACGGCCAACAATAAAGTTTTTGATTGTTAATACTTCCACATAACCAGTCAATTTGAGAATACCAACTCGTCTGGAAAGATCTATTGCCCACTAAATTTACACGCCAGACCTGGTAAAGGCCAACCTTTTTGAATAATTATCAGTTTTTTTTCTTCGATACTTCTTCTACTAAATGGCCTCGATTTTAAATCCCTTATAATATCACCTTCCATGATTAAATTTACAAATTAAGCTACCCAAAACACAAATACTTTTCTATTACATTTCATGACAAAATTCACAAGCTAGGATACAGAACACAGAACACGAATAAAGGCCAATTCACACTGAGAGCTAAGCCATGTGATAGCCATGACGCAGATGTGACAGATTTTATATAAAATGAACACTTTTCATATGTTGTGTATTAAATTGGTACGTGTAGGTTATCTTCCCCCCACGCTTGATTTGTCATCGTGGCAAATAGCACGCACGCAGAACAATCAAACGAGCATTTCGTTCTAGAATGTTTGATGCACATTGGTTGCTGATTTGTTATATAACTTACATTAACTTTGGATCACCTGAAGATCAGGGTCCCCAGCCTTCTTTAGTTAGCCTTATAACGCTAACTAACAAAAATATCACGACCTAACCTAACCAATCGTTAGGTCAACTGTACGCCCTTGACGATAGGTTAGGTCGTGATATTTTCGTTAGTTAGCCTTATTAAGCTAATAACAAAGGCTGGGGGCCCTGATCTTCAGGTGATCCTTAACTTTATAATGGCGATCCTTCAGAATCCGGTCATAAATTAGTTTAAAAAATAAATCGTATCAATAATTATTACATGAGCCAAAATATATTTAATAGTATCTATTTCAGTAGATATTACCAATCCTTTGCACAATTTAATTATTGTTTTTTCATCCAGAATGAATTTACTGCGACTTCATGCTATTTGCCACGATGACAAATCAAGCGGGGGGGGGGGGGGGGGGGAGATAACCTACAAGTACCATTAAATTTCCTAAAATGTACTGTACAATGCAAAAGTAGAATATATAGAAATAACCAACTGCCAGTATGATATGCAAATATTGCTTTTAAATGTTTAGTAATTCAAAATGATAACGTATAGTTAGCACAGCAACAAGTCGTCAGGAAAATACGAATTTTCATCACTTCGTACATTAAAAACTTGGTTATTCGGTGGATACAAAGTAATAAATCAATTAAAATACTAATTAACTTTTCATATAGTGAATATCCAAATGACTTCATAAAATTATAAATAAGTCATAAGATTTACATCATAACATGTTTCAAAAAGAGGTCAGGTTTAAAATTGTTTGCCTGACAAGACGTGGAATTGTGCATTTTTATGCGAGTTGTAAGGTTTTATTATTTGAGAAGATGCATAATAATACAGTAATACTTAACTTTATGTACAGTCACAGTGTATATGCAAAATAGCTATATAACCGTTATTTATAAATCCTAACATGGTCATTATAACATGTTTTATAAATTAAAGATATCTGACTCATTTTAGCCACATATCTTCCCTCTTCCCGCGTCTCTCTCCCCACCCTCACTGGGGAAATGGAGTTTAGATGATAGATAGATGGATGGAAATTTTTAGCCTGACAACTTTGACAACTTGACAAGAGATGGGATTGTGTATTGTTAGTTTTTTATGTCTGACCTGCCTGACCTTCTCCGTTGCCACATATATATATATATATATATATATATATATATATATATATATATATATGTTAAGAATCAAACGGGTGTCAAAAGTGTCCTCCCTCCGACAATCGATGGGGTGTCGGGGGAGGAGGAAATTGCAAAGCTGTGGAAAAACCACTACTCTAACATTCTTAACAGTGTGAGTAGGGATAATCTTAAGATAGATTGCAGCGAAACGCCTTTAGGAGGGACAAGGGAAAATACTTTGCTATCAGTTCCTGAAGTAAAGAGGTTAATTAGATTTAAAGACTGGTTCTGTGTCAGGGGTAGATGACCTAGCGAATGAGCACTTAAAATATGCCAATGACGTGGTATGTCTGCATATACCATTGCTTTTATCAGCCATGCTTGCTCATAGCTATATCCATGCAGAGTGCATGAGGGTATATATCTTGCCCCTGGTCAAAAATAAGTATGGAGACATTCTGTCCAGCAATAATTACAGGCCTATTGCTGTCACTTCCTGCTTCTCGAAACTACTAGAAAAACTCTTGTTACTCCGATTAAATGATTACCTATGGACATCTAATCAATTTGGTTTTAAAAGGTCCCACTCAACTGACCTGTGTATCTATGTACTTAGAAACAATATTTAAATACACTGACAGTAATTCAACTATTTATAGCCGTTTCCTAGATATAAGTAAGGCATATGATAGAGTGAACCACAATATTTTATTTAAAAAACTAGAAGACAGGAAGGTTCCCATGTACATATTAATTTTATTGAAATTTTGGTATTCCCACCAATCTTTTACTGTAAGGTAGGGCAATATACTATCCGAATATTTTGGCTCCTCTTGCGGAGTGAGACAAGGCTCCTTGCTCTCCCCTATGCTGTTTAATGTGTATATTGAAGGATTAATTGCTTTACTTAATGAGGCAACAGTGGGATGTTGTAAGATAACAAGGAAAAATAACTTAGTTTATGCCGATGATATGGTGTTAATAAGTCCCTCTGTTAAAGGTCTGGATCGGTTACTAAAAGTCTGCGAAGTGTATTCGCAGAAACATGATATTCTTTTTAATGTCACAAAAACTAAGGTTATGCAATTTCATCCTAAAAGCTGTAATCAGCCAGCTGATTATAAGGTTTAAAATGAAAGGTGAAGTAATTGAGGAAGTACACGAGTTTAAGTATTTGGGTCAAACTATTACCAGCTCAATGCAAAAAACTTCACTTTTCTACGTGGAGGTCAAAATATGATAATAAAAACCCACTCTAATAGACAGAGTTTATTTCCACAACAGTTTCGATGCCCACTGGCATCCTCTTCGGGTGGATACAGAAAAACGAATGAACCAAAAACAAGAGGGAAAACACTCCAGGGACCATTGAGAAATTCACACATAGGATAGATCCCGTTCTCCCGACTCCGGAAGAGCATTTTATTAAAGGGTCCCGTTTATAAGTACCTTCGCACAAATTAAAATTATCTTCTTGTTCTATACATACAGATTCTATTATTTTTGACATAATTATTACATTTATTATTACATTTATTATTGCATTATTGTTTATTATAGAAATTATAAATTTATTATTACATTTATTATTACAATGCTGTTTATTATTACAGAAATTATAAACCGAAAAACGAATGAAAAAAGGCGAGAAGGAAACAATCCAGAGACCATTAAGAAATTCGCACCTAGGTTAGATCCCGTTCTCCCGACACCGGAAAGGCATTTTATTACTACATTATTATTTATTATTACCAAAATTACAAACGAAAACGAAGGAACAAAAGCGAGAAGGGAACAATCCAGGGACCATTAAGAAATTCGCACCTAGGTTAGATCCCGTTCACCCGACACCGGAAAGGCATTTTTATTAAAGGGCCCCGCTTATAAGTACCTTCGCACAGATTAAAACTCTCTTGTTCTATACATAGAGATCCTATTATTTGGACATAATTACTACATTTCTTATTACATTTATCATTACATTTATGTTTATAACATTTATTATTATTACCTTTACATCTATTATTACATTTATTTTATTACCTTTATTATTACACTTATTATTATTGCATTTACATTTATTTCCACATTTATTACATTTATTACTTTCATTATTACATTTACATTTATTACTATTATGTTTATTATTCGATTTACATTTTACCGAAAAAACGAACGAACCAAAAGCGAGTAAGGAAACAATCCAGAGACCTTTAAGAAATTCACACTTAGGTTAGATCCCGTTCACCCGAACGGATGAACGGGCGAACGGTTTTCTATAGAAAACCTACTCACTGTAATTCGTACATTCATTATTGTTCATATTATGATGGTGTTAAAAGCTCAATTATTTCTTCCATGTTTCTGAGAGCACTCAGGATTTGTAGCCCCATTTGCTGGACCCGGGAAAATTCAAAGATTTGGAACATTTTTAAGGATTTAAGGATTTAAAATATCCTGAGTGGGTTATCAGAAAGGCGTATTTTAAAACCAGGAAATCTTTTTATGCCCCTCGGGAACTTTAGTTAACCAAAGACAATATGTGAGTTTGCCTTACATTGCCGGCTTAGAAAGTGTAAAACTTTTGACGAAAGATTTTAAGTTTGCTTTGGCGTTCAAATATTCGTCTACTGTAAAAAGTAAATTGGTTAGGAATAACGTTGGAAAACAGGAACAAGCCTGTGTCTACAGCATTCCCTGTAAAAGTTGTGATTTAGTATACGTAGGAGAAACTGGAAGAAATATTGAAACCCGTATTAAAGAACATAAATATGCCTTCAGAAGTTGTAATAATAATAATGCAATTTTTTTTATCACGCCAGCCAAAATGATCATGTCATAAATTGGGAATCAAGTAAGTTACTTTATAAATGCAATAATTATGTCAAAAGAAAAATAATAGAATCTGTATGGATAGAACAAGTGGATAATTTAGTTTGTGCGAAGGTACTTATAAGCAAAGCTGGGCACTTGCGTTTTTTTTTGCGGTACTGCGGTACTACCGTGTTTGTCGGTACCGCGGAAAGTACCGCGGGAAATTTGAATGCGGTAGCGGTACTGCTGTACTTTCAGCGATCCTTTGCGGTACTGCGTTATGCGGTACCGGTTTGGTAGTGCGGTAGTACCGCAGTACCGCAGTACCGCAAAAAAAACCGCAAGTGCCCAGCTTTGCTTATAAGCTGGACCTTCTTATGAGATTCTTGGTAAAAAAATCCCTTACGGCGTCAGGTGAACGGAATCTAACCTAAGTGTGAATTTCTTAAAGGTCTCTGGATTGTTTCCTTACTCGCTTTTGGTTCATTCGTTTTTTCGGTAAAATGTAAATGGAATAATAAACATAATAGTAATAAATGTAAATGTAATAATGAAAGTAATAAATGTAATAAATGTGGAAATAAATGTAAATGAAATGCAATAATAATAAATGTAATAATGAAGGTAATAAAATAAATGTAATAATAGATGTAAAGGTAATAATAATAAATGTTATAAACGTAAATGTAATGATAAATGTAATAATAAATATATTAATTGTCAAAATAATAGAATCTGTATCATGCAGAGCTGGGCACTTGCGTTTTTTTTTGCGGTACTGCGGTACTGCGGTACTACCGTGTTGGTCGGTACCGCGGAAAGTACCGTGGGAAATTTGAATGCGGTAGCGGTACTGCTGTACTTTCAGCGATCCTTTGCGGTACTGCGTTATGCGGTACCGGTTTGGTAGTGCGGTAGTAGTACCGCAGTACCGCAGTACCGCAAAAAAACGCAAAAAAAACCGCAAGTGCCCAGCTCTGTCTGTATGTATAGAACAAGATAGTTTTAATCTGTGCGAAGGCACTTATAAGCGGGACCCTTTAATAAAAATGCCCTTCCGGTGTCGGGTGAACGGGATCTAACCTAGGTGCGAATTCCTTAATGGTCCCTGGATTGTTCCCTTCTCGCTTTTGTTCCTTCGTTTTCGGTTTGTAATTTTGGTAATAATAAATAATAATGTAGTAATAAAATGCCCTTCTGGTGTTGGGAGAACGGGATCTAACCTAGGTGCGAATTTCTTAATGGTCTCTGGATTGTTTCCTTCTCGCCTTTTTTCATTCGCTTTTCGGTTTTCTTGTCATCCTTCTTGGAAAGATTGCATATACTCTCTTTCTAAAACAGCTTCTAAGAGGTTAGGTGTGTTGTACCGGCTCCATAGTTTCTTCACCCCTAGTCAGTTGCTCTCTCTCTGTACAGGGGTCTTGTCGGCCCCTGTATGGAGTATGCTTCTCATGTGTGGGATGGCTCAACCCACACAGCTCTTCTTGACCATGTGGAATCAAAGGCTTTTCGTCTCATCAATTCCCCACCTCTTATTGACTGTCTTCAATCCCTCTCTCTCTCTTCGCCACAGTGTTGCCTCTTTCTTTCTTTACTATCGCCATTATAACGGACACTGCTCTTCTAAACTGCTGCTTGCCACATCCTTTAAGGAGAGCACGCAGTACCAGACTTTCGACACATTCTCATTCCTTTTCTCTCCAACTCTAACGCAAGAGTTAATTGGTATTTTCAATCTTTCATCTACTCAACCGGTCAACTCTGGAACAATCTTCCTCAGTCCATCTTTCCCCTTGTCTATGTCCTTTCCGCATAAAAAGTGTATATATGCAGGAAGGAGGGGCCAAGGGCGAATGCCTTCAAAAACGGCCCCTCCCCAACAGAAAAGAATAGAGCTAAAATTAAGGTTTAATGTTTTCGAGATGCCTGGACACTCTGTGTTTGAAAGATTGGAGGTTATAGACAGGGGGGAAAGATGAAGGAAGGAGGGACCAAGGGTGAGCGTCGGTAAAAATATCCCCTCCCCCTATAAAAGAAAGAGAGAGCTGAAATGAACGTCTCCCAAGCTCACGATGCATTTTTTTTTCAATTTTGAAAAGATTGTGTGGCGTGTAAACTGTACGTATGTGTAGTGAAGAACAGAGGGAGAAGTGTGTTTGAGAACATGCTGGACTGCTCACACGGTAGATGAGACACAGAAAAAATCAGCTAAAGAGGGCAGTAATAACTCCCTGTCTCCTGCCTAACTTCCCCCCTGCCCCGGAGTACTGTACTTACCTAGCCGACTGGTGTCTACAATCTCCTCATTTATCGGTTTGAAGTTAATGATTTTGTTCTTACACTTACTCCTAAATGAAAATAAAATGTGCCATTTTGATTATGTCTTTGATTTTTAATAATTTTAACTCTTTAACTTGTATGCTCAAGAAAATCTACATTATATAATATCTTTATTGCTCCCTTTCAACAACGAAGATATTGTCCGATGCGTTATCAGCAGTATTTTCCCGTATAAGATTATAGTACATCATATAAAGTACAACAAAAGTATGATACAGAGTTAATAAAACCTGTTTAGGAACTATAAATCGACATTTAAACAATATAGACACCCTCAGAGATGATCTTTTAGGATGTATAATTGATACAATTCTTCTGCAAATTCTTATCAAGTATGACGCATAAAAATTTCGTTACATTACATTCTTTTACAACGAGTTCTCCAACATTATATGTATAAAAACTGGTAATCCTGGTAGAAGTTCCTTGGGTCGTGTGGCCCCACCTCTAGACCTGGCCTGATGGAGGAGCGAGTTGCTCTTTTGCAATGTCTGTCGTATATACCCGGCTCACCCGGTACTGTCCTGAGCCAGGCATTTAGTCTTCTTTTGAAGACTTTAACTTTGACACTTCTGATGTTCTTGAGGTCTTTCGGAAGCTGGTTAAAAAGTCCCTGACAACCAAGCTATTTTCCTTCAGTGTTGAGGATGTCTCCTCGTCGGGCCTTTAGTTTGGAAACACTACACATCCTGCCTTTTCCATCTTTCAATGTTTGGATGGTTACTGGTTTCAGTTTGAGGTTACATACCAGTTTTTTGATAATTTTCCATATGTAAATTATAGTGTGTGTGTCTCTTCGAATATAGATTTAACCCTATACCGAATATAGATTTAACTCTTTCTGTCCCAAATTATTATTTTAAGCTAAAGAAAAACTTTTTACCACTTAAAAATGTCAAAAATAGGTATGGAAACATAAACGAAACTTTGTTTAGAAATTTATTTAATTAATTACGCTAGAAATTATATGATTCCATTTGGCGCTATCAAGTAATAAGAGAAACTAACATAACTTTGGTACTTTGAATGAAACAAATAAAAGCAATTTTTGTCCTTTGCTAAACACAACGGTAGACCATACTACTTTGAATGGAATGCTTTAAAACGGTTTTTTTCTACGTTAAACATAATTGTACATCACACTTTCGACATTTTAGACGAGAGTAACCCGTCATACAGTTTCGGCATCTCTTTTTGGGTTCTAAATGCTCAGGCCAATGTCCAAAATTATCTGCCAGATGTTGCTATACAGTTAATTGTTGCATTCAAATGCCATAAGGCATCACTGAAGCTAATCTGAGGAAATTATGCATACTTTTTGTTGATGATGCCATATGGAATCACTGGGACAGAAAGGGTTTATTTACGTACTTTTCCAGTAGTTGAGTTTCTTGGCCGTGAAATTTCTTTAGATTTTTTCTAGTTTATTAATTTCTTTTTTATATGGGTGCGTCGAGACTGAGCAGTATTCAAGTTTTGGTAACCCGTATTTTCAGCAGAGGAATTATTATATTCTTATCCCTTCTTTTGAAGGTTCTCAGTAGCTGTCCCGTAACTCTCTTTGGTTTGTTTATTGCTCTCTGATTCTGTGTTTCAAATTTTGCATCATCGGTCATTATTACCCCTAAATCTTTGGCTTTCGTACTCTCTGAATTTCCTGCCCATTTGAAGCATAGTACGGGGTGTCAGGAAATGATTGACCCCCTGTAGAGCAAAAACTAGGAGAGATAGATAAAAACTGGCGAGACCACTTGAAAGAGCGTTAAAATCTGAATAAAAACCATTATATTTATTCCTGTGATTTAATTCTTACCATTTTTTTTCCCACAGAAACCATGGCATCATCTATTTTGAACGATTCAGAGAAAAAGCGAGTTCTTGACCGCATTCGAGCTGTCACATTTCGTGAAGCAAAGGAAGCTGGTGCAACTTTCATAACTCGACACTGGGTGGCTGAGAGATTAAAAAGATCAGAAGACTTCGTCAAAGGGAATTGGAATAAGAATCCTGAAGATTGTGAAACAGAATTTCGAGGAGGAAGACCGGAGAAATTATCTCAAGAATCGAAAGACATTGTGCTTGCTGCATCACGGCGCCGAAAGAAGAGCTGCTCTGAGGTAGCGAAAGAGATACTTATCGTCGTGGTAAGATAGTCAATCGGCAACTTGTGCATCAATTTCGAATTCGCCAAGGCTTGAGTGCTTGGCATGAAATAGCTAAGCCACGGAAGAGTGATCTTAATATTGAAGATCGGCTATGGTTTTGTGATTATCTTGAGGAATGGACGGAAGACGATTTCCTTCACTTGGTTGTCAGCGATGAATTCTTCGTTTATGTCTCCAGAAAACCAAATTTTCAGAATGATCGGGTTTGGGCAACAACTCCTGATGAAGTCCCAGACGACCAGAAGTATCGAGAAATAGTAAAAAATCCAGCATGTGTGGGTGTTTTCATTATGTTCTCTATTCGGAAGCTCATCTGGGTTATCAAACCAAGAGGAACCAGTTGGGATGGGCCTTATTTTCGAAATGTAATTTTAGCCCAACATGTAATTCCGTTTTTGAAAGACCCCGAGTGTGTTTTGGATGTGAACAGGCAACCTTTCTTCACGACAAAGCCCCCTGTATGAAAGCACTTGCGACTCAACAACTGCTTAAGGACAATAACATTGATTTTTTCGGAAATAATGAATGGCCTGGCAATTCTCCCGATCTTAGTGTCTGTGAACATGTCGGATCCATCATGAAGGATCGGGTGGAGTCCTTAATGCTGGAACAACCCATTCAGAATCGGTATTCAACAGAAATTATGACTGCAAAGATCAACGAAGTCCTTGAAGAAATGAGTCATGATACAGATCTCTTTGGGACACTTCTGGGATCATACCCCCGTCGATTAATGGCCGTCAGAGCTGCAAATGGTGGCAACACCTGATATTAAAACAAGTGTTTTTTATTCAAAATTAAACGCTCTTTCGCGTGGTTTTGTCTGTTTTTTTCTATTCCTTTCAGTTTCTTCTGTACAGGGGGGGGGGGGGCAATCATTTCCTGACACCCCTTATGCTGTCTGTTTAAGTTCGAAATTTCTTCCATATCTCAAGAGCTGAAATTTCTCAGTGTTAATAAATAAATAAATAAATAAATAAATATTTTTTTAGGTTGGTATCGGTACATGTTATTGGTTTGTTTTGTTTCACACACACTCGAACGTTTCTCCAACTTCTGGAAACAATTTTTAATTCATTTCTCAGAACAGAGATGAACACACATTTCAACTTAGATTTGAAAATTGAAAGGACCTCAACTCGTCTGCCTTTCAACACGGATTTGAGCAGTAAATTGCAGAGAGAAAGATAAAGAAAGTAAGAGGATTGGTGTTTTCTCACTGTGATGCCTTGATTTTCCACAGTCACCAGTAGAAGGCACTCTAGTTTGGCATGCAGAACGCATTCTATTCTCAGTTCCGAAAAAGAACTTATATATATATATATATATATATATATATATGTTACGCTCAAACATCGAAATCGCTCAGTGAGCGAAAAAAACAGCCACAACGCGTTATGGATGCAGCTAAGTGACCACACACCGATGTTAGATATTTTTTCGCTTCATGGCCGTTCTCAAACAACCACAACGCGTTGTGGATGATTCGGATATGACCACAACGCGTTGTGAACGATTTGAAACGACCACACACCGATGTCTTTCATCAAACTCTATTTAAACACGACGTATATTGAAATTATATAAATACGACGTATATTTATCGACGTATTCACCGATTAAAAAGCAAAGTTAAGCAGATATGCCAGAAAAAAGATAAAGTCCTTTAAAAAATGATTATCAATAATTTTCCCGTAAGTTTCGATTAATTTTAAGCAACTTTAGAATGAGACGTAAATGTAAAAATGAAACAACCGGTTAAGTTAATTGAATGCCCGGTTAGGTCAACTGAGTGCCCGGTTAGGTCAACTGAATGCCCGGTTAGGTTAACTGAATGCCAGGTTAGGTTAATTGTACGCCCTTGACGATTGGTTAGGTTAAGCCGTGATATTTTCGTTAGTTTTAACGAAAATATCACGACTTAACCAATCGTCAAGGGCGTACAGTTGACCTAACCGGGCATTCAATAATTTCCAAATCGTCCACAACGCGCTGTGGTCATATTCGAATCCTCCACAACGCGTTGTGGTTGTTTCAGAACGGCCATGAAGCGAAAAAATATCTAACATCGGTGTGTGATGACTTAGGTGCATCCACAACGCGTTGTGGCTGTTTTTTTTCGCTCAGTGAGCGATTTCGATGTTTGGGCGTAATATATACATATATGAAGTTTCAATGGTCCTTTAGCCATCCAATTTTTAGTTGTTGGTATTTAGTCCTAAATTTATGAAATTTATGAACGTTGATTCTCTTGATGCAGGTTCCATTTATTGTACTTAAATACTCTTGTGTAATCAAGAAACTTTTAGCTTTTATACATATTTTAATCAAATTAGTTGGCTGCACATTGTTTAAGCACTGAGAACTATGCATGAAGTTTGTTTTCCCATTGAAAATATTGACTATTTATGAGACAATAATTTTTCTTTTTCGGAAATTAATAATGGCCATCAGAAAATAAATTCTTATAAAGAAACGCATTGAAAAAATGGCTCTACGTCGTCTTGGGCTATTCCGGAGAAATATTGCACGTAAGATTGGCGTTTCTCAGAATGAAGTGTCCAAAACCATTAAAAGATAAGAGAAGATAGGCTCAGTAAAAAGCAAGAAGGGCCAAGAAAGAAAGAGAAAGACGACAGTAAGGGAAGATACTGTAGATTACTGGTTAGAAAGTCCAAAAGAAATAGATTCCTGACAGCACCTCATCTAGCCGCTGAAAAACAATTTAACGGTCCAAAGGTGATAAAGAGAGGCAGGGTTGAATGGTCGTGTAAGCAAAAGCGATTCAAATGGACAAGAGAACACCAAACTTTACGTTAGAGGACTGGACACAAGTGTGGACAGATGAGAGTAAATTTACTTGGCAGTAACTTCAGCCCAGTAAGAGAAGACAGTGTGCGAGGAGAAGAGCTGGAGAAAGGTTCAGAGAGGGCTGCATGATGCCTGCAGTTAAGTATGGAGGTGGCAATGTAAAGGTATGAGGCTGTTTTGCTTGTGATAAGACTGGGGACCTAGTGAAAATTGAAGGAAGCCTCAACAAAGAGAGGCAATATCGTATTCTACAGCATCATGCCATTTCTTCTGGTCATCGTTTGACTGAGAATAAATTCATCTCCCAGCAAGATAATGACCACAAACATGCAACACTATGTCACCAAAGATATCTGAAAAAAAAAAGTGAAGATGGAGCAACAGAACAATGAAATGGCCTCCACAATCCCCAAATCTAAACCCAATTGAGATTGTGGAATGAACTTGACAGAAAGGTACAATTGTAACTCCAATTCAAATTTGGGAATATCTGCAAGAAGAATGTAAAAATTTGACACCAGAGTATGTGGAAAAATTGCTGAAAAGAATACCCAAAATAAGCCAAACTGTGATAAAGCAGAAAGGAGGATTTTTTTGGTGAAAAGACGCTAACTCCATAACAAGTTATTATAGTATTATAGAGTAAAAATGTGAAGTAATGTCCATTTAAATATACACTCTTACTCTTTATTTTCATTTAAGACAGTAAGCTTAACTAATGCCACCATAATTTTATAGTATTTCCCGTTGTGACACCATAATTTTGACCGCTAGTGTCACATATAAATATATATAAAATCTCAATTTTAAAACGGGATACAAAATTCCAAATAGTGCAATTCTTTTGTTTTTCCCCAGATTGCAAATGCAAACCAAATTGCATGTATTGTATGTATTAGAAAATTACCTAAAACTGCAGCTTAAAATGCTCGCAAATCACGTTCCGCCGCTGTGTAATGTTTGAACAATCATTTTGGCAACCGCGGGATAATTTTATGCTGATTTATCTTCGAATACTTTCATCCGCTCTCCATTTATTTCAGTCGATTGAAGTTATTATTTACACACTGCGAAATATTATTGGAAGGCTGAGTTTCGCGTGGGAATTAACTATATTCTCAGAACAATATAATTACTGTATATACAGTATATTCGTATAACTGGGCAACTTCGTAGTTATGTGGTAACACTGTTACCTATATACAGTTTACGTTACCTATATACAGTTTACGTTTGAAGTCCCCACGGAACGAGTCATAAAACTGAAAATGAGAGACAACTAAAACTCTATGTGTGAAACTAAGTATTTCTCCCTCGTTTTCTTTCCTCCGAGTTTCACCTTCATGTCTTTCTCGCCTTCCTCATTTTCCCTTATTTTTATTGGTAACGTTCGAACCCTCCTTATTTCTCCTCAGAGAGAGGGATGTGCGTAAATATATCCTTATATTTCCTAAAATTTATTACCTAATATTGCTCGTTCGGCGTTGGGAAGAGGTTTGGGGAGAGTGACATAAATTGGAGGAAGGCGGATAGGTTTAATGGGGCTATTGGTACTGGAGATAGATTCCTCTACCTTTTCATTCGTATAGAGTATATATAGATTATATATAGGTGGCGCAATAAGCTTGGTCTTTATTAGAATGAACAATTCCGGCGGAAGCAAAACCAAGGTTAACCAAGGTTATATATATAGTAATCGTGTTATTCTTGTGGAGAAATTACATCCGCATAATATTTATTGGTATTGACAGTTTGTATGAAGTAATACGTAGAAAGGATTGTTTCAAAACGATCAGGTACTGTCACTGAAAAATGGGTAAGTTTGTTTACAAAATGTTTACTTAGATTATAATAGGTCTATGTATTCCGCATGTTAGACAAATAATAACTTAATTGTTCCACCTCTTATGTTACCATCACGTGTTTTTATGATACTTCTCAGGGCAGAATGTCCCCCATTTCAGTGAGAAAGAGTTGGCAACCGCATAACCTGGTAACTCGGTAGGAGTTTCATGTTTTAATCCCTTATCGGACGGAGGACAGGCTTGTGGCCCTACCTCTAAAAAATTGCCTTGGTGAAGGAGCGAATAAATCTCGCATAGAGGCCTATTACTATCGATAATTTTAATATTTTAACCTCTTTTGGACCACTGGATCGAATATGTACCGTTTCCAATACACGCGCTCATAACTTAATCCTACAAAAACTTCGGTCGTTAAGAGGTTAACTTCTTTAAGTGATCTTGCCGATTTAAATACCTTAGATTCTCTCCATGTATAAACTGAAGTCTTCCTTAAATGAAAATAATTCTTCAATACATCTTCATAATGGTACACCACTTTTTCATTTATAACTATCTATGAACTATTTTAATCTCATTACAGCTTCATTTCATGCACTGTTGATGAGATTAAGTGTCCCGTAATGTTTGTGAAATAAAAAATCTTGAAAATGGAAAGATTTTTCAAGTCTTGTTCTGGCCATCACCTTTATATTGAAGCTCAAATTCTCTTTAGTTACGTTAATTAGTAACGAAATATATATATATATATATATATATATATATATATATATATATATATATACATACATACACAGCGTGTCCCAAAGAAATGTATACCCACTTTGTTCGATAATACCAGCTATGAGGATAATAAATATATTACTGTTTATATGTTTTTTAATAAAGAATTTTCTCCTGAATCTAAATATGTAATTACTTTTATTAAAAATTAAAGAACAAAAATGTTACAGATGTTTAAATTAGAATTATTATTTTCGAGACTTCATGTGCGATATTTTCTAATATATTTTTTTATGGCCTGGCCTGCCTTTTAACCGACTGTTTTGAGATACTTATGTTTAGTGCCTAGCTTAGCCTAGCCATTTCGTTGAGTTCTAATTAGGCAAGACTACAGTTTTGCTCTAACCTTATCTAACATCTTATAACTCTGCGACGTTTGTTCTTTTCTAACGACAATTTGAACATCTTAGATAAAGTGTCATTTAACCATGGAATTTGTAAATTTTTTGAATTAACTAATAATTACAACATTTATGCTTCAATATCAACACTAAACATAAGTATCTCAAAACAGTCGGTTAAAATATTAGAAAATATCGCACATGAAGTCTCGAAAATAATAATTCTAATTTAAACATCTGTAATTTTTTGTTTTTCAATTTTTAATAAAAATAATTACATATTTAGATTCAGGAGAAACTTCTTTATTAAAAAACATAAAAAGTAATATATTATTATCCTCATAGCTGGTATTATCGAACAAAGTGGGTATACACATTTCTTTGGGACACGCTGTATAATATATATATATATATATATATATATATATATATATATATAAACAAGGCACTGTTTTTCCCCAAAATTCCTATAGCCATCCCCCAGTATCCCCCGCGTCCGCTCTGGCTAGCTGACTAGCTCCCTCACTTTCACCCTCACCCCTGTAGTCAGTACCCCGGCACCTCACCCTCTTCTTCTTGAACAAATTTTCTGCTCACCAATCTTTATATAATATTGTTTAGAAATAGCACATAAATAGATAACCGATTTCTACAGTTTTGCAAGGTTTACAACAATGCAACCGCTGAATCGAGGGCAATTAGATGTGATCTTTGTCAATTTCTTTGATTTTAACTGCTTGAATTGGAAATATGAAGACATCACTCTTATATATAGCAAGTGCCAAACAACTAAATGGAGTGAAATATTTCTGTGAAAGCTGTATAACTGAAATAAATTTGTTTACGGTTTATAAAACAGAAAGAGATACTGAAGGAGAAGCGAAAAAAAAGAATAGAAATGGTGATCAGAAAGAAACAGGAAACGGGACAAAGAAAAGTGAAGCAGATACAAACATGTCGGAATACCGACACACAAAGAGGGCGAAAAATTATTGTAACAAAAGCATTAAAAACACACACACACACACACACACACACACACACACACACACACACACACACACACACACATATCAGTTGGGGAACACCAGAGTGGATAGAGCAAATAACAAGTTGGAAATCACGATAATAGACGAGGTTATCTCCCAAAAAGGAAATGAAACAAACACCAAAAACAAAGGCCCCGAGTGATAACGTGGAAAGAACTGTATGTATATACTATGAAAAGGCTTTTAAGTACCCCGACATGTGCAATTCCTATTATAATAACGGTCACTGTAAATTTGGCGACAGCTGCAAACTTTATCATCCCACCATTTGCAAGTACTATGCAAAGGAGGGGTTCTGCAAATATGGTAAGAAATGCTATCATCTCCTCCCAACGAACTCAAGGGACAGTAGGAAAACGGTAAGAAATCCATGAATACAAACGAAGAAGCAAATTTTCTCGACATCGCAGCAATACGACTACTAATCTTCATTCATCACATACAGTCGACACAGCTGAGAATCTCCGAGCCGATTCGTTACCGAGCAAGAAACTACCAGAACAGGTAACCGGAAACGGAGCTTTCTTAGAGGACCATAGGAATACAAAACACGTGACACTGAAGGAATTTTAATATGGAATACTCGAAGGACAACGCCAAACAGGAAACATAAATATAGTCCTGGCAAATATTCAATTGCCAGGATCGAACCACACGATAAACAAAGTTTCATACCTGCAAGGATTTATGGAAGAAACAAGGACTGACATCGTATGCCTCTTAGAAACACATCTTAAAGACTGCCAAGGAGATTGTAAAAACTGTGAATACTGCATAGATAAAAAGGAAATAAAATTGTTGGTTACAACATACTACGAACTTACAGAATAGGAAGACGAAAAGGTGGCTGTGCTACATACTGTACATAGGTACGTGAAAGCCAATAATAATTAAATCAAAGCGCTACGTAGAGCTCTTAGCAGTAAAAATTGAAAAACTTAATGTGACACTAATAGTCATCTCCAAACACTCCAACTGCAAAATTCTCTGGAGCCATTGCCGACATCAGAAACCTAATGAAGTCCTTAAACACCCCATCCCGAATATAATACTGTGCCGTAATTTCACTTTCCCATTTATAAAATACAAATCGGAAGAAATGTGTATATATACACCAGGACAAGGGGGAGCCACACGAGAAGACCAGGAGCAAGCAAAATGTTGATAGCGCTAACAAATAAATTTATGTTAACACGGGAGAAAACAGCTAACACCAGGAAAAATTAACTGCTTGGATCTGGTATTCACGAATAACACCGACTTAATCAGTGACATAAAAATAACACCAACAAATATCTCAGACCACAACATTATCGACATATCCATTAATATGGCGAGAGCACTAAAATAAAACACTCGTACTTAAGAAAGAAGCAAATTTTAGATTTTTAACCTAAACTCAAAGACTATAAATTTGGAAGAAATCGGATCCCATATGGCACAAATAGAGTAGAGAAAGGTCTAAGAGGATAAAACAACCGAAGAAATGCTAATAACCTTGGAAAAAAAGACGTTGAAAATCTTAGAAAAATATGTTCCGAAAATACAGCCAAAAAAAACGAGGAACTATTTTGAGAGGCAAAAGCGAACACTGTTCCGTACGATTAGAAGAGTAGACACGAAGTTAATTAATTGGACAGAAAACAACATTAAAAACGTGATACAAGTAAAATTGGAAAGCATAGACAGGGAAATACAAATCGTAATTAAGATTTCATTCAGAGGAAGATGTAGTGAAAACAATAAAAGATAATTGAAAATACTTCTTTTTCTTCGCGAAAAGGAAAATAAAAACGTGCACCATTAACCCTTTGACGGTCGGTATACGTTTCTTTGAACTAAAAAGTGTAAGTTTTATTGTTATTCAAAATTAGATATATTAGTAACTACAGCCACTTAAATGACCCATTTTGGTTTCCTTTTCCGACAACTAAACGATACCTATATAAACATGTCGAAGTATTTGTAGAAACATTGCATAATTTATTATTATTTCCGTTGGAACAAATATGTCCCTTGGTCCTCAAAGGGTTAAGGAAAGAAAAAAGTGAGCGAACCGATGATCTAAAAGAAATATCTGAAATATTGAGAGCTCAATGTGAATCAGTTTTCAGTACCCCAAATAGAGACAAAGCAGTACCTGACAGAAATACTCTTTTGAAGAGGAATTACATGAGAATGCATAACTGATTTTGAATTCACACCGGAAGATATAGTGTTAGCTATAGAATAAATGAAATCACATTCAGCTGCAGGCCCGGACAAATGGAATGCCTCATTGATTAAAAACTGTAAGAACGAAATACTCGTAGTTACACCCCTTTATTGGATATGATGATCTCTGAACACGGGAGAAATACAGAGGATACTAAAAAGAGCGAACATTGTTCTTATATATAAAGGGAGGATAGGTCTGAAGCAAAGAACTATAGACCGGTGTCACTGACATCACATTTCACCAAAATATTTGGAAGAATAATCAGGGAGAAAATATGACTTTTGGAGACAGAAAAGATTCAATGAGAACCAGCACGGATTCTGATCAGGAAGATCGTGCCGATCACAACTAATAGAGCACTCTAACAATATCACAGCAATGCTAACTATGATGTACGTAATATACATGGATTTTGCATTCGATAAGTGTGATCATGACATAATAGCACATAAAATGAAACACATGGGAATAACAGGCAAAGTGGCCTAGTGGATCTACAATTTCCTTAGAGAATGGCAGCAAGACGTAAAAATATTCAATCGGAAGGACGCAGGATTAACAGGAACAGGATTAACTCCACACTTATAATGTCCTCCAAAAGAAGATGAAATTAATAAACTAGAAAAAGTCCAGAGGAATTTCATAACTAAGATTGATGGCTGCAAAGCATTCAAATACTGGGAAAGACTACGTAAATTAAATCTACAGGGTGTTTCACAACCGGTCTGCCATACTTTGGGGGGGGTGATTTGGGGGGTGATATTAAGTAAAAAAAGTTAATACAACATAGGTGCTATTTCCAACCGTTTCGGAGCTACGGACGTTTTAAGATGTGCAAACAACAAATCCCTACTTGTGTGTAATTCGATAGATGACAGCTCTGGTGGTAGTTTCGGTTAACGAAGTTATCACTACTAATCCTTAGTTTTTTCTTTGTTTTTTCTTTCTCTGTGGTACGAGACACTGTGTTGCGCTAAGGTGAACAATCAAAATGAATCAACAGTTCACACCCGCTGAATACGCTGATATCCATTTCATTTATGAATTCTTTGATGGTAACAGCAGAGCAGCAGTTGAGGAATATCGAAGACGTTTTCCGAACCGCCGAATACCGAACAGACAAGTATTTAGTCACACACACACCAGAGATTAAGGGAAACAGTGACAAATGTTCCACGTAACCAAGAACATGTAGCACGACGGACCGTTGCTGTGGAGGAGCGTATACTGGACCTAGTACAACGTAACCCAACTACCAGTGTTCGAAGGATTTCTAGACGAATTGGTGAATCCGCATCGAGTGTATGGCGAACCATACATGATGAAAGTTTGTATCCCTATCATTTGCAAAGTGTGCAAGCTCTTCAACCGGATGATTACGATAAACGTGTTCAATTTTGCCAGTGGATGGTTATGCATCGCCAAATTCTTAATCGCATACTGCTTAGTGATGAAGCACAATTCATTCGGGATGGAATTAACAAATAACAATACTGTAGATGAAATTCCCATTTGTGGTCCGCCGATAATCCCAGAGGCGTCATCTGGCGGGGGGCTGTGAGGGGCGGTCGCCCCCTAAGCTCACCAGGAGGGCCTCCAAGGCCCTCCAAATGATAGTTTCTTAAAAAAAAGGCACCTAATATTTTGTGGATTACCAATATAATGAACAGCTCACAGTTTAAAAACTTTTTGGAATAATTTGAATAAAATAATGACAATGAATTATGACATAAAAAAAATTGAAAACTCTCTGTGAGTAACGTCTGACGTCACAGTAAACAAAGCACAAATGAGCGCAGGAGCATCGGAGCTTGTGATGGGCTGGTGTCAGTCCACCAGCTTCCAAGCGAGAGGGTAAGGTCGGGATTATTTTTCCAAATTAGATAGGTTTATTTCAGAACTTGATAGGCGCTTCTCAGAAAACATGTCCCTTTTAACAGCTATTTCTTCCTTTGACTGTAACTCAGGGACTTTTTAGAATTAGGAAAACTTAATTCTATTGCACAGTCGTAACAGAGCATTGGTGTGGATGAAATCCTTTTGCAACCTCAAATTTCTGTTGCCAAAAGACACATTTCTAACAAAAGTGAAAAGTCAAAGAATCGGATTCATTTGTATGAAGAGCTAAGACCTTTACACTTAGCTTATTCTGAAATTTTGAAAATTTTGAAAATAATCATCACTTTTCCAGCAACCACTGCTAGTAATGAGCGATTGTTTTCTGTGTTGAGTTTGGTGAAACACTATTTACGAATTACGATGAGAGATGATCGACTGAATGACTTGCTTCTGATGGCCTCTGAAAAAGAAGTGGTCAAAAACCTTAATTTTGGTGTTTTGGTTGATGATTTTGTAAAAATGAAGTCTAGAAAATATCCTCTACTACATTAGGTGATATAAATTTCATGATTTATTGCTTAACTTAATAATTTGATAGTTAACTGTAAATAACCAGTCTAGCTGATACCACTTAATCATTCTCGTTTATATTAATTTGATTATAAAGTACATTGTGAGTAGCACTAATAAATTTTGACATGTGAGAGGCCTCTCACTGCCTTCTTCGACCCCCTCAAGCCAATTTGAAATGACGTCCCTGGATAATCCCCACGGTATCGTTGAAGGAAACTTTCAACATCGATTCGCGGTGAATGTTTGGTGCGGTGTAATTGGAGATCAGCTGATTGGATCATTCGTTTTGGAACAACGATTAACTGCTGATATTTATCTGAACTTTCTGACGAACGAATTGCAGCTTTTGATGGAGAACATGCCCTTGGAGACAAGGCGCAGGATGCTCATTCAGCACGATGGGGCGCCACCACATTTAGGTCGTCATGTTACGGATTACTTGAATCAGCGGTACGGGAATCGTTGGATTGATCGTGCTGGTCCAATATCGTGGCCCCTGAGATCTCTGGACCTAACCACGATATATTTCTTTTTATGGGGCCTTATGAAAGAGATGATCTATTAGACCAAAGTACAAACGAGAGAGGAACTCTTGCGTCGGATTATGGATGCCCCTGCTTACATACGAGAACACCCCGAAATGATTCACTGGGCAGTGGACTCTTGTTTGGAAAGAGCAAGGCTGTGCACTGAAAATCGAGGCGGACATTTTGAACATTTATAAGGTATATCTCATAAAATGTAACAATAAATACATCAGATTTATACTCTCGTTTATTTTTTTCTTGCACCTTAAAACGTCCGTAGCTCCACAACGGTTGGAAAGAGCACCTATGCTGTATTAACTTTTTTATTCGATATCACCCACCAAATCACTCCCCAAATTATGGCAGACCGGTTGTGAAACACCCTGTATATTCGTTGGAAAGAAGAGAAATACACCACAATTTACATGTGGAAAATTCAAATGCACAAAATGCGACAAAACACACAAAATTACTTCACAAAACAGTAAATATCGAGAGAACAAACTACGATATCAACAAGCGGTAACCGTCTTTAGACACAGATTCATACTACAACATACATCACATGACGTGCATGCGCATCATGTGATGCGCGCGCAGCTTAACCAGTTCGGGAACTTTTTGAACGCACCTCGTGTGTGTATATATATATATATATATATATATATATATATATATATATATATATATATATATATATATATATACAGGGTGGGCCGAAAGTCTGGATCCATAGGAAAATATTTATTTTAATACATAAATTACAACAAATGGTAAATACTTAAAATGAATATCAACTTTAACTCGTAAATGCGTATCCGTGATACTGTACAGTAGTTCGTACTCCAGTATAAATACTCAAATACTTTTTTTATTTCAGCCCAGAAATGGCTTCGAATCTAACAACAGAAGACCGGGTAGAACTTGTGCTCATGTACGCAAGACAGGGCGCTACACACAGAGAAGTTGCTACCGAATTCAATAGAAATCATCCTGATAAGCATCCAGTAACACATGCGACTGTTGGCAAGTTGTTTAAACGTTTCAAAGAAACAGGAAGTGTACATGATCGACGGCGTTCTGGTCGTCCAAAAACTGCAACTGATGAAAATACCTCTGCACTGGTATGTGAAACTTTAACGAATAGTCCAGTAAAGTCAACAAGAAGATTATCAAATGAAACACGCATCTCGAGAACGTCAATTCGAAGAATTATTACAAATCAAAATTCCATCCCTAAGTGTCTCGATGTCAGAGGCCGCCAATTTGAGCATTTGTTATAATTTGTTGTTTATACTGGAGTACGAACCACTGTACAGTATCACGGATACGCATTTACGAGTTAAAGTTGATATTCATTTTAAGTATTTACCATTTGTTGTAATTTATGTATTAAAATAAATATTTTCCTATGGATCCAGACTTTCGGCCCACCCTGTATATATGTGTGTATATATATATATATATATATATATTAATATATATATAAAACTTTGTTAACCTTGTTTGGGTTCCGTGCGTCGGTCTCTCTTCACACGAAGGTTAAGCTGGTGGCCCCGCCTCTAGTCCTGGCTTGGTGGAGAAATGAGTTGCTCTCTTGCGCTCTCCATCGTACATAGCCAGGTACACCCGGCTCATCTGGTACCGTCCTGAGCCAGGCATCTAAGCTTCTCTTGAAGATTTCAACTTTGACCCCTGTAATGTTTCTGAGGTCCTTTGGAAGCTGGTTGAAAATTCTTGGCCCCCTGACAACCAAGCTATTTTCCTTCAGAGTTCAGGAGGTCCCTTGTCGGGCCTTTAATTTGGGAACACTACACATTCTGCCTTTCCTATTTTCCAGCGTTGTCTGGATGGTAACTGGGTTTTGTTTGAGGTTTGGTATCAGTTTTTCGATCATTTTCCATATATAGATTATGGCACACCTCTCTCTTCTTTCCAGGGAGAACAGATTTAGTTTGCATAGTCTTTCCCAGTAGTTGAGTTCTTTGCAGCCATTAATCTTGGCTGTGAAATGTCTCTGCGTTTATTCTAGTTTATTAATTTCTTCCTTTTTATATGGGGACGTCAAAACTGAGCAGTATTCAAGTTTTAGTATGATCAGTGTTCTCAGCAGGGGAATCATTACTGTCTTGTCCCTCCTTTTGAACGTTCTTAGTAACTATCCTGCGACTCTTTTTGCTTTGTTTATTGCCATCTGATTTTGTGTCTCGAATTTGGCATCATCGGTCATTATTACCCCCAAATCGACCGCTTTCGAGCTTCTCTGAATTTCTTGTCTATCTGGAGCATATACAGTCTTTTTAAGTTCCTCATTTCTACCATATCTCAAGAGCTGAAATTTCTCCGTGTTAAATATCATATTGTTGTCTTCTGACCATTTGTATATCTTGTTTGTGTCTCTCTGCAAGGCCTCTACTTCGTTTGTATCGCTGATTTTTCTGCTGATCTTTGTATCGTCCGCAAATGATGTTACTATACTGTTGCTGTTTACTCCACTGTCCATGTTTGTTAGCATGATAATGAACAGGAGTGGGGCCAGCACTGTACCTTGTGGTACTGAGCTGCGTACTTCTGATTCTGATGATGATACACCTTGAATTTTGACCACCTGTAGTCGATTTCTGAGGAAGTTATAGATCCATTTTCCCACTTTGCCTGTTATTCCCATATGTTTCATTTATGTGCTATTATACCATGATCGCATTTGTCGAAAGCTTTAGCAAAATCCGTGTATATGACATCATAGTTTTCATTGTCTTCAAGTGCATATAGGATATTGTTATAATGCTCTATAAGTTGTAATAGCATGATCTTCCTGATCGGAATCCGTGTTGATTTTCGTTGAATCTTTCCAATGTCTCCAAGAAGTCACAGATTTTCTCTCTGGCTATTCTTTCAAAAATTTTGGTGAGGTGGGACGTCAACAACACTGGTCTATAGTTCTTTGCTTGAGATCTATCGCCTCCTTTATATATAGGGACGATGTTTGCTCTTTTCAAGATGCTCGGTATTTCCCCAGTGTCTAGGGATCTTCTCCATATCCAGTATAAGGGTGTAGCTATTTCATTTTTACACTTTTTAATTAATAGTGCGTTCCATTTGTCCGGACCTGCAGCTGAGTGTGATTTAATTTGTCCTATAGCTGTTGCTACCGGGATGGGACGATTCATCACCGCCAACTCATCGCCGCCGACTCAACTCCGCCAACTCAACTCCAGCCAACTCATCGCCGCCGACTCAACTCCATTTTTTGAAAAAATGAATTAAATTTATTTTTGAAGGTTAGAGCTTTAAAAAGTTAAAATTGTTAGAAACTCTTTATTCTACTACGTTAAAAAATATTAAAAGGTTCAGATTTTAATTAGTGGTAATTGTAGGCAATCCCACATAAATATTCTAATGGTGATCGTTGCTCAAAGCTTAAAAGTAGTTTAATAGTATACGGTCATCAGTATCACGATATTTTTTTAACTTTGAAGGTGGAGCATGACCCTACAAGTTGTTCGAGATACATATCTCGACTCTTCTGTATTTTGTATAAGGCTTCTATAAATTTCCAGAGAGTATTTTTGTTCTTGGTACCCAGCCATGGTGAGCACATGTTAATACATTATCATCTGTATAATTTGGGTCTCGGGGATACGGGGGCTACGCCCCCGTAAAGATCACCTACCACAAAATGTTCGGTATTGGGTTTTTTGTGTCCATTGGGTTCATGGCAGCCTGAAATTAACGTAAGGAAACTATCCAACATTATTTGGCAACGTTGCATTCGGAGTTGAGTTGGCGGCGATGAGTTGGCTGGAGTTGAGTTGGCTGGAGTTTAGTTGGCTGGAGTTTAGTTGGCTGGAGTTGAGTCGGCGGAGTTGAGTCGGCGGAGTTGAGTTGGCGGCGATGAGTTGGAGGTGATGAATCATACCCTACCCGTCGCTACATCTTCTGGGGTAAAATCAAAGTCTGTTATACATTCTCCTTGCAATTTCTCTTTGAAGAATGCATCTATGTCAGGTATCGCTTTGTCACTTTTTGTGGTACTGAATACCGATTCACACTGGGCTCTCAATGTTTCAGATATTTCTTTAGATCGTCTGTTAGTTCATTATTTCCTTTCCTTAAAGGCCGGGATAGTAGCGCGCGTTTTTGTTTTCCTTTTCGCATAGCTGTAGAAGTATTTTGGATTCCTCTTCCCTCTCTGTATGGCCCTTTATCAGAGTTTGCATTTCCTAATCGATTCTCTCCAGTTTTTCTTGTATTTCTTTCCTGGCATTGTTGTCTCCGCAATTTGCTAACTTCGTCCCTACTCTCTTTCTTTGCGGAATATTCTTCTCTTTTGCCTGTCTAGCCAGTTCCTCTTTCCTTTTGGTTGTGCTTTCGGAGCATATTTTTCAAAAATTCTCAGCGTCTTTTCTTCCAAGGTTGTTAGCATTTCCTCAGTTGTTTTATTCTCGAAAACTGTTCTCCACTCTATTTGGGCCATGTGTGATCTGGTTTCGTCCCAATTTATGGTCTTGGAGTTTAGGTTAAAAGCCCCAAATTTGCTTCTTCCTTCCGTATGTGTATTGTCTTTTAAAGTTATTTCCATATTTGTTGGTAACTTGATTATATTGTGGTCTGAGATAATAGTTGGAGTTATTTTATATCGGCAATGACGTTCGTGTTATTTGTGAATACCAGCTTTAAGCAGTTATTTTTCCTTATATTTTCTGTTATCTCCTGCGTCAGCATAAACTCGTTTGTAAGAGCCATCAGCATTCTTTGCTGCTCCTGGTCCTCTCTTGCCCCATTTATCTTGCTGTATAAAATATTTCTACCCACCTTTTTGTATTTCATAAATGGGAAATTAAAATCGCCACACATTAGGGGATGGAGAGTTTACGGACTTTATTCGGGTTCTGATATCCTCAATGACATCCAAAAAATTTTCATTCGGAGAGTTTGGAGGTCTATAGATGACTATCAGTACCACGTTTAGTTTCTCTATTTTCACAACAAGGGCTTCCACGAAACTGTTGGATTTACTTATTACCGTCTCTGTCACATTCCTTTCATGTATATAAATAGCACAACCACCTTTACGTATCGATGTTCTATCCGCTTTGTAAGTTGAATCCATCGATATGCAATTCTTTCTTATTGATACAATGTTCGCAGTTATCGCAGTTTCCTTGGCAGTCTTTAAGATGTGTTTTCTGTGAGGCATGCGATGTCCACCCTTGTTTCGTCCATAACACCTTTCAGGTACGAAACTTTTAGTGAATTAGTGAATTGTTCGGTTTTATCCCTTGAATATTTGCCAGGACAATGTTTATGTTCTTTGTTTTGCATATATATATATATATATATATATATATATTATATATATATATATATATATATATATATATATATATATATATATACAGGGTGGGCCGTAAGTTTCCATACATAGGAAAAATAAACATTTTTTTATGGACAACCATTTTTATTTATATAATATGCTCTACATGGTTGCCATTGTTTTGAAAACACATTTCAATACGTGTTCCCACTGTTGATGAACACGCATTAGCACAGTTGACGTTATGCTTGTAATGGCGTTGGTGATACGTTCCTTTAGATGATTTATGTCTCGTATCTTTTCCTGATACACCATGGCCTTCAAGTGCCCCCAAAGATAGAAATCAAGGGGGTGAGATCTGGGGATCTGGGAGGCCACTCCACAGGACCACGCCGACCAATCCAAGCATCCGGAAACTGCTGATCCAAATACCGACGCACGTGAAGACCATAACGTTTAAATTTTCCTATGTATGGAAACTTACGGCCCACCCTGTATATATATATATATATATATTTTTTTTTTTTCAGAGTATGACCGCGCATGGCCACCAAAAGAAAGGTGGATAGCAGAGCGAACACAGGACGAAGACTATGAAACAGCGAACGGAAGTGAACAATAGACGGGGAGGAGGAGGGGGGGGGGGGAGAAAAAATATCAGAGTCACAACCGGTAAAGAAGTCGGGAGCGAAGGAGGAAGGAGAACACTGAACAACCCGGTTACCGAAAAGTAGGGACCTTCCGATAGAATAACGCCAAGCCTATCACAAGGCCCGACGCTCTCCAAAAAGGGAAAATACTCTGCGCGCAGCGCAGAGTAAAGCGGACACTCCACCAGCAGGTGGGCAATTGTGAGTAAGATGTTACAATCGGGACATCGGGGCACCCGATCCCCGGCCATCAAATAGCCATGGGTCAGGTGGGTGTGGCCAATACGGAGGCGGGCCAAAGCCACCTCCTTATGGCGCGACCGATGGAAGGAAGAGGCCCAACATCCCAATTTGGGTTTAATCTTGCAGAGTTTGTTATTTGTAGCGCCATCCCAGCGACTCTGCCACCGGGAGCGCAAAAACCTACGGAAGCCAGGGATATAATCGGAAAAGGGGAGGGACACGGGTGAAACCTGTAGTCGGCACGCGGAACGGGCAGCTCGATCGGCAGCCTCATTTCCAGCCACGTTAACATGTGCAGGAACCCAGCAAAATACCACCTCCTTGCCACCAGAAGTGACAAGGATATGGCACAGCAGCTGGATTCGTCGGACCAGTGGGTGGACAGGGTCAAAACACTCCAGGCCATCCAGGGCACTGCGGGAATCGAATAGATGACAAACGACCCATCCGGATGCTCCCGCACCACCTCCAGAGCGCTCAGAATGGCATAGAGCTCCGCCGTGAAAACGGAAGCCTCATCAGGGAGACGGGTACATCGGGGAGCAAGGGCAAACGACTGGGGAACAGCCGCGGCCCAACGCCCCCCGACGACCTCGGAGCCATCTGTGAAGACCGCAACACATGCAGAGTGACACGCTGCATGCTGAAGGAACAGAGACCGAAGTAAGGCAGAGTCAGAATCGGCCCTGCGAACGGGCGCAAAGCCCTACAGCACGCAACAGGGGTGCTCTCCCAAGGTGCAACACACCCTGAAAGAGACCGGTATAACGGATGGAGGAGGAGTGCCCATACCATCGAGGAGGGAGGTCACCGTGTCGGTGAAATACCAACCCCCATCCCGGCAGAACGCCCTCTCAACCACCTGGAACAGAGGAGAGGTGGGAAGACGGAGGATCCGGAGATAGTGCTTAGCAATGAGGAACGACCTCCGATCCTCCAAGGGAGGGATGTCGCACTCAACCTGCAGACTATCAACCGGAGAGGAGCGGAAGGCGCCAGATGACATGCGCAGTCCTCTAGAGAGGACCGGATCCAGTATCCGAAGGGCCGTGCGGGAGGCGGAGCCATACACCACACTCCCATAGTCTAATTTGGACTGTACCAGGGACACGTACAAACGGAGGAGTGTCCGCCTATCCGCGCCCCATGTAGTATGCGACAGATGTCCCAGCAAATCCAGGGTACGTCTCGCGGACTCGCGCAGCCGGCGAAGGTGGGGAACCCAGCTCAAACGGCTGTCGAAAACCATACCCAGAAGCGTACTGATGGAACGAGGGCCAGAGGCTGACCCCCGAGTGTAAGGTTAAAGGCCGGGATGGCGCCGGATCCCCGTCTCCTCGACGGAAGGAAGGCCACACACGAAGTCTTCGGGGAAGACAGCGTAAGGCCCACCGACGACGCCCAGCGTTCAACCCGATTGACCGCGAGTTGGACTTGCCTCTCCACGAGGGGGGGACTCGTCCCCGCGGCATAGACAGCCAGATCATCTGCGTAGATGGAACAGCGCACCGAGGGCGGAAGAGCTCCCGGTAGCGCAGACATAACCAGATTGAAGCAGGAGACGCTCAAACACACCCCTGGGGCACCCCCTCCTCCTGAACATACAGGTCAGATAGGGCCGCCCCATTACGGACGCGGAAAGTGCGACGGCAGAAGTTGCGGAAGAAACGTGGGCAAAAAGCCCACAAAACCAAGAGACTTCAAACGGTCCATGACAACTCCCCGACGGGTCGTGTCATAGGCCTTTTGGACGTCGAAAAAGACGGCCAGAACAAGATTCCGGCGGGAAAATGCCTCCCGTACATCATGGCCAAGGAGGAGAAGGGGGTCCAGAGTACCCCGAAATCGACGAAAGCCATACTGGGTCGGGGGGTATAACCCAAGCGACTCCAGTGTAAAGGAAAGTCGGACGGCCACCATCTTTTCAAGGAGCTTGCATAAGCAGCTCGTCAAGGCAATAGGCCGATAGCCCGCCACCTCCGCCGGATCCTTCCCCGGCTTAGGTATCGGGACCACAATCGCCTCCCTCCAACGGGAAGGGAACGACCCCTCAACCCACACCCGGTTGAAAAGATCCAGCAAGAAGTGCAGGGCCATCGGGTGCAGATTCCAAATAAAGTCATACGGAATGTCATCAGGGCCAGGGGCGGAAGAACGACGGGTTGCCAAGGCAGCCCGAAGTTCCCGCATCGTAAAGAGACGGTTATAGGGCTCGTTCCCAGGGGCGGGAACGTGACCTCCGATAAAGGACGATCCGCAGCTGAAGGCGAACGGGAAACCGCAGCAAAAGCACCGGCCAGCCGATCGGCCACAGCAGCAGGATCCGAAAGGAAGCCGTCCCCGTCCCGAAGGACAGGGCGACTAGCAGGGACCGGCTTCCCCTCGATACTACGTACCTTCCGCCACACAGCAGCAGAAGGGGTAGATGAGGAAATGCCGGACACAAAAGCACGCCAAGAGGCCCGACGGGCCAACTTGAGAGTCCGGCGGGCGAAAGCCTTCGCCCGCCGCATCTCAATCAAGTGGTCCGCGCGCCGGGTGCGGTGGAAGCGGCGCGTTGCCCTCTTCCTCTCGCACACCGCCTGGTGACATGCTGGAGTCCACCACGGGACGCTACGCGTCCGCGGGTTACCGGAAGATCGAGGAATACAGTCCTCCGCGACGCTCATCACCACCCGCTCGAAGAACTCCAAGCTCTCATCCACAGAGCCAAAGCTCAATACCGAACGGACAATGACGGAACGAGCTCTGAAAGATGGCCAGTCAGCCCGCGCAAGGCACCACCTCGGTCGAGACGAGACGCCCGGCTGCGGTCCGACCGGCTCAAGACAGACTGGGTAATGATCACTGCCATAAGAGTCCCCCAACACCTTCCACGAAAAATCGAGTAAGGCATCGAGGGACACCAAGGAGAGATCAATACAGGTAGATGAACCCGTGGGTTCGTGGAAGTAGGTAGGTTCGCCGGAATTGAGGCACGCGAAGGAAAGTTCCTCCATTAAGGAGAGCAACATACCAGCAACATTAGTCGACCGGACATCTCCCCAAGCCGGGTCGCGACTGTTAAAGTCCCCGAGGAGGAGAAACGGTCGAGGCAGTTGCAACACCAACTCGCGAACCGCGTCGCGAGAAGGAGGGTCATGAGGAGGAATATAAATCGAGCAGGCAGTGTACTGGCGATCTAAAAAGAGCCGCACAGCCACAGCCTGCAAGGAAGTACGAAGAGGCACACCTCGCGAGGGTAATGAATGGTGTACATAAATCGCGCACCCCGCCGGCGTGTGCTCATCCGGGGTGCAAGGGAACCAACATAGCCAGAGAGACGAGGGAGCCCACGCGCAGCCAGGATAGTCTCCTGGAGACAAACACAGGAAGGCCGCTCGCTCTCCAGCAGGGAGGCAAGGTTCTCCCAGTTAGCTAAAAGCCCCCTACAGTTCCAATGCAAAATGGAACTGTAAGGGGAAGTGGCATTAAAAAGCAGAGAAGGCAGAGAAATAGCCACGGACCAAGCTGAGCAGCAAACTCAACGGTCCGTAACCAGGGACGGAATCGGCTTCCCCGACTCACCCCGAACGGGGGGGGTAGGGGCCACCGACCCCGCAGCTGCTTCACCCGTAGTAGAACGAGGTAGAAAGTGGAACAGGGAGTTCAGAGGGGGCTCCCCTGAGGGGGAGAGACGACGAGACGGGCCCAGCTGAAACCCCCGACTCCCCACCAGAGGGGGGCCGGGGAGAACCAGATGCTCTAGGGCTCGTCACACCAGACAAGTGCTGACGGGGAGGGGAGGGGAGGAAAGGTCCACCACAGGTGGGAGAGGTAGATCCAGGAGAGAGACCCGACCACTCTCAGCAGGAGCCGAAGGGAGAGAGACTCCATGAAGAAGGGCCAGGCTCCTCTCGACCGGGTCCACCATAGGAACCGAGTCAGTAATCGAGGGTGTCATGGGGCGGTGTACCTCAACCGACACCCGGATACTAGTCGGGGCACCGAGAGGCGACACCTCACCAGCCCTCCGTATAGGAGGGGGAGTCCCGAGCGGATCAGGAGCTGCGCGCCGCTTCCCTTCCGGTGAGGAAGGGGAAGCAGGGCGAGCAGCGGTCATGATCGGGTCTGGAGGACTCCGACTCCGACCACGGCGACGCTTCCTCCTCCCCTTCGGGGCATCACCTTCCCCACCCGAGAGACGAGTAGGCAAGATCCAGACCCCAAGGCCGGAGAGGGAGAAGGGGCACTTGTAGGCAGGGAATCAGATGGGATGTCGAAAGTGAGGCAGAGAGACAAGAAGGTCCCGCGGCGCCAGGAGGACCACCAACCCCCGGAACTTCCAGGGGGGGCACCACTCCGGTAGGCGCCGGGGTAGCACGGGAGGGGCCAGAGGACCCGCCAGAGCCAAGGCCGCAGCATAGGACAACCCCCGCCGCGGCTCCCGGTCACGGACCCTATCGCGCGCCTCCCGCGCACTAAGGAATTCGGTAGTCCTTAAGGACCGCACCTCGAATTCAAACTTGAAAACGGGGCAGTCCCGAGAGGAGGAAGGGTGGGCCCCCGAGCAGTTCGAGCACAGCGGGGGTTCGTGCACGGGGTAGGGTGCGCAGGCCCACCGCAGCGGACACACAGCTTACCTTCACGGCGGCAAGCAGAGCTAACATGGCCGAACCGGTTGCAGCCAAAGCAGCGAACCGGGTCAGGCACATACGGTCGCACCGAAAACTCACACGACCGGCGATCACCCATGCCCCAGAACACCTGGGCCGGAGGCACAAGGGAGTCAAAGGTCAGGAGCAGACGAGCGGACGGGGTCAGAGCACCATCCCGGCGCGACGAAAAGCGGAAGACCTTCGTACCCCCTGGGGGGCAAGATCCTCCTGCAACTCGCCAACCGGGATTGACAGCAGACGGGAAGCGAAAATGGTGCCCTGACAGCTATTCAATTGCGGATGGGGAGTCACAGAAACTCTGCAACCCAAAACATCCTGCAACTGTAGAAGGGACTCAGTCACCACCGAAGAACGGGACTTCAAAAGAAGAGACCCATCCTTCAGAGGGCGGATATCATAACGACAGGGAACTCCCACCGTCTTAAGACGCTGAAACACCCGTTCCGAGTTGCCCGGAAGGGAGCCAGCGGAAGGGCGGAGAACAAGGAACCTGTCCACTGGACAGAAATTGACAGCAGGGACAGGTCCATGTGTAACGGTAACCGAGAGTGGGCGAGAGAGAACGAGGGCCGCGAAGACCCCGCCCTACGGCCACCACGAGTCCGGCCACGAGAGCCAGACGCCGCAGAGGACGAGAGGGGGCCATACGGCTTGAAGGTCAATCCAGCGGAGGCAGAGGCCGCTGAACGACCAGAAGTAGAAGTCTTATCCAAATCCAAGGGCGGGCCAGAGTCGTCAACAAGAGGGGATTAAGTTTTGAAATTGAACCCATAAACAATAGCTTTACAAAAAAGACAGCCTCGGACCCAAGGCAATGCACCATCCGCCGCTGCATCCTTCAAGGCGCAGGCCCAACGTCCCGGGTAGCCCGCCCCCCAACCGACTGTCGTTTTAAAAACAGCAGATTGGCACTACGGAGATTTGTCCGTTAAGGGCCAGCAAAGACCCAATCCAGACGCAGCAGCGGTCCGGGCGCCCAGACCGTCCCCGGAGCACGGCTCAGCCACGGAGCGATGCCCCCCGGCGGGTGCACCCGATGACCCCAAGACTGCAAAATACAAACAGAGGGGGGGGGGATACTACAATTGACAGAGGCACAAGACCGAGTCAAGAGAAAAGAAATTCCGGTTGAAACGGAAAAAAAGGGGGAGCTAAAAGAAAAAAGGGAAAAAAAAAAAAACGCAACTAGGTAACTCTTCGCCCACACCCCGCGAGGAGTTGAGGAAACCCCAAAAACACGAGGTGTACGAGCCCCCTCGGCCCGGCAAGCCGGAGTACCTAATCGAGGGGATATATATATATATATATATATATAATATATATATATATATATATATATATTACAGGGCGTCCCAAAAAAATGTATACACACTTTAACAGCTGATAGCTCAATTGATGTTTCTTTCTTTCCAAGTTAAACCCATTAGAATTAATAATGGCAGTCAGACTAAGCTTTGAACAAAGGAAATTCATTCTAAAATGCTACTGGAAGTGTGAAAACGCAGTTGAAGTGCAAAGACAGTTTAGGAGGGAGTTTCAAACAGATCCACCAACGCGACTTACCATCACTCGAATTAGAGATAAGTTTGAAGCCGATGGAACTGTTCAGAATGTCCACAAGAAGCGTTCCGGAAGACCACGGACATCGACAAGCCCCACAAAGCAAGAAAGAGTACTGGAAACGTATCACCAAAGTCCAAGAAAATCTGTGCGGCAAGCGAGTCGTGAGGTAGGAATTTCAGAATCGTCTGTCCAACGCATTTTGAAGCGCTGTCAATGGAAAAGTTACATTCCAAGATTAGTCCATGCTATTAATGAAGATGATCCGGACCGAAGAGTGGAGTATTGCGAGTGGTACTTGGCACGATGTGGATGTGGATTGGACGAAGGGGTTTCGTAGAATACCCTCCGCGTTCACAAGATCTCACACCACTAGACATTTTTTATGGGGATACTTAAAAGACAAAGTATACGCTATAAAACCTGCAACAGTCGCTGAATTGAGAGCAGCCATTGAACGAGAATGCACGCAAATACCAAACGAAATGTTTCGTGATGTTTGCGATTCCATTGCTTCGCGTTATCAGCAGTGCCTGGACCAGAACGGACATCAGTTTGAAAACAGGTGTTGACAAAACAATTAAATAATGTCTGTAGATTCTATTACATTTTGAAAATGAAATGTATTTTAATAAACACTGCCTTTATAATTATTTAAAGTGTGTATACATTTTTCTGGGACGCCCTGTATATATATATATATATATATATATATATAGCTTCGGACCAGAATTAGAATACTGTCTTAAATGTGCTTATGACCTTGCTAGTACCTTTAAGTTATACACCTTTATGAGGAGTATCGAATAGCTGTGACGTCATTATGATTAAAAAAACCACCTGTGTGCCAGTTTTGAAAAAGAAATGAAACAAAAACTTTATTAAATAGTGAAATGTTAATGCACAGCGACATACCAAAATATCTATTTTGTCGGGTCACAGAAAATGAATAAATTCTCTGTTTATCGAGTACTGCCAATATATTAAATCTTCATCAAAGACTTTTTAACTCTGCATTTTAGTATGCAGTCGTAATCCTAATTACGGCCTCCAATCGACATGGCATCGAACCAACAAGCCTCTTGTATTCTTCTGTAGTTATCGATTGGCAGGTTGTCATCAAACACCTTCAGTTCACTTAGTGCTCCTGGTTTACGCTTTTTCTGTTGGATTAAGATCGGGAGAATTAGCTGGCGATGATAGTCCTTCAATTTCATGAGCATCAAAGTACTCAGATGTTGCACGACCTGCAAGAGCTGGAGCCAGGTCATGCTGAAAATTGAGTGGTTCTTCTCCATACAGTTGTTCTGCAGACTCCAGCATGAAGTATTCTAAGATTTCTTGATAAATGTGACTATTGACAGTTCTATTTACAAATGCATGTGACCCACACCATTTGCACTCATGCACCCCACTCAAACACACTCGCCGCCTTTATGAATGGGATTTGGGTCACGAAAACCAAAAATTAAGCCGATGTTAAATGCGAAGCAAAAGAGACGACGACTATTCTGGGTGTAAAGGAAAAGTTGCATGGACTGCAAACGAATGGCAAAAAAGTGCTTTTTTCAGCCGAATCAAATTTTGTAATTTGGTGAGAGGGGTTCGCGAGTTTGGCAAAAATAATCTGAAGTGTATCATGAAAGCTACCTGAAGGGACCAGTCAAATTTACAGCGAGTGTGTTAGTGTGGGGTTGCAATTCAGACCCGTAACTAGCTAATTTTGCGCCCAAGGCAAGATCATAAATTGCGGGCCCCCTATCCTATAACACTACACGATCCTCTAAGAGTCTAAGTGGTAAATTTCTGAGGTGCATCATCGATACATTGTCCGCATAATAGTCTTTTTTGTAGGGATTTCCATTTAGAGAAATTTTCACGATGATTAGTTGAATTTTCATGTTCTACAATACGGTTTAAATTTTTCCAGTCATTAAATCCTGTTTTCTGATTTGCAATATTCCGTTTGGAAAAGCGCTCATCGAATAATATGGATGAAAAACAGAAAATAAAGTACTGAAAAGTACTGAAAATTTATAGAGAAATGCGCCCTTGTCCTAATGGCATTGCGTGCTTGGGATAGTAGATACATATTTTATATAGTTTTTCTGCGTCCCCCAACTTTGCGCACCCAAGGCAAGTGCCTCACTCGCCTCGCCCTTGTTACGGCACTGGGTTGCATGAATGCAAATAATGTGTGGTCACTCATGAATTTGGAGCATGGTTTGAGTGATTATTATGTTGGAGGTGTTTAAATGCTGCATTAGATTTGTTAACAAACTTAACGTCTTGTGCTCCTTCAATTGCTTTTCCAAACTTCATTTTTGCCTAGTGTAGTTTTTCTCACCAAGGGATCTACAGAAGCTAAGGCTAACAAAGACCACTTCAGCTATAAAAGTAATATGTGAGGATGAAACTCACAGAGATTTAATACTAAAAAACAGAAGAAAGCTGAAAGGATAAAAAATCTTCGTCAATAACGACGTATGCGAGAAAACACGTAAAATTCGTAAAGAAAAGCTCCCTAAACTCATAGAAGCGAGGAGACTCGGGAAAGTTGCCTACTTCCTTGGAGCGAAGTTAATTATTAAAGAAAGAGAGACTCCTCCAACGCGGAATACTTCGGTCAAAGGAGTTCACCTTGTTAGTGAAGAAGCATTCGAAGCTATGAGAACTACGAAAACGCCAGCCGACAGTCGGCACACAGGAGGCCTGCGAATGACTCCGCACATAATCTCAACAGTCGACTTTCCTATTCTCGGCTCATTTGGGCGGTAACCCCTTATTCCCGTATTCTGTATTTAGTGAAATTGTTTGAGAACTACTGTTAAATGGCTTTCATCGATAAAGACTCATAGTATATGTGCCGATATTAATCACTTCAATTCATTACCAAAAAATTCTGTATCCAGTTTAGAAAATCTAGAACAGGAATCTGGTGTAGGCAATTGCATGGTCTCATCGATAAACGAGTTTAATGCCTTTGTATTACAAAAAGATATTTATAAAAATCTTTCAGTGCTAAATCTAAACATTCGAAGCTTACCTAGGAACTATAACTGCTTATTGGCCCTTTTGAAAACTTCTACGGTCAAATTTAGAGTTATAATTCTCACGGAAACCTGGTTAAATAGTAGTATTAAAAACCTATATAATATAGATAATTATGTTGCTTATCATACTGTAAGAGATGGTCAGATTGGTGGGGGTATCTCTATGTATGTGCATCAAACTTACGACTCTAACGAAGTATTTTCTCTATGTAACAGTGACAATGAAAACCTGATTGTGAATATAAAAGACAAAAGTAATGTATATTCTGTCCATGCAATATATAGACCACCTAATACTAATATCAATAGCTTTTTAATTCACTTAGATAACATGTTATGCAACTTTCATAAATCGAATGCCATAGTTGCGGGAGACTTCAACATCAATTTGCAATCTGAAGCAATCTCTCATAAATTTTTAAACTTAATGAATTCTTTCTATCTTAGTCATTCTGTTACCAAACCCACTCGAGTCTGCAGCTATGGCAATCGAATAACAGAATCTACGATTGATAATATATTTGTAAATAGCAATGCCCTCGTAAATTCTAGAATTACAACCACTAACATCAGTGATCATTTTCCTACTTACGCTATATTCAATAACATTGTTCAGGTTGCGGACAAAACAACTATTGGCTACAGAATATTCTCAGAGGTTAACAAAAGAAAATTTATTGGGGCTGTAGAAAATACTCGACTTGACTGTGACGAACCTTTAAATGACCCAGATCATATGTTTCAGTTCTTCTATGACACCTTATTCCATATTTTTAATATTTGCTTTCCTTTAAGGAGAAAAACAGTTTCTCCCAAAAGTGTCGCAAATCCATGGATCACTCCAGGAATTATCACTTCAATAAAGAACAGAGATAAATTATTCAAATTGCAATTGCAGAACAAAATTCCTAAAATACAATATACTCAATACAGAAACAAATTAACTAAAATAATCAAAATTGCAAATATAACTATTATAACAATCAATTTTCCAAACATAAAGGAGACATGAAAAACACTTGGACAACCATAAACAATCTTCTCGGAAAACAAATTAAGAAAAATTCAATAGAGAAATTAAATGTTGATAATAAAGAAATTACTGCTATTGCAGACTCTTTAAATGCACATTTTACTTCAATAGCGGATAAGCTTCGCTCACAATTAATAAATAATGATCACTCGCCTCTAGAATATATGCCACCCAGCCCACTAAATTCATTTTCTTTTGTTCCTGCTACCTCTACTGAGGTCCAGAATATTATTGGTAAATTAAAAAATACAAAAAATAACATTCATAACATTCCTGTACCTATATTGAAACTTGTTAAAGATAAGATATCTGTAACTTTGGCTAAAATTATCAATCAAAGTATTTCCAAAGGAATATTCCCATCAATGCTAAAAACTGGTTGTATAACACCCCTTTTTAAAGGGGGTGATCCTACACTAACAACAAATTACAGGCCGGTGTGTTAATTATCTGTGTTCAGCAAAGCTTTTTAAAAAATTGTAAAAAGTAGAATGCAGCGATATTTAGAATCCTACAATTTATTATCTCCAAATCAATATGGCTTCCGTAATAATAAAACAACGGAAATGGCTATTTTAAACTTTATGGAAAATGTAAATATAGCTAAGGAGAACAAAGAAATAATGATATCAGTATTTATGGATTTGAGTAAGGCGTTTGATCTAATAGACCATATTATTCTACTTAATAAATTAGATTGTTACGGCTTTAGAGGAGCAATCAGTGATTGGTTTAAAAGTTATTTGTCCAATAGATATCATTTTGTATCAGTAAATAAGGTTTGCTCAACTAAAGCGCTTGTCAAACATGGTGTGCCACAGGGCTCAGTTCTGGGTCCACTATTATTTTTATTATATATAAATGACCTTCCGCGTTCATCTGATATATTGAACTTCATAATGTTTGCAGATGATACAACTGTCTCTTATTCTTGCAAAGATGTTAATACAGCTAAGAATATATTTCATTCAGAATTCATCAGTGTAATGAAATGGTTGACCACCAATAAACTCTTCCTAAATACCAGTAAAACAAATTTCATAATTTTTACTAATAAAAGAAATGTATATCTTGATGAACTTAATGTTAATGAAATCGCCATAAAGGAGTGTACTGTAACAAAATTTCTTGGTGTAATGCTAGATAAGAATTTGCAATTGAGTGATCATGTAAATTATATCGTGAAAAAGATTTCAAGGAGCGTTGCTATAATGTTTAAACTTAGAAAAGTAACCCCTAAACAAGTTTTATTGACTCTATCATACTCTTGTTCCTTATATAACGTACTGCACCCTTGTTTGGGGAAACTCCGCTAACAACGCATTAAATTGTATCTTTGTCATCCAAAAACGAGCAATAAGGTTATTAACTGATGCTGATTTCCTTGATCACTCTAGTGCATTATTTAAAGAGCTAAACCTACTAAAGCTCAACGATATAACCAAACTGGCACATTTTATTTTTATTTATAAGTGTAAGAACAAAATCATTAATTTGCAATGGGTAAATAGATATTTTGTAACTCATCAAGAAATCCACTCGTATCAGACCAGAAATAGATCAAAGCTTGTTATACCTCAATAATGGCATACTAACAAAAATCTAGGATTAATGTCCACTAATATTGTTTAATATTGTCCATTAATATTGTTTAATATTGTAATACATGTTTTAACTATTAATAGTACTTATTTACTTATTTATTACTATTAATTTATAACAACTAGCTGCTTATTTTTAATAAGAGCCCAGTAAAGCCTAAAGTTTAAGGGCCAAATTAAATAAAATAAATAGTCGAGCTTCACAATTATTCATGTCATTGTAAATTGAAAAAAATTTATTTTATTATTATTAATAAAGGTTATTCTATCTATCTATCTATTTAAGATCCACTCTAAGGTTAGGTCGAGAGGAAGAAGAGAGTAGAGGGTTAAAAGAAGAGAATAAGAGGTTAAGTAAGTAGCAAAACCTATCATTCGTGGTTTAACATTCATTCAGAAAAAGAGAGAGAAAGACTCGCCATCATCATCAGACGGCCACTGCCGACAAGTCGGAAACATAATCGAAGAGAATAGGAAAGGGGTGAAAGATGAAAAGAAGTAAAACAAGAACGCTTACAAACCATGCAAACACAGTCTTAACTCAAACACTGTCATACCATGCAAACTACAGACATGCAGTAAAGAGAGGATAAGAAAAGAAAAAAAAGTATGAAGAGTATAACAAAAAGTGGGTTAGTTTACGCTACGAGCTACATCTAAGTTCGTGTTAGTCTATTGTTTTTTTAATATAATTTTATTGCTGGCATATCACACGCTGGCATTAATCGTTAACAGACTCAAACCTCGACCATTACCCCGAGAGCTCCTGTTGCTAATTGTTTTATTTTGAACGACGTTAATATTTTTAAAATGCCTATCTAAACGGTTTTTAAACATATTAACGCTGGTAGAGTTCACGATGGATGCGGGAAGATTATTCCATTTATCAGTTACTTTAAACGTAAAAAAGTTTTTAGTAGTGTTAGTAATGAAACGTCTGCCACGTAATTTAAATCCGTTATTACGAATATTGTTATTATCGAAAATGAATAATTTGTCAAAATTTACGTTATCGATTTTATTAACGATTTTGAAAACTTCATTAACCTCCCCCCTTAATCTCCTAGTTTCGAGTGAATGCAAGTCTAACTCCTATCTTCGTAAGACTTGTTGCGGAGTGACGGAATTAGTTTCGTGGCGCGTTGCTGAACTTTTTCCAACCTATCAATATCAATATCAAATACAGGCACCAAAACTGAACGGCATATTCTAAATGAGGCCTGACTAGGGACTTGTAAAGGGGCAATATAATATTCTTCGATTTAAATTCGAAATTACGCGCTATGAAGCCTAACATCCTATTAGCTTTTCGGCAAGACTCCAGGCACTGGTTCCTAACTATTAAATCCTTAGATACGCGTACGCCTAAATCTACTTCCTCGTCAACGCTCGCTAACTGTCTGTCATCCATCGTGTACGTGTAATTGTTGTTACGAGAACCTATATGTAAAACTTTACATTTGTCTACGTTAAATTGCATCTGCCACTTATCCGCCCACTCCATAATCCTATTTACATCGTCTTGGAGCCTGTTTCTATCGTCCACGTGAAGAACTTTACTGCCTATTTTAGTATCGTCCGCGAATTTTGACACGTTACTGGTCAAGCCTACATCTATATCGTTAACATAGATTATGAATAGCAATGGGCCTAACACTGAACCCTGCGGGACACCGCTCCTACATCCAACCACCCCGATTCCCTACCATTAACAACGACCCTCTGTTTCCTGGCACGAAGCCATTCCTCTAACCAGTTAGCTACCTGACCGCGTATACCGTGCGCTTTAACCTTCGCAATTAATCTTCTATGGGGAACTGTATCGAGCGCTTTTTTAAAGTCTAAATAAATAACGTCAGCCGCTCTATGCCTATCGTATTTGCGCACTATTTCGTTATAAAACTCTAACAAATTAGTTAAACAAGATTTATGGCGTCGAAACCCATGCTGACTACTATTAATCAAATCTCTACTTTCTAAGTGATCGACGATACGATCCCTAACTACGGTTTCCCAAAGTTTACCGACAATTCACGTTAAGCTAATAGGCCTATAATTGCTAGCTACTGTGTGGTCGTCTTTTTTAAAAATGGGCGTAACGTTAGCTAATTTGAAGTCTTCAGGAATAATCCCCGCTTCCAGTGACTTTTAAAATTTTTTGTTAAGAGGCCTACGATAACGTCTTCCAAATCTTTCAGGTGTCTGGGATAAAGCGTGTCAGGGCCTGGAGCCTTGCTAACTTTTAGCTTATCGATATAATGCGCAATCTCACCCTCGTAAACAGTTATTTCTTTCAAAATAGTCTGGCTACTAAATGGAACGATATCGTCCACGTCGGGGACATTATTTACATTTTGTACGGTAAAAACTGTCGCAAAAAAGTTATTAAAAATACCCGCCATCGCCTGGCCTGAGCGTAGGAAGCCAAAGCGCGTTAGCGTCCACTAGAGGGCCTATGTAATCTTTTATCGGTTTACGATTATTGACGGTCTAAAACTTTTTCAGGATCACCTGAAGATCAGGGCCCCCCCAGCCTTCTTTAGTTAGCCTTATAAGGTTAATTAACGAACATATCACGACCTAACCTAACCATTCGTTAGGTCAACTGTACGCCCTTGACGATTGGTTAGGTTAGGTCGTTATATTTTCGTTAGTTAGCCTTATAATGCCAACTAAAGAAGGCTGGGAGCCCTGATCTTCAGGTGATCCATTTTTCAGAGTATGTTTACTATCCACAGCTACAAGTATCTCAAAATTACGCTTAGCATTCCAAACAGATCTTTTAACCTGACGTCTTAGCTCGATATATCTATTAAAATGATCTACCGTGCCATTGCGCTTATTAAGTCTATACGCTCGTTTATGAACTCAACTATTTTCCTGGTCCACCACTTGGGCCTACCATAATTACTAGCGCGCTTGGGCCCACGCGGAAGAAACTCCCTTCCGATATTCAAACACTTTCTTTAAACGCCTCCCAGTGAAAATTTGCGTCATTACTCATTACCCATAAATAAATTATCCCAATCCACTACTCTCATCCTATCCGCAAAACTATCAAAATTAGTCTTACGAAAATCAGGGACTCTGTTACGTTACTATCCTTACTGTTTCCTATCAATACCTTAAACCTAATGATTTGGTAATCACTACATCCCAAACTCTCACCTACTTCTAAACCTTCGACTATATTTTCGGCGTTCGTCATCACCACGTCTAAAATATTGTCACCGCGCGTTGGTTCAGTAACCATCTGTCGTAAAAAATTATCTTCCATGAACTCAATCAGTCTTAAAAGTCAAAACCCTCATTATTACCAGTAAAAGTCTCGTAATTAATGTTAGGGCAGTTAAAGTCTCCGACAACTATACTATCCCAATTATTAATAAAGTTACTAAGAAGTGTGTAAAATCTAGTATCGGTATCGAGGGGATGAACGGGAGGTCTATAAACAACAACGAAATTAAAGCTTATACTACGCCCCCTAACTTCAACGCATATCGCATTAATTGCTGCCGGAAAATCTATCTTAACCTCGATAGCCCTAAGGAAATTACGAATGTACAACAAAACGCCGCCGCCAATCCTATGTAACCTATTATTAGTAAAAAGTTTAAAACCCGCTATATCAAAGTTCCCTCAACAAGTCCCGAGTTACGATATTTAACTACGTTTCGGTTATAGCAACCATATCGTAGTTCCCGGAATAAATTATCGCCTTAAATTGGTTCAATTTATTTCTAATACTACGGCGTTACAATAAAAAACGTTTAAATTATTTTTTACCACGGATCGGCGTTTTGAACTATTTTTTCGCGTCTGGCCGGCGTTTCCCGAACCCACAACATTTAAAGAGGGCTTCGACCTATACAGATTTCAAACGTTCCCATCGATTAACCTACCTAGCCTAGCGTTTCCTATTTCATTGAAATGCACCCCCATCTTTTGTAAAAAGGTTAGGATCACTAAATTCTGACCACAGCTTTACGAAGGGTACATTTTCCTCAGCACAAATCTCTTCTAATTTAGTATTCAAAAATATTGTTTTTGACGTAATCCTAAAATTTAAACCGTGCCTCGGGGTAATACTTAGAATTAAAGACTTATCTGACCTTGCCTTCAGGGACTTAATTAACTCCCTGTAACTCTCCAAAAGGTCAGGCACTCTCGTATCGGGCCTATACGAGTCGTTGCCCCCTAGCATCGTCACCAACATCGAGTGACGGGAGGCAACATCAATCCTATCTACTTCGTCTCTAATTCTGTCAACCCTGGCTCCTGGTAGAGAGACCCTCCTTCTCTTGGTCGGATTCCGTTCAACGAACTCCTTATCCATATAACGCACTAAGGAGTTCCCAATTAAAATTGTTTCCCCCTCGTTCACATCCCTATCCAACTGGGCGAAAGGGTTCGAAACCTCGATAGGGGAGGGGATTCCTATCACCTAACGTACGTGGCCTGAATACTGGACAAAAACTCACTGGACAAAAACTCACCACTTAAATGGAAAAGAGGACAAAAACTCACTGGACAAAAACACACCACTTAAATGGAAAAGAGGACAAAAACTCACCAAACAAATGTTTTTGCGAAATACATACACTCTAGTCTAGATCTTAAGATTTTAGACTCATTGTAGATAGTCGTGATATTTTCGTTAGTTAGCCTTATAAGGCTAACTAAAGAAGGCTGGGGGGCCCTGATCTTCAGGTGATCCAAATTTTTATATAAATTTTGTAATGTTCTGAGGTACCAAGAAGTGTTACCTCACAGAAAAATTACGCACTCCACCTCATTTATGTCCACTTAATTACACACACACACTATATATATAGATATATATATATATATATATATATATATATATATATATATATATAAGTGTGTGTGTGTGTGTGTGTGTGTGTGTGTGTGTAAATAAGTGGGCATAAATGAGGTCGAGAGCATAATTTTTCTGTGAGGTAACACTTTTGGTACCTCGGAACATTACAAAATTTATATAAAAATTCGGATCACTTGAAGATCAGGGCCCCCCAGCCTTTTTTAGTAAATATCACGACTAAACCTAACCAATCGACAAGGGCGTACAGTTAACCTAACGGGGCATTCAATGAACCTAACCGGATATTCAGTTGACCTAACCGGGCATTCAATGAACCTAATCGGGTATTCAGTTGACCTAATCGAGCATTCAATTAACTTAACCGGGTTATGAGGCTAACTAACGAAAATATCGCGACTATCTACAATGAGTCTAAAAACTTAAGGGTGCTACTGTAGTATGCGGTCTACCTACGATTGGTTAGGTTTAATCATGATATTTTCGTTAAAACTAACGAAAATATCATGACTAAACCAAACCAATCGTCAAGGGCGATTGACAATGGGATGTAAACAAACAATTAGTAAACAAGATAAGAAGCTATAATTAAAAGGTAGACCGCCGAATCGTAGGTAGACCGCATACTACAGTAGCACCAACTTGAGATCTTAAGATCTAGACTAGAGTGTATTTCGCAAAAACATTTTTCTGGTGAGTTTTTGTCCTCTTTTGCATTTAAGTGGCGAGTTTTTGTCCGGTGAATTTTTGTCCGTGCCGCACGTGGCCTAGCTCCACCCTTAACTACTTTAAATCCCTCCCCGTCTACTAACCTCGGACCAACCTTATCCCTTTCCTCAACTCTGTCTAACCTTCCCGATAAGCTACCTATAGTAGAAACTAGGTTCCTAACCTCACCCTTTAACTTACTAACGTCTTCACGTTAGTATAGGTTCGGCCTTCGTCAACTGTAAGCATATCTTTACAGATTTATCATTCATATCAGTTTTGTTGGAGCAAGTGTAGTTTACGTGCCCCTGACGCAAAAGGGGACACAAACTACAATAGGTCAAAGTTGGGGAACGTAACCTACACTAGGAACTTTAGGAGACATTTTTTAAATGAATCCATGAAATAAAACGTTAAAACTAACGAAAATATTACGACTTAACTAACCAATCGTCAATTTATATATATATATATATATATATATATATATATATACAGTATATATATATATATATATATATATATATATATATATACAGTATATTATATATATATATATATATCTATATATATATATATATATATATATTGACGATTGGTTAGGTTAAGTCGTAATATTTTCGTTAGTTTTAACGTTTTATTTGATTAGGTATACACGGACAAAGTTGGGGAACGTAAACTACACTAGGATAATGTAGGGGGACGTAAACTACACTTGCTCCGTTTTGTTTTTTATTATTTGACTGCTAACTGTCTGTGGAAAACTAAGGGCTATTTTTTTAATTAATATTTCTGAGAAATTTCTTAGCATCCTCTAAGTGTTTATTATATGGTACAATTAATTTGCTATTATTATTATTTACACTTTCATCATTATTCCTATTATCTTTATCATTACAATAATTTAAGGTCAACTTCTAATTTAATGTATTTTTTGGAAATCTTCTCTAAGTTCCTTTAGGAATTTGGAGAAGATTCCTCAGAAATACATTACATTAAAATAATTATTATTCCTATTTCTGAAAGTCGATATCAGCCTGTCTTTATAAAGGATTTACATTTAATTTCCAATATTCTGAATAGTTTTTTATTTTCAGTACCGAGTTTCTTAATAATAATTCTAGATAAGAATTTGCAGTATGCTAAGAATACTGTCTTCATTTTTTCTTCTGCTGACGCGTTTCGTTCATATACTTTGAACATCTTCAGAGCTTTATACATAATTTTAAAGTAAATGGGTTATATATATATTCCTTGATTGTAAATTTCATGCAATTTCAAATTAATTTAAAAATATTCGAAAGTTCATTAATTTTATATTAATTTTCAGTGTTTTCATTTTAATGTAAAAGGCTTCGGTAATTTTTAGTTTTTGTACGTTATGTGATGAGTATAAGATTTGAAAGTTTTGTGAGATATTTTTTAAATTTAATATTTTATGATCTACTCTGTAATGTTCGTTAATTTTACTTGGACGATATTTATGTTGGTATGCTCTCTCTTTAATGTGGTTGTGGTGTAACCAATGTAAGTCGACGTACAGTCAACTACAGGACATGTAAATTGGTACACCACATGATGTTGCTTATCAGGATTTTTGTTACGTGTCGAAAAATGGCTTGATAACTTTTTGTTTTTATAATATATGTTAATATTGATAGTTTTTCTTTATCCATTGGTTTTATGTGCCTCTTTAATATATTGTTTAGACATTTTTCTTCATGTTTTAGTCTTGTTGGGTTTCTTGTTTCGAAGTAAAATTTTATACCTGTATTTTTATTTTTATTTTCATCCTCCTCCTTATTTTAGTTGTATAAATTTGTTAGAGTTCGGTTTATGATATTAATTAATTATCGATTAAAAATAGCGGAAAATCACTGTTTATTAGATTTTGCTTTATTCTCTCAATTTCTTGATTAAATAGTTGCCAACTTGAACATATATTGAAAGCTCCGTGCACGAGTGTTTTAATTATTGATAGTTTATATTTTTCTGGTGAGTATGAATTATAATTTAAATACGTTCCTTTGCACACGTACACCAGTCGTTAAACATCCATTTTGACCAATGAATATATTAATGTCGAGAAAAGAGAGTGTATTATTCAAGGAAGGTTCAAATGTGAATTTTAATTTACTTAGTTCATGAAGTCTTCGAATAAATAAAGGAATGTGGTTATTGTTTTTAAATAGTATCAAGGTATCGTCAACATATCTCGTATACAGTTTTGGGTTGTAGAAGTTGTTTTCTTTCATTATTTTATTTTCTAAGTTTGACATATAAAAGTCTGCGAAGGTAGGTCCTAATGGTGTACCCATAGCATCACCATCTATCTGTATGTAGGTTTCATCACAGAATCTAAACGGAGTTTTTGTACAACACAAACTAAGTAATTGTTTCATATCTTCTTTTTTTAAGGTTGGTGCAATTAAATTTTGATTATTGTAAACATTGTCCAAAATTATTTCTATGGTTTCTATAACTGGTACATTTGTATAAAGTGATTCCACGTCAAGAAAAACAAGTTGGGTGCTACTGTAGTATGCGGTCTACCTACGATTCGGCGGTCAACCTTTTAATTATAGCTTCTTATCTTCTTATTATTTTATTATTAGGTTAATTGTACGCCCTTGACGATTGGTTAGGTTAAGTCGTGATATTTTCATTAAAACTAACGAAAATATCACGACTTAACCTAACCAATCATCAAGGGCGTACTGTAGTATGCGGTCAACCATCAAGAAAACTATGTGGATCCAACCTCAGGGGCACATACACAAGAAATTGAGCGATCGTGGTTGGATGTCAAAATAGATATTATGAAAAGAAAAAGAGGGGTTCCGCCTCAATTATTACAATCGCACCTTGACTATTACTGTTGGAAAGTACTTAGAAAAGATGACGATTTGTTTATTGCTTTTTTAAATAATGTTCGAACTGTATACAGATGCTAATACTGTTTTTTCGTTTTTGTAATTTTGTCATTTAATGTTTTAAATGTGTTTACGTGTTAATGTTTTATAATTCCTTAATGTTTAACTTCTTTAATAATTCCTTAATTGTGTAAATTAAATTATAATTCCTTTCAATTTTTCAATTCCTTTTAAATATTTTGAACGGTAGACCGCATACTACAGTAGAAACTTAACGGTAGACCGCATACTACAGTAGAAACTTAACTGTAAACCGCATACTACAGTAGCACCACAAGTTGTTCAGCTTTGGCTATTTTTAAGTTAGATAATTTAGTTAGTGTTTCGATTGTAGAATTTACAATAAAACTTGTTAAGATATGGTCTTATTATCTTATTTAAAAACTGAGCGATATCATGTGTAACAGTTTCGCTCATTGAGATTGACAGAGCGTAATGGTGGATTAGTAGTTTTTTTATGAATCTTAGGTAGTCCATAAAGATGACCATCATTATAACTTCCTGATCGTTTTAGTAATTTGGAGATGTTTACGTCATTTATTGAATTAGCAATTTTATTTATTTCATTTTTTGTTTTAAGTGTTGTGTTAATATTACATTTCGAAAATTTACTATTATTGCTGACAATATCTCTTAATTACTGAAAATAAAAAACTATTCAGAATATTGGAAATTAAATGTAAAGCCTTTATTCCTATTTCTATTACATGCATATTTCTTTGTGGCTGCACAATAGGCGTAATAAAATATTTTGGATAATGTAGGGTGCTGAAGATATAATTTTTTTTTATTTCAGGATCTAAATATGGTGTATCATATAATCTGTAAGTTCTGAAGAACATTGTTGAGATAACTTATTTGTTTAACTTTAGCACTGTGGCTCGAAATGTATGTAAGAAATTGAGTGTGTGTTTACGGTAAACTGAAAATTCAAAGTTACTATTATCAAGAAACAGAAGAGTTCCATTCCTTTTCCCCGTTCACATAAGCAACTTGTAAACTGATAATTACTTTCAAGATACTGTTTTCATAATTAATTTTAGTTGTAAATGAATAACCAGCAAGTTTCCTGACAATGGGTTTGCATAATTATCCAATTTTCTGTCTAGGTAACTTAACGATAACGTGCAAGCCCAAAACAATATTTTGATTCAGTAGAAATGTCGATGAATATAGAATAAATTAGTCTTTTTAGATGTAAGGTTGAAAATTCAAGATTAAATACCACAGTCCCCTCCCTATCGTTTTGGTTCGGTGGTCCACTATCTTTCTTTAATGGTAATACATAGAAAAGTATGATGCCAAAAATTGGTACGCCGATCTGAAAAGGTTGGAACCCCAGCTTTAATGCATACATATATTTATTTTCTTATTGAACGTTCATCAAATTATTTTAAAACTGTAGAGTACCGAAGAAGGAAGAATATCGTGCAAGTGTGAAAAACCTCTCAATACTATTTTTTAAAATGCAACGACCGTGAAAACATTATTTATACAGAAGAATTTGTAGAGACATTAATTAAAAGTTTACTGTTTTTTCTTCTTTTCTTGCTGTTGCTGGTTTTCTTGTTTCTTTGTGATATCTATTTTCTTCCCTTTACTGCAGCAAATGACTTTAATAGCGTACACAACACAAAAGATAAGAACAGTAAATGCGACTAGCCAGAATAATATAACATCCAGCATAATGTACTGGAAGAGAGAGAGACGTTTTCCCGCGTATCGCAAATGCGGGGCGCCTTTGTGGCGAGCTACGTACTCCAGCCACCAGATGGCTCTCTCCATTGGACTCTCCTTCTGGTCTTGCAGCACTCGCGACACAGCTTGCATACGTTCTCTGTACCTATTTCGAAAAAGTAAAAATTTGATAATTTTTAATGCTTGGCTTAGTATAACTCACTTTTGTTAGGAAGGAGAGGGAATATTTTTTTTTTTAATCAAAAGGTATTGGAAAATTAGAAAACTTCGGTAAAGTACTAAAATCTGAAGTTTGTGTACTGATATGCAAGATGAAATATACTGTACAGTACAGTTTTTTGCAAATAATTAAAATCAATCTCGTAAATAAAATTTATCCATACGGAGAAAAAGATATAAAAGATTAACATTATTCTGCAATGGTTAAGTCGAAACCAGGGGTATAATTGTTCAGTGTGGGTTTAGCGTTATGAATATGCAATAGGCAGGGATTCTAAAATATGAAGAGTGGTAAGTTGGTTGTTGTTAATAGTGTTTATAATTTGGAAAGAAGAAGAGTTAGTCGGATGGTCAGTGACATTTTATAGATGATTTGGAAAGTTTGTTTAATGGGCATAATGCATACATATATTTATTTTTTTATTGAACGTTCATCAAATTATTTTAAAACTAGAATACTCAAGAAGGAAGAATATTGTGCAAGTGAAAAAAACCTCTCAATACTATTTTTTAAAATGCAACGACCGTGAAAACATTATTTATACAGAAGAATTTGTAGAGACATTAATTAAAAGTTTACTGTTTTTTCTTCTTTTCTTGCTGTTGCTGTTGCTTGTTTTCTTGTTTCTTTGTGATATCTATTTTCTTCCCTTTACTGCAGCAAATGACTTTAATAGCGTACACAACACAAAAGATAAGAACAGTAACAGCATTGAAACAGTTGGCAGAGAGGTACAGAGAGGGGCAGAAGGCGTTGCACATGGTTTTTATTGACTTGGAGAAGGCATATGATAGGATACCACGGCAGGAAGTTTGGAGATGCTTAAGGGAAAAGATGGTACCAGAGAAGTATGTTAAACTGATCAAGGGGATGTACAGGGGAGTAACAACTAAGGTGAGGAGTAACGTGGGTGTGTCAGAGCTTTGGGGTCGAAGTTGGTCTGCACCAAGGATCAGCTTTGAGCCCCTTCCTTTTCAATGTGGTATTCGATGTGTTGACGGACAGGATTAGAGGGGAGGCGCCGTGGTGCATGATGTATGCAGACGATGTTGTGTTGAGTGGGGAGACGAAAGAGGAGGTGGAGCAGCAGTTGGAAAATTGGAGAGAGGCGTTGGAAAGTAGGGGATGAGAATTAGCCGAAAGAAGACCGAATATATGAGATGTGATGTGCAGCAGGACCGAGGAGGGGAAGTGACATTGAGTGGAGAGCGTGTTAAGACGGTGGAGTATTTTAAATACTTGGGGTCAACAGTGGATGCAGAGGGGGGAGCAGAAGAGAGATAAACTGTAGAATACAGTCGGGGTGGAAGAACTGGAGAGACGTATCAGGGGTGCTCTGTGATAAGAGGGTCCCAGTGAAACTGAAGGGAAAGGTATTCAAAACAGTGGTGAGGCCGGCAATGTTGTATGGAATGGAGACTGTGCCAATGAAGAAAAGCAATGAAAGAAAAATCGATGTGGGTGAAATGAAGATGTTGAGATGGATGTGTGGAGTGACGAGGAGGGATAGGGTCAGAAATGAGCATATAAGAGGAACAGTGAAGGTGGCGGAAGCATCTAAGAAGGTGCAGGAGGCCAGGCTGAGGTGGTATGGACACGTCAGGAGAAGAGAGGAGGAGTATGTGGGGCGCAGAGTGCTGGAGATGGAGTTGCCGGGACGGAGAAGACGAGGAAGACCGAAGACGAGATGGAGGGACTGTGTGGTGGCGGACATCAGGGAGAAGGACTTGGAGGAGGACGTGGTATACGACAGAGGAGAGTGGAGAAGACGAACCAAAACAGCGACCCCATGTAAAGATGGGATAATAAGCTGCGGAAGAAGAAGAATGGGCATAATGTGCGGCTAGAGATCTCTCGGTGTTCATCCTTCCTTAAATTTATATTGGCGGCAAGTGCTACCAGTATAGCTCACCTGACAGCAAATGCGCTTAAAGGAGTAAATCACAGATGAGATAAGATCGTTGAGAAGCCTCTCTTTGTGAAGAAAGTAGGATTTGATGCTGTGTGTATTAATTTTTTTATACAAGTGATTCTATATGTCATAAGTGTCTCGCTGAAGAAGTTAGTTCCTAATCCTGTGTAGATGGGTTTTCTCATATATATTGAGGTGGTGAATTTGTTATTCATTTTAGTTATGTTGATGTCTAAAAATGCCAAAGAATCGTTGAATTCTTTTTCCTTAGTTAATTTGATACTTCTATGTTGAGTGTTGAGATAACTAAGAAAATGTTCTGTATGAGATAAAGAAAAACAATCCAACGGTTCTCTGGCGTTTTTAGACATCAACATAACTGAATTGAATAACTAAATAATTGAATAACTAAATAACTGAATAACTAAACTAAATAACCTACCTACACAGGATTAGAAATTAACTTCTACTAATAGGTTGCTGTAGATTAACATATAAGCACTAAATAAAAGTTTACTGAATGGGAATTTTAATTGTCATTTCGTCCAATAGATGGCGCCTCGTGTTCAAATAGTTTGATTTGGCGTCAGTTAACTAGTTTTAAAATTGAAAAACTATAAAACTTCATTAAGCATTTTACGATGGAAAACCTACAATCATCGTAATCGATCAGGACCTAAGTCCCACTAAAGAATGACTCAACTGCTGCAGGTTAACAGCACTAGCTAGCTCAGACATGTTTGCATATTAGTTATATGTTTTAGCAAATGAAATTTCCTGTATCAAGGATATGTAATCAGATTTTTTTTTCTGGATATTTCATTTGTAAATTCTAATTATTTAAATCGTGCAGAGAGAGACCGAATTTACGACTATAAACTCGGTTTTTATTCGGGAAATGTTTAAGAGTGTATTATTCCAGTTCCGCTGAAGAAAAAGGAAACAGATATTGCTCGACTCCATTTCTTAAGCAGGTTATTTGTTAATCGTCAGGTGATTTTTAAATGAAACGTTTTTGATGAGTTTTACAGATTAAAAATAATATGAAGCACTTACGAAGTATCATTAATAAGAGCGTTTAAACTTTCCACTATTTTTTCCGTCGTCAAATCATTCCAGTGCATCGCGATGGCGTGCCCTTTCCTTTCCATCATGGCAGCATTTCTGGGTTGGTCGAAGTCAACTGCCACTCCCAAGACGGGTACTCCATAGTATTTTGCTTCTTGAACACCAAAGGTTCCGCAGTGCGAGATGAAAACTCTTGTTTTGGGGTGTGCTAAACGAAACAAGAAAATATATCGAGCAACCCAAATATACAGTGGTGCTCATAAGTATTCGTACAAAGAAATATTTCAGTTATATTCGGCCTTATCTTTTGTACCATGCATAAGATAGTTATGAAAAATTTACCGTTCGTTTGGAAAATTTTAATAAATAAAAAATTAGTTTCATTCCAACATAAAATGTAAGCTATCAAAGAATTTGAGGAAAATGTTAAAAAGGTAAGAAGCAAAAGTTTTCGTACATTTACAAAATTATTTAATACTTTCTGTGTTCACCTTAGGCTTGAAAAATTTAAAATTTTCATCAGTAGTTGGCTGTTTATTGATTAGAGACTGTTGGCAACTCTGAATTCTACAATTTTCTCTGTGAATCTTCATGGAAAACGGATCATTGTACAAGCCATTAGTAAGTAATGGTAAAGAGCTGTCTACAGAGATCTGTCTAAGAGATCTATTAGTGCTGCACACTAAACTGGATAAAGTTATAGGAAGATGGGAGAAGAACTTCGAATTCCATTTACGACGGTTGCTGCAGTTATAAAGAAATGGAAAGGCTTTGGAACAATCAAAACTCTACCAAGGTGTGGACGACCTTGCAAAATTTCAAAATGTGGAGCTGGAGGGATTGAAAGAGTGGCTCCTTCCAATCCACGAGTAACTGCAGGTAATATTTTTCAAACATTAAGACTGTCTAAGATCGATGTCCATCCCTCTACTGTACGTTGTACATTGAGAAAGAATAGTCTGGATGGAAGAGTTGCACGAAGGAAACCTCTGGTACGAAAAGCGCGCACAGAAGTTCGTTTAAAGTGCACCAAAGATCATCAAAATGATAGATTTGCATTTTCACTGGACAAACGAGACCAAAATTGAATTATTCGGAATAACGAGCAAAGGTATGTTTGGCAAAAATCAAATATTGCATTCGAGATAGAAAAAAAATCCTTCCTACGGTTGAACATGGTGGTGGTAGTTTGCTTCTTTGGGGATGCTTCAGTGCTTCTGGTCCAGGAAACTTTGCTTCATCAATGAAATCTTGAATTTGAAGAAATATGAATTAGATGAAAATGTATTGCCTTCAGTTAGGGAGTTGTGAATGGGTCGCAATTGGGTGGACACACAAAGTATTAAATAATTTTGGAAGTAAATATACGAAAACTTTTTCAGTTTAACTTTTTTATTTTTTTAAAATTCTTTTGATGTTTTGCATTATATGCAAAACTTTGAAAGAATAGTTATTTGAAAGAATAGTTAGACAGAAAATCTATGGCTTTTTAGAAACTCAGAAAAAATTAAATGATAACCAACATGGGTTTCGGTCAGGCAGATCATGCCTATCACAACTAATGGAACACTACAACAACATTATTGATGCACTGGAAAGTAATGAAAACTATGATGTAATATACACAGACTTTGCCAAAGCGTTCGACAAGTGTGACCATGGAATCATAATACATAAACTGAAATATATGGGAATAACAGGAAAAGTAGGGAAATGGATATACAGTATAATTTTATCAGTGAGCGGCGGCAAGTCGTTACAGTACAAGGAGTAACTTAATCAGAGGTCCTCAGCTCAGTACCACAAGGAACAGTATTAGCTCCACTACTCTTCATAATCATGCTAACTGACAATAGATGAGGGCGTTGCCATAGACAGCATAGTAACATCCTTTGCTGATGACACAAAGATCAGTAAAAAAATAATAAACCCAGAAGATATAGGATCTCTACAAACAGACATGAACAGAATCTACAAGGGGACGGAAGACAACAATATGAAGTTTAACACTGAGAAATTTCAGCTGTTACGGTACGGAAAAAAGAGAGGATCTAAAATCCATGGAATATTATACCCCAAATGGACAGGAAATTCAGAGAAATTCTAAAGCAAAAGATTTAGGGGTCGTAATGACTGATGATGCGAAATTTGAAACACAAAATAAGATAGCAGTAAATAGAGCAAAGAGAGTAATTGGGCAGATACTGAGAACCTTTAAACGAAGGGATAGGAATATAATGATTCCTCTACTGAAAACACTGATCATACCCAAATTGGAATACTGCTCGGTCCTAACATCCCCATATAAAAAAGAAGACATTAGACAACTAGAAGGGATTCAGAGAAGCTTCACAGCCAAGATCAATGGGTGCAAAGAACTAAACTACTGGTAAAGGTTACGCGAACTAAACCTATATTCACTGGAAAAGAGGAGAGAGAGATACGCCATTATTTACACTTGGAAAATAATGGAGAAACTAGTCCCTAATCTTACTCTGAACCCTGTAACTCCCCAAACAACGGTGGAAAGTAGAAAAGGAAGACTGTGTCGTGTTCCCAAATTAAAGGTTGGACAGGGAACATCCTTAACCCTGAAAGAAAATAGTTTTGTTGTGATAAGACCAAAACTGTTTAATCAGCTGCCCAAAGACCTAAGGAACACGAGTGGTGTTGCAGTGGACATCTTCAAAAGAAGATTAGACACCTGGCTCAGAACAGTCCCCGATGAGCCAGACGTACCTGGCTATGTGAGGTGGAGAGTACAAGAAACCAACTCACTACTTCACCAAGCCAACTCGAGATGAGGGGCGACAAACTTGACCTTCGTGAAATGAGGAATCATCGCACGCAACATTTGAAAGGTTGAAAGGAAAGGTTATGTTGGAGCTAAACTAATTTTTTTGTTTGTTAATTTTTTCCAAACGAACATTGAACTTTTCACAACTATCGTATGCATGGTACAAAAGATACAAAATGGTACAAATGGTACAAAAGGACGAATATGAATAAAATATTTCCATGTACAAATACTTATGAGCGCCACTGTAATCTGTAAAAACGTCTGCTGCTCTTTAACCCAAGCAATGGATCCACGATTCCGGTGGTTCTTTGTTAATTGCAAGATTTTTCTTATGTACTAACAGTCAGGGTCAGGGTCTTATAACGGGGAACCTACAGCTTAATGCGTAATCCGAATTACGACTCGCTATATCATCTGAAGGCAGATGATAGTCATCAATTCAACCACTACCCAAATCCAACGTCATTTAAATTTGCTGATCTTATACGGGAGGAAGTATAACCACACGGTCACGACGGAACGTAGTTCCAATGGGCATATGCAGCCAAGGTATTTATTTAATGAACGGAGAATGCATGACCGTTTGTGTGCATGACCGTTTGTGTGCATGACCGTTTGTATCCGTAAAAAGCAATTTCTGCAGGCGGTTTGGACAGTATAGCGGGTATGCGTACAGAAGTATAAACTATATGTTTTTCAGATATCTTTCTCTTTTTATAATATCCACCTATAAGAACTGTCACTGTCTAGAATCGACGCATGTATGGGTGGGTACGGGTAAGATTTTAATTTCTTGAAAATAAGTTGATGTTACCTCCGGGAAGAGAGGAACTTTTGCAAGCAGTTCGAACAGTATACAACATAAAGTATCGCGAACTGGGACTGATACTGGTATGAGAGCCACTGTCAGTGCCTATCGCTTATACGGGGCTCCAATAAACCTTAGCCCCCCGCCCATGGCCTAAACCATTAGAGGTACAGTAAAACTAAACATACCTTACAAAAGAGAATTTAATCCTGCATTTAATGAGAAACAATTAAAACTTGGTGTTCCCGCCATTGGCTTCCAAGACAGCCTGAATTCGCTTTGGGTAGCTTGCCAAAAGTGACGTGAATAGATCTTGATCGTTACGCAAATTTGCTAAAACAGTTTCAATGTGTTGCGTCATTGTATCCTTCGAAAATCGATTTGCTGCAGGTTCTTGAAACAAGAGACATTCAACCTTGTCCTTTATAACTGATCCAATGTGTTCACAGACGTTCAGGTCAGGAGAATTTCCTGGCCATTCTTCATTGCCAAAGAAATCGATCTCATGGTTCCGCAACAACTGTTGAGTGGCTAATGCCTTAAAGCAGGGGGCCTTATCGTGCAGAAGTGTGACCTGATCGACATCCATAACATTGTTTGGGTTTCTTAGAAAAGGAATGACATGCTGGGATAGAATAATATCACGAAAATACTGTCCATCCCAACTCTGACCATTTGGCTTCAGCACCCACATGAGCTTCTTTGCAGTGAACAAAACAAACACACCAACACAGTCTGGACTTTTTAATAATTCGCGATAATGTTCATTGTCATGATTTCATCTGGTGGTGTGGCCCACACTCTATCACTTTGGTAGTTAGACCGACGTGTTACGTAAACAAAAAATTTATCGGAGACAGCTAAATGCATGAACTCATCCACATCCCAATCTTCAAGATAATGGGCAAACCACATTCCGTCATTGATGTTAAGTTGAGCTTTTCTTGGCTTTGGAAGTTCATGCGAAGGCTTTAAACCTTGCCCATGACGGTACAGTCGAATGATCTCACCACTAACGATCTTTCCTCTCAACACTTCGATCTCTCTAGAAAGTTTAGCACAGCTGTTTTTCCGCTTACGCGTACCGCTTTCAATGATGTCCTTTGTTTCCTGAGAGAATGGCAAATTTGGGCGCCCAGATTTGGTTGTATCCATTTCACATTCATCCAAAGTTTTATTCCAATTTCTTTTGACGAAGTCCTCACTTCTTCGCAACTTTTTGGCGACCATGAACGTGTTATAAAGGTGGCTCCAGCATCAAGAGCTTCCCAAATGTTATTGCTCGTATGCGGTCTATCACACGTTGCCTCTCCGAATCACCAATTAATTGAGAAGCCATTATATTATCACTTTATCAGCTAGAGTAATTTTAATACTGCAATAAATAAAGAATTTTCTATATTTTTATAATCACTAAAAACTATTTCGATATAAGTAAACATGTAAGCTGCAAATCGGGGGGTGGCTAAGGTTTTTTGGAACTCCTTACAGTATACACTGTAAATGTGGATTACATTAGTTTTAGCAAAAATAAGAAATTTACGGATTATATATATATCACCGTTAATTGCCAACGTCCGTAGCTCATTGGGCAACACCTTTTCCTTATAAGCAAAATGAAGACACTGAGGTTCAAGGTTCGACTCCCGATTATACTGATAATAATAATAATAATAGGAATTGCTAGCAATGGGCCGCATTAGTTGGCCTGATCGCTGTACCAGTTTCTAGCCCGCCTGACTGATTATTATATCACAACTGGTGTACAAACTATCTGACTGATCAATCAGCCGTACAACTTCTCTTTTCAACTGAATGTGTACAGAACTACGAGTATCTTGTATTTGATTTGAAGCTTCTTACTTTAACCTGCTTCCGTCTTCACACTTTCTGATTCCGAATTCTAGTTCTGATTCCATTACCTTTCTTTACCCTTTCAACACCATTCTCTTAATTTTTAAACCCATTAAAAAAAAAGTTTTTGGAATCCCAAACTAAATATTACAACTTATGAGTTGTTAAACTTTTTAAGAAAAAGCGCTCACAGAGAATGTCTTGTTGCGGCATCCACTTCTTGATCATAACGTTGGGCGGTAGGACGAGATCTGTTCCTTCATACTTCCAAAGGACTCTTTGAGGTACCTTTCTGAACGCTTCCAGAAACATTTCCTGAGAAAAGAAGGAATATTTTCAGTAAATTCTAGAAATACAACTTATGAAAATCATGGATCAAAACCATTTTAGTATGAGGAAAATGTATGGTATATAGCCAAAGGTGTATTTTACAGGGTGTTTCAGGAGGAAAGGTCAATACTTCGGGAGGTGATAGTATCGGTCATTGTGAAAAAAAAAGTTCATATGAACATGTGTCTAATTCTGAATGGTTACGGAGATAGAGCTGTTTGAATCTGATGCGCGCGCAGCTCTTCCTTCCCCCGCAGTGGTCCCATTCAATGGCCACCAACGTCTCCAGACCTCTCTCCGTTAGATTATTGTTTGTGGGGGTGGATGAAAAGTCACGTTTACAAAAGAAAGGTGGATACACGAGACGAATTGCTCGCGCGCATTTTGGATGCTGCTGCCCGCATAAAGGAACGTCAAGATCAACTCAGACGAACAACACGCGATCTTCGCACACGAATTGCAAAGTGCATTGAGGTTGACGGTGGGATTTTCGAAAACATATTGTAAACTGTAACAAATTTGTCATTTCTGTATCTGATACCATTCAAAATGCCAATGTTTAAACATTAAATGTTAGATACAGCAATTGGTTTCTCTTTCTTGATTACCATTAACAATGCTTTTGTATTTGTAGATTCAAACCGCTCTATCTCCGTAACCATTCAGAATTAGACACATGTTCATATGAACTTTTTTCTCTCATAATGACCGATACTATCACCCCCCGAAGTATTGACCTTTCCTCCTGAAACACCTTGTATATGTGAGCAATAAGCACGTACATTTACACTTTGCCGGCAGCGCAATACAGAAAATTTGTTATTGTTATTGTGAAAAGACGGAAACATTGAGAAATAAATTAATTAAAAGGCATTTCACAAAAGTTATGTAAGAATTGACAAGGTTTGCCATCCAAGTTGCATTGAAAAGATTTTACGTAAGTGGGTGTAAGAGTAAACGGTGAGTTGAATGACTGGCTCTATATTAATGTATGAATTTATGTAATAAATAACCTAAATGCCATTAATTCTGCCTAAAAAGACCCCGTGCTTCCAAAAGTATATTCAGATGAGAGTACTGTGAATATATTACTGTCACAACAAATATCTAAAAATTGTAAAACTGTCACTTATATTCTTTTCTGAATAAAACTTGAATTTGAATGTTGATTTACTACAGCTGTGTGTGATGTCGCCATAGTTATTTTGGTAGGTATATGGATGGAGTACTGCGTGAGATGAAAGCAAGAATGCTAGAGAGAAGATTAAATCTCAGTGTGAAAGAGAATGTGGATGGTGATGACTTGGTGCTCCTGGGTGAATCGTAGAATGAATTGAGGAGAGTAGTGACAAGTTTTGCTCACGTACAGGGTGTTCCGTAAGTCTTGTTACACCTATGTTTAATCTCGGAATATTAAATGATGTTTGGTTCCAATAGGATGGAGCACCTCCCCACTATTCCTTGAGGATTCGTGAATATTTAAATGAGGTGTTTCTCATCGATGGATTGGGACATTAAAATGCAACATTAAAATGGCCTCCGAGAAGCCCAGATCTCTCGAGTTGTGACAATGCATTATGTGGATTTATAAAGGAAAAGGTTTCTCAAAAACGTTATGATTCCAATGATGTACTAAAGGAAGCCGTAAAGGATGCTTTTAAACTTGCAACACCTAAAATGCTGAGGAGCATAGCACACTGAACATGGCGTAAAATCATTCTGTGCAGTGAGAACGATGCTTTGCATACAGATCCATTGGATACATGATAAACTTGTGTTTAACTATGTATAAACTACAATGTTGTATAATTCTGTATAAAATAAAATGTCTCACAGTGTTTTCTACTATATACTTTCATTACCATAGTTACAGAACACTGGAGTAACATTTACATAGGTGTAACAAGACATTTAGGACACCTTGTATGTGAATGGACATTATTGAAAGTTAATCCAAATAAAAGTGAGGTTTCTGTCGTAGAGACGGGAGGGGAGTCAACAAGAATATTGTGGTGAATGGAGAAAATTTAGTGATTCTGAATATGTTGGTGTTTGACTAACAAAAGTGGTACAAGTACATTGGCAAATGAAAGAATAGTGAAGCAGGGCAAGTAATTTTTGGCGCAATAAAAGCTTTGTGTAGATGCAGCAAGAGGTTTATATGACGGTGTTTTGGTGCCAACAACTGGTATATGGGTGTAAGACACTGTTTTAGCATAATGTCACTGTGAAATGTGAGAGCAGTTGAAATAAGTAATTTAAGAGGCATGACTACTGTAGAAAGGTTTGACCGTATAAGAAATGAAGATGTTCCGGAAAGGCATGGAGTGAAAAAGTCACTGGAGATGAGAATGTGGAGAGAATTGGTAATGATAGAATTGTGATAAAAGGTGCATAATACTGAACGCTTAGGTATGAGAAGGCGAGGAAGACCGTGTGAAAGATGTGAAGATATAATTAGTAAATGCGTGAAATAAACGTGGAGTTCATTGAAATGTGGAGCAACAGTTAACTAGAAACAGAGGAATGCAAGCGGTTTTCTGAGGCGTATAAATGGAGACGTTGGTCCACCTGACGTATCATTAGAGCTATAGTATACCTCCAACCTTGCAGTGAAAGAGAAGTGGATCCCTAAGGTTGGGGTGGTACTTTATCCCTGTGGTGATTCCATATATCTTCGTGCGTGTGTATAATGATGTGAATGTTTTGAGGCCCGAGCTCACGCGTCATGCCCCTCTGGTGACAATCTGAAATGCATGTATAACACATTTCGCCA
>JAJOZX010000786.1:690000-1025000 GCA_023014485.1 Bathynomus jamesi
CTCATTTGCCATGTGACTGACCAATCAACGATTTTGTTCAGATCTTCCTGAATTTTACCTCTATCTTCGTCATTAATCGCCCTACCACCCAGCTTCGTGTCATCCGCAAACTTTGAAACTGTACTGACTAGGCCGACATCTAAATCGTTAATATATATAAGAAAAAGCAAGGGGCCCAATACAGAACCCTGAGGAACGCCACTCGCTACATTAGCCCAACACGACTCCGCTCCATCAACGACCACCCTCTGTTTCCTGCCTCGCAACCATCTTCTAGCCAATTTATTACTACACCCCTGATTCCATGAGCCTTAGTTTTTTCAATGAGTCTTTTGTGCGGCACGGTGTCAAACGCTTTTTGAAAATCTAAATACACTACATCAACCGCCCGATGTCTATCGTAAACGTCAACCACGCTTTGGAAAAATTCTAAAGATTAGTTAAGCAAGATTTGTTTCGCCTAAAACCGTGCTGCGTATTTCTAACCAGATTATGCACTTCTAAGTGTTCGACTATACGATCCCTAATTATTGATTCCAGTAGCTTACCTACAACAGACGTTAAACTGATTGGCCTATAATTTCCCGCCGCACCTTTATCGCCTTTCTTAAAGATAGGTGTTACGTTTGCTAACTTGAAATTATCTGGTACGCACCCCTCAGAAATAGACGCATTAAAAATCTTTGTTAGCGGCACAACAATGCTATCTTTTAATTCTTTTAGTTGTATGGGATATATGGAATCCGGACCCGTGATTTACGCGTTTTCATTTTATCAATATAGCGCATTACTTCCCCTTCACTAACGACAATATTATCCAAAATATTACCATTATCAAAAGGTATTATGTCTATGACCGTAGGGATATTCGTTACATCTTCTATAGTAAAAACTGACGTAAAAAATTCGTTTAGCAAGGTAGCCATTTCCTTGTTTTCAGAGACTAGATCTCCATTTCCATTTTTAATGGACCTAAGACACTTTTTACTGGATTTCTATTATTGACGTATTGAAAGAATCGCTTGGGGTTTTCTTTACCGTCACGAGCTATGGAGATTTCAAATTCGCGTTTTGACTTTTTTATTACACTTTTAGCTTCACGCCTTAGAGATATGTAGTTGTTTCGTAACAACAGATTATCTTTATCGCACTTGTATAGCCTATAAGCCCTCTCTCTACTCTTTATAATGTCTCCTACTCTAGAAGTAAACCACAAGGGCTTGTTGTTTACTTTCGCACGCTTAATTTTGTACGGTACACATTCCTCATTTATAGTCCTAAATACCGTTACGAACGATTCCCACATTAGTTTTGCGTTGGAGTTCCCCATTACGTTTTCCCAATTGACGTGTGAAAATTTATTTCGAAATTTACTAAAGTCTGCGTGCTGGAAGCTAGGAATTTTAGTCGAGTTAGTTGGTTTCGAGTGACTTACTGAGAGGACAAACTCTACCATATTGTGATCGCTATTGCTCAACGGTTCTATTACTTGAAGATCAGTAATTAGCCTATCATCCGTAGTTATTACTAAATCTAAAATACTGTCCAACCTCGTAGGTTCCCCAACCTTTTGAATAAGAAAGCTATCCTCGAGAAAATTAACTAAACGATTACCTTCCGCGTCTCCCTGCATTGTATCGTAATTCACGTTGGCGCAATTAAAGTCACCCATAACTAAAGCCTGCTCACTACCGATTATTCTCTTTAGTTCACGATATAACGCTTCGTCCGTAGCAGCTGTTTGATTTGGGGGCCTATATATAACCGCAACAAGAAGTTTGAAATCGTTCAATTTAAGTTCTGCTATAGTCGAATCTATCGGTTCTGGAATTGAGTGCTTTACTTCTATAACGTTCGCAATATTATCTTTGATATACAACATAACACCGCCTCCTCGCCTACCTATTCTGTTTTTAACAAAAAGTCTATAACCTTTAATTTGATACTCCCCTACAAAGTCACGTGTTTCAGTGCTAAGCCACGATTCATTTATCGCAATTAAATCATAGTCTTTACAAGCAATTAAAGAAAAAAATTCGTTTATTTTATTTCGTAGGCTACGAGCATTTAAGGATAGAACCTTCAAATTGTTTGTAATTGCGACACCTTCGCGAGCGCGGGGGAATATATAATATATATATATATATATATATATATATATATATATATATATATATATATATATATATATATATATATATATATATATATATATATATATATATATATATATATATATATATATATATATATATATATATATATATATTATATATATATATATATATATATATATGTTATAATGTTATAATGTTTCAGACCAACAAAGACCCTAGGATCCACTCATGGCTGGTCTACCTAACTGTGTTCGTAATCGTGTATTGTGTATGTCCTCCGTGGGGCGGAGGGGACCTACAATTTTACGTGGGTTCCGAACCACAAGAACATAAGAAATTTATGTAAAAACTGCCGGTAAATTGGCAACGACCAATTTTTACGAAACTAAATAATTATCAATTTAAAAATAATTAATTATCGATTTAAAACTAAAGATAGAATCTCTCGGATCCAGAGGATCAAGTCATAATAGACTACTATCCACAAATATGTTACACTCTATATCTATTTATAACGGACATGCAAATATATCAGATCCAAAGAATCCAGTCAATTTCATTACGGTATCCATCAAGTCACGGTCCATATCGATTGCGGACCAAGTCAAAATTTACAACCATATACATTATCAATTTAAAAATAATTAATTATCGATTTAAAACTAAAGATAGAATCTCTCGATCCAGAGGATCAAGTCATAATAGACTACTATCCACAAATATTACACTCTATATCTATTTATAACGGACATGCAAATATATCAGATCCAAAGAATCCAGTCAATTTCATTACGGTATCCATCAAGTCACGGTTCATATCGAGTTGCGGACCAAGTCAAATTTACAACCATATACATTACAATATATACAATACGAGGAAAAGTGTAGGTGTGGCTGTAAAGACTGTACAGTAATGTAGAAATGTGTGTGCACCCATTATGGGTCTCCCATTTAAAGGTGCTTGTGGGGCAAGTGAAGATCATGAGTTTTTCAATACCTCACAGTACTATGGGGGGCACACAGCTCGGCAGAGGAATCTTTTAAATGGGGTGTGTAAGGACAGAGAGTATCCCCTAACCCAAGACGCTGCCTCCCTACTATCCACAACACTTGTGTTGAGCTGTGGGATCTATCTCACAAAGCCTTAATTTACTACCTTAAACTATACCCTTTCTATCAACATGCGCGTCTAATCGATTTTGAAACATGTTTATAGAAGTGCTACTAATACTTCTACCGGCAAAACTATTCCAGGTATTTACTTCTATGCGTAAAAAAGTTTTTCGCAACTGCTGTCTCGAACTTCTACTGTCACCTTACACCCGTTATTTCTAGTCCTATTATGTTGAGATATTTCGAAAAAGCTATCTCTATCTACGTTATCAACCCATTCATAATTTTGAAAACCTGGATTAGATCACCCCTTAACCTCCTAGTCTCGAGTGTAGTCAATTTTAACTCCTTAAGCCTATCCTCGTACGACTTTGACTAAGAGACGGAATCATCTTAGTTGCTCATCTTTGAACTCTTTCGATTTTGTCTATATCTTTGCGCATATGCGGATTCCAAAATTGGACCGCGTACTCCAAATGGGGTCTAACTAATGACTTATAAAGAGGGACTATAATATCGCGCGATTTGTGCTCAAAATTTCGAGCTATAAAACCTAACACTTTGTTATTGACCGCTGCTGTACTTTGTTTCGCTATTTAAATCACCAGTGACTATAACTCCTAAATCTTTTTCCTGCTCTACGCTTGTTAAATCTTTCCCTGACATACTATACGCAAAATTACCGTTACGCGAACCTATATGCAAAATTTTGCACTTATCCACGTTGAATCTCATTTGCCATGTGACTGACCAATCAACGATTTTGTTCAGATCTTCCTGAATTTTACCTCTATCTTCGTCATTAATCGCCCTACCACCCAGCTTCGTGTCATCCGCAAACTTTGGAAACTGTACTGACTAGGCCGACATCTAAATCGTTAATATATAATAAGAAAAAGCAAGGGGCCCAATACAGAACCCTGAGGAACGCCACTCGCTACATTAGCCCAACACGACTCCGCTCCATCAACGACCACCCTCTGTTTCCTGCCTCGCAACCACTCTTCTAGCCAATTTATTACTACACCCCTGATTCAATGAGCCTTAGTTTTTTCAATGAGTCTTTTGTGCGGCACGGTGTCAAACGCTTTTTGAAAATCTAAATACACTACATCAACCGCCCGATGTCTATCGTAAACGTCAACCACGCTTTGGAAAAATTCTAAAAGATTAGTTAAGCAAGATTTGTTTCGCCTAAAACCGTGCTGCGTATTTCTAACCAGATTGTGCACTTCTAAGTGTTCGACTATACGATCCCTAATTATTGATTCCAAGCTTACCTACAACAGACGTTAAAACTGATTGGCCTATAATATATATATACACATATATATATATATATATATACACATATATATATATATTTGTTTCGTTCTCTCTCTCTCGTCTTGCGCGGAATATCTCCTATACAAGCGTCGTTCTTTACGATATATATATATATATATATTGACGATTGGTTAGGTTAAGTCGTAATATTTTCGTTAGTTTTAACGTTTTATTTGATGGACTCATTTGAAAAATCTCTCTGAAAGATCCTAATGTAGTAGGGTGTGTCAATTTGGGAGGTGAAAATTAATTTTTGCCAATTCCTTCACTGAGGGGTTTTAAAAAATGTTTTTGGATGTGAAGAATTCAAATCTGCTATTATTTTTGTGATTGCTCAACACTTAGCTTGGTAAATCTACGTTTGATTAAAAAGCACATAAATTGCTCTCGGAAAACAACATTTATTAATGTTGCTGTTGCTGTTAACTCCACTGCCTATGTCTGTTAGCATGATAATGAACAGGAGTGGGGCCAGTACTGTACCTTGTGGCACTGAGCTGCGTACTTCTGATTCTGATGATGATACACCTTGAATTTTGACGACCTGTAGTCGTTCTCTGAGGAAGTTATAGATCCATTTTCCCACTTTGCCTGTTATTCCCACGTTTCATTTTATGTGCTATTATACCATGATCGCACTTGTCGAAAGCTTTAACAAAATCCGTGTATATGACATCATAGTTTTCATTGCCTTCAAGTGCATCTAGGATATTGTTCTAATGCTCTATAAGTTGTGATAAGCATGATCCTCCCGATCGGAATCCGTGCTGATTTTTGTTGAATCTTTCCAGTGTCTCCAAGAAGTCATAGATTTTCTCTCTGACTATTCTTTCAAATATTTTCATGAGGTGGGACGTCAATGACACTGGTCTAGTTCTTTGCTTGAGATCTATCTCCTCTTTTATATATTGGGACAATGTTTGCGCTTTCAAGATGCTCGGTATTTCTCCAGTTTCTTGGGATCTTCTCCATATCTAGTATAAGGGTGTAGCTATTTCATTTTTACAGTTTTAACTAATAGTGCGTTCCATTTGTCCGGACCTGCAGCTGAATGTGATTTCATTTGTCCTATAGCTCTTGCTACATCTTCTGGGGTAAAATCAAAGTCTGTTATACATTCTCCTTGCAATTTCTCTTCGAAGAATGCATCTATGTCAGGTATCGCTTTGTCACTTTTTCGGGTACTGAAGACCAATTCATACTGGGTTCTCAATGTTTCAGATATTTCTTTTAGATCGTCTGTTAGTTCATTATTCCCTTTCCTTAAGGGCCCGATAGAAGCGCTCGTTTTTGTTTTCCTTTTCGCATAGCTGTAAAAGTATTTTGGATTTTCCTTTATTGCGTCTACCGTCTTTTCCTCTTCACTGTATGTATGGCCCTTTATCAGAGTTTGTATTTCCCTATCGATACTCTACAGTTTTTCCTTGTATTTCTTTCCTGGCATGTTGTCTCCGCAATTTGCTAACTTCGTCGCTACTCTCTTTCTTTTGCGAAATATTCTTCTCTTTTGCCTCTCTAGCCAGTTCCTCTTTCCTTTTGGCTGTGCTTTCGGAGCATATTTTTCAAAAATTCTCAGCGTCTTTTCTTCCAAGGTTATTATCATTTCCTCAGTTGTCTTATTCTCTAAAGCTGTTCTCCACTCTATTTGGGCCATGTGTAATGTGATTTCTTCCCAATTTATGGTCTTGGAGTTTAGGTTAAAAGCCTCAAATTTGCTTCTTCCTTCTGTATGTGTATTGTCTTTTAAAATTATCGCCATATTTGTTGATAACTCGATTATATATATATATATATATATATATATATATATATATATATATATATATATATATGTATGTATATATATATATATATATATATATATCACACACAAGGGTAATTCAATAAGTATCCGCACTTTTTATTTTCACAATTTTATTTTCACATCTGATAGATTATAAACACATCACTTCTCAACATTGTCTCCCTGTTTCTCAATACACTTAGTCCAGCGATCTACAAGCTTCCTAATGCCATCACAAAAGAATGTTTTTTGGCTGTGTGCGTAGCCAGTCATGCACTGCCTCCTTCAGGGCATCATCGCCTTGGAATCGCTGACCTCTCAAAGCGTCTTTTAGTGGTCCAAACAGGTAAAAATCCGAAGGTGCTAGGTCTGGACTGTAGGCTGGATGGTCGAGAACTTCAAATTTAAGTTCTTGAAGGCATTTTCTAGTCTGTGCAGCGGTATGAGGGCGCGCATTGTCGTGTAACAGAATAACACCTTCCGACAATCTCCCCCTCCGTTTTGTGCGAATTGCTTGCTTTGACTCATTCCGAAGCATGTCAGAATACGATGAACTTGTTACTGTAGTTCCACACTCTAGACAATGTTCAAGGATAGAGCATTATCACGAGATGAAACCTGGATCGATCACTCTGAACCAGAAAGCATACGACAGAGCATGCAATGGAAGCATCCAACATCTCCCGTTGTGAGGAAGTTCAAAGCGCAGCCGTCAGCAGGTAAAGTTATGCTAACACTGTTTTGGGATACACGAGGCCCTATCCTTGAACATTATCTAGAGCGTGGAACTACAGTAACAAGTGCATCGTATTCTGACATGCTTCGGAATGAGTTAAAGCAAACAATTCGCACAAAACGGAGAGGGAAATTGTCGGAAGGTGTTATTTTGTTACACGACAATGCGCGCCCTCATACCGCTGCACAGACTAGAAAATGCCTTCAAGAACTCAAATTTGAAGTTCTCGACCATCCAGCCTACAGTCCAGACCTGGCACCTTCGGATTTTTACCTGTTTGGACCGCTAAAACACGCTTTGAGAGGTCAGCGATTCCAAGGGGATGATGATCTGAAGGAGGTGGTGCATGACTGGCTACGCACGCAGCCAAAAACATTCTTTTGTGATGGCATTAGGAAGCTTGTAGGTCGCTGGACTAAGTGTATTGAGAAACAGGGAGACTATGTTGAGAAGTGATGTCTATAATCTATCAGATGTGAAAATAAAATTGTGAAAATAAAAAGTGCGGATACTTACTGAATTACCCTCGTGTATATATATATATATATATATATATATATATATATATATATATATATATATATATGATTAAATCTTACAACTATCATACTAAGATTATTCCTGGATGGAATGATTTTATTGCCCCCTCAAGAGGGAATCGAAAGACACCTTTGATTTGTGGTGTTTTCATGGTAGACCCAGATTAGGACCAGTATACATGAATATGTGTAGAAGTAGGGGTCAGTATAAGGCGGCCATAAGGCGATGTAAACAAGAAGAAGAGTCTATTCGAGCATCAAAAGTCTGTGACGCTCGCATAAATAATGATAACAAATTTTGGAAATTTGTTAAGAATCAAACGGGTGTCAAAAATGTCCTCCCTCCGACAATCGATGGGGTGTCGGAGGAGGATGAAATTGCAAAGCTGTGGAAAAACCACTACTATAACATTCTTAACAGTGTGAGTAGGAATAATCTTAAGATAGATTGCAGCGAAACGACTGTGGGAGGGACAAGGGAAAATACTTTGATATCAGTTTCTGAAGTAAAGAGGTTAATTAAAGAGTTAAACACTGGTTCTGGGTCAGGGGTAGATGACTTATCGAATGAGCACTTAAAATATGCCAATGACGTAGTATGTCTGCATATATCATTGCTCCTATCAGCCATGCTTGCTCATAGCTATATCCCTGCAGAGTTCATGAGGGTATATACCCTGCCCCTGGTCAAAAATAAGTACGGAGACATTCTGTCCAGCAATAATTACAGGCCTATTGCTGTTGCTTCCTGCTTCTCGAAACTACTAGAAAAACGCTTGTTACTCCGATTAAATTATTTCCTATGGACATCTCCTAATCAGTTTGGTTTTAAAAGGTCCCACTCAACTGACCTGTGTATCTATGTACTTAGAGAAACAATATCTAAATACATTGACAGTAATTCAACTATTTATAGCTGTTTCCTAGATATAAGTAAGGCAGATGATAGGGTGAACCACAATATTTTATTTGAAAAACTAGAAGAGAGGAAGGTTCCATGTACATATTAATTAAACGTATTGAAATTTTGGTATTCCCACCAATCTTTCACCGTTAGGTGGGGCAATGTACTATCCGAGTGTTTTGGCTCTCCCCTATGCTGTTTAATGTGTATATTGACGGATTAATTTCTTCACTTAATGAGGCAACAGTGGTATGTTATATAGATAACATAAGGATAAATAACTTAGTTTATGCCGATGACATGGTGTTAATAAGTCCCTCTGTTAAAGGTCTGGATCGGTTACTAAAAGTCTGCGAAGTGTATTCGCAGAAACATGATATTCTTTTTAATGTTACAAAAACTAAGGTTATGCAATTTCATTCTAAAAGCTGCAATCAGCCAGCTGATATAAGGTTTAAAATGAAAGGTGAAGTAATTCAGGAAGTACAAGAGTTTAAATATTTGGGTCAAACTATTATCGGCTCCTTGAGTGAGACTCCGATATAAGAAAACAATCTCGAAGCCTGTGTGCGAAAGCGAATATGACCATAAGGAACTTTCGATTCTGTACAAGTGAAGCTAAAGACACTCTCTTTCGTACTTTCTGCAGTAATACATACGGACAGCAACTCTGGGTGAATTATAGAAAAGGTTCTGGCAGAACCCTAAATTTGATGTACAACAGGTCTTTTAGACTCTTACATAAATTACCCCCCGAGATGCTCAGCTTCGCAAATGTTTGCTACCCGCAATGTCCCGAGCTTCCCGGAGGTAACAAGACGTGCTCAATACAGTCTAATGCAACGAATTAAAAAATCACCCAACCCGATTATCCAAGCTATCCATGAGTCCTGCCATTTATCTTGTAAGCTATGGAATTCCTGGTACGAAAACGTCTGTCTGTAGCTCCACTTAACTTCGACATTACAGTATTATTTCTAATCAATTGTATATATTTTTATCCTTAGTATATGAACTGTCATTGTATTAATAATATTTGTCATATGGACTATATATATATATATATATATATATCGAAATCAGCACTAAAAAGTCAGTAAGGAACACCTAACACTACCAGAGGAACAGAGTCTTTGTTGAACAGTGTAATGAATTATTAATGGATTTGGGAATATAAAATCAAATACCTTCGTTTTTTGTGGAATGTCTTTGCTCTTTGCGAGGCTTCCCAGACTGAAGTAAATAACTCCGGCATCTCCTGATCCTTCGACGAAGGTCGCCATTTCCTGCAAAAACATTTTAATATGATGAAACTTTGAAGTGTATGAAAATTAAGGAGAGTAATAAGAAAATAAATATTCAGTAAAGGCTACGAGTATATGAACTTGGTCTCTACAGGGTAGTGGTTCTTAACCTTTCTAGGCTGCGACCCAAATTCTGGTCGCGGGGCTAGCTCGGCGACCCATGCCTTCAAGCAGTTCACTTGTAATAGATAATAAAATAAATAAATAATGGTAAAATGATTTGGGATAACATAAATAAATGATAAATGGCAGTTCAGTGACCCAATCAAAATTACTTGCCGACCCAATTTTGGGTCGCGACCCAAAATATTAAGAACCACTGCTGAAGAGTATGTGTATTATGTACAGCTCTCTCTCTCTCTCTCTCAGGAAAGATATTGAGAGGCTGGAACGAGTGCAGGCGAGGGCCACAAAGTTAATCCCTTCCGTTAGGCATATGGGCTACAATCGACGCTTACGCGCCCTGAATTTGTTTTCGCTGGAAACTCGGAGGCTGCGCGGTCAACTCATCGAGGTTTTCAAGTTCTTACGCGGGTTCAACAATGTCGATTTTAGAAGCATGTTTAGTAGAAGTTGGATTTGAAACGGTTTAGGACTAGTGTGTGTGGGAATTACTTTACGTATAAGATCTGTGACACATGGAACAGGCTACCTTCAGAAGTTGTGAGCAGTTCTTCTGTGGATCTGTTCAAGAAAAGGTTAGACCGAATCTTGCACACTATTTGAGGGTGTATGAATTTTTCCCTAGCACCCGTTGTCATTGGTACCTCCTCGGTTTGGGCCGCAAGGCCTTTTGAGCAGAGCTGGGCATTTGCGGCATATTTTGCGGTACTGCGGTACTTGCGGTACCACCGCACTACCACCCCGGGCCCCCATAACGCAGTACCGCAAAGGATCGCTGAAAGTACCGCAGTACCGCTACCGCATTCAAATTTCCGCGTACCGGTTTGGTACCGGTTTGGTAGTGCAGCAGTACCGCAGTACCGCAATATGCCGCAAGTGCCCAGCTCTGCTTTTGAGGTGCTACTTTTCCTTGTAACTCCTTGTAACTCTCTGTAGTTAGTATAGAGAGTAGCCCGATTTTCCATTTTGTTTTAAATGTCGGAGGCGGTGCTGATTGGGTCTGGTTGCAGAGAGCTGGGAGTTCTCAGATGATACCCCATCGGTAGAAACGGGAAACCTGATAGGAATATCCGTACTTACAAATGAAAAAATAACATAAGTGAATGGTTATAAATTACCTTATCAAGTGGTTTTGGCTTGTTGATATTCATGGTTCCAATTTCAATTTGGCTCGGCAGAAGAGGCATTGGGCCATTTAGAGCGAAGTGTCCGTTAATTAAAGTAAGAGCAACGCGGTCGTAGTAACTGAGGAAGATAAATTAATGTTCTTATATATATATATATATATATATATATAATATATATATATATATATATAAATAAACTTATATATATCGGGTGGCCCAAATAAAACTGCTTGAGATTTGAACATCAATAACTTCAAAAATATGTAGTTCATACTTCCAAAATTTACATAACTTTTACCTCAATCTATTGATAAGCCATCATAAAAATTTCAGACCTCTACATAACAATGAGGTATGGTGAAAAAAATGAACATCATAAATCCTAAATGTGTATAGCTGTACCTGACAACTATTCTAAGACTTGTAGTAATTTCCTTAGCCTATGGATAATCTGTTCGTCTCTGAAAAACGTCAGATGATATAGGCTACGCCCATCTTAAATACTCTTTTTTTTAAACTTACCCTTCAAATTATGGTTCTAACTAACGGTGAAAAAGCGGTGATTGAAAAGTGTTTCTTGGAAAAACGATGGACTGGGGCAAGAATTTTGAGGGAATTTCCAGGAATAACTTGTAATGTTACGTTTGTGAATAGAATAATTAAAAAACTTAAAGCAACCGGTTTGACGGCACGGAAGCGTGGAAGTGGTCGGCCTAAAACAGTTTACACTCAAGACAATATAGGAATGATCGAAATGATGAGCCTATCTCAAGAGGAGCGACCTGGGTCACACTGCTCTCATAGGAAAATTGCAAGAAATTTAGGTATCAGTCGAAGTTCCATACAAAGAATGCAGAGAACGGTAGGACTTAAAGCACTTAAAAGGATCCGTGTTTCAAGAAGTGACAGCAATGTAAGAGCTAAAAGAAAAATTCGTTGTAGAAAATTGCTTGATAGATTTTCGTCCAACGATGTTAAAAAAATAGTTTTTACAGATGAAAAAGATTTCACCATCGAGATTGCTCGAAACTCTCGGAACGATGTTGTTTATGGTCGGCGTAAGAACGACATTCCTCCATCGAGACTTTACCAGCAGAGAAGTCGGTTTTCCAAAAAAAATCATGGTATTAGCAGGTGTATCGTGGAATGGAAAGACGAAAATTCATTTCATTTCAGAAAATAAAAAAATTAATTCAGAAACCTATGTAAATCTCTTTGAGGAGAATCTTTTGCCTGATTGTCGGCGTCTGTATTATGGAAACGATTTCATACTCCAACAAGATGGTGCTACAGCTCATACTAGCAAGTTCACACAGGATTATCTACAACAGAATGTAGTCAACTTCATTGGAAAAAACTGAACCTCGCAATCACCTGATTGCAACCCCATGGATTATTGCATATGGAACACTCTAGCAGAGAAGGCTTATGAAGGCCAAACAGAAAAGTTTACAGAAAAGTTTACAGAAATGCAATTAAAGAAAAAAATACTCGAATGTTGGGATAAAATAACTAACAGAAATCAGAAAATGTATCATGTCGTGGAAGAAAAGGTTAAGATTAGTTTGTAAAGCAGGACGGCGGACATATTGATCATATTTGTTGATAAGATGTGAATAATAAAATTTTTTCAGTTTATGATATTCATTTTTTTCACCATACCTCATTGTTCCCTCAGCTGAGGAAAAGTATTTTATGTAGAGGTCTGAAATTTTTATGATGGCTTATCAATAGATTGAAGTAAAGGTTTTGTAAATTTTGGAAGTGTGAACTGTATATTTTTGAAGTTATTGATGTTCAAATCTCAAGGCGTTTTTTTGGGGCCACCCGATATACTGTACAGTGTGTGTGTGTGTGTGTGTGTGTGTGTGGCTGTTTTATTGAGTCTATGTGTATATGCATGTGCCAGCGTGCTGTCGAAGTTGTGCGTTCTAGGTTACGTTAGGAGTATTTTTGTCAAGGTCGTGCTCTCTAGGTTAGGTTAGGTTAGGTGTATGTGAATGCATGTGTCAGGGTGTTGCATCACATCAGGTGGCCTATAAACCTTATATCCTTTCCAAATTTTTACTTTTGTATCTTTTAAAAAGTTGGCCGTAAAAACTTCATAGTGTGATAGTATGATGTCACATTTATTTTTTTCTGTTTTTTTCTGACCTTTTTTAATCAAAGTCCATTAACGGATTAGGATCTTATCAGAGATTAAAACTTTGCTCTGCTGGCACTCCCCTCCCTCTCAGTGTCACTTTTCTTCCTCTGTGGCACTCCCTCTTACCCCCATTACCCCTCGGCATAAATGCGCCCATCCTACTTAATCTTTGTCGTTCTTAATCGTCGTTACTGGTGCTATTGTTGTCGTTGATACAGTAAACTTTTAAGTGTATTAGATACAGTGATGGAGCTTCTGGTGGGGCTGGGGGAGCAAGTGCCCCAGGGCCCGGGTTCTCAAAGGGCCCGAGACATCGTGATCCCTTTCCTTCATAATGAAAGCGCGTCTACAGAAAGCCATGGAGTATTCATTCAGTTTCATTGGCTCATGGAATGAATCAGTCATATTAAGGCCAATTGATGAATGCTCACTGGCCACTGCTCATATTAATTTCATTGACTCCTATCTTTCATAGAGGAACTTAGTTCGAGACTGCTCATCTTTCATAACGTTTTCATATGATTCTTATATACATATTTTTATGTAATTATGATTGGCATTAAGTATATATAATATACATTTTTCATACACTTTATTATGGTCTCAAGCGTAACACTGTTTTTGAACACTTTTTCCATTTTTAAATTGCACAGACAAAAAATAAATTTTGTTATAAAATGGCAGTACGCACTATAATTATGTGTATACGGTAGTAAGGGTATATAATATATACTGTACAGTGTACATGTATGTATAATAAACATGCGTTTGGGTTTTAAAATTATATTATCAAAGTGTGAAAAACCTATTCACAACCATAAGGTGCCATATAAAATAAACAAAAAGGTATCGAGTTAATTTATTACTGCAATATATTACACTGTACAACAAAATTTAAGTTTAAAAAATATACATGCACCATTTTATGTCAGATTCACGAAATCAACTATGCTGATAAGGAAAATGAAAACCGTTTTTGCGTAGCACATCACATTTTCTTGAACTTTGATTGAATATATTATAATTTTATACAGTAAATTCAAGGTTTTATTTCCTCATCTGCGTACAAAACTCCAAATACAACTAATTTGAAAGGATAGAAAACACAATATTTATTAGTATATTAAAGTCAATTATATACTAACATGTCGCGCGTGTGCGGCCACTTCCCGCTTGCGACTTTTATGATGAAGCACTTTGGACGATCCAACGAAGGTGGTTCTTTTTGGTTAAGCTTGGCTTTAGCCTTAGAGCATCCGAGTAACAATAATGCTAAACAGTTTCTACCAAGTTTTTTTCGAAGGAGTGAATGGAAGCACTTCAGTTCTCAATGGGAGTCTTCGTTCACTCAAATGATTTTTATTACACAAAGTATATACAGAACGAGGCACTGAATGAGGGAAATGAATTTATAGCCTCTTACGATAACCGCTGATAGTCAGAAATTTACAGGGGGAGAGGTTTCACCGCTTGCAACAACATCTCAAGCAGGAATTGAAAAGGAGAAGTTTGACCTCGGTCAAGGGTTAAGCAGGAATTATATGGTCTCAATCAAGTGAAGATACAGGCAGGAATTTAAAGTGAGGAGGTTCGACTTCCTCGAGTAAGGGCTAAGGCAGGAATTTCAAGTGAGGAGGCTCGGCCTCCTCGGGCAAAGGCTGAGACAGGAATGATTTAATTTACAATACAAGAAATAAATAAGTCTAAATTTTGGGGGGAGTGCAGTTCGAGGTTAAGTTCCCACTTTAACTGGAGATCTACACAATTCTTGACGTTAAGCATAATTTAAGCATGCAACGAAATTTAAAAAGATAATAAAATTAACAAAAAGTACTAATTTTTGTAAAGTATACATTTTTGGATGGCGATATAATGTCGGGGTGCCGACATGTACCGAGTACATTAATTACATCATATTAAATTATTACAGTTAATTACAATTTTAGCAAATTGTTAATTGACATATCTGATACTGAAGTAATCTAAATAGGTGATACAATTTATATAATGAAGGAGAGATATCCGTTGTTCTATACTTTAAAGGGGATTAACAACAATGTTATATATTTATAGCTAACAATGATTACACCAAATTATGTCAAATATTATTAGAAAATGGTTGGTTATCATAGTTTGGAAGCCTAAATAGCCAGCGATGAGGAAAGCGGAGGAAAGATACGATGTGCTTTCCATTGAAAGTACACAGACATTTATGATAACGTAACACATAAGTAACATAGAATTTGAATGACAGTTAGGTTGAAAGAATAAGTACAAGTAATGAGAACGTGGTTAACTATGTGACGTAAGCGGATAACGAACCAGTGGCCTGGCATGGAAACAATACAGTATATTATAATAATACAGGGTGTTTATAAAGTCCCTATCTATTTCAGTGAAAACGTAGAGCAAAAAGGGTAAAATTCAATAACACTAATAGAAGGCATACATTTAATGAATACTTAAGCATATGATTCTACATGAGCGCACCATCAGTATCTCTACAGAGTTCGAATCTGTCAGCAGCATTGCGCAACACATTCTGGAGCATGACAGGGGTTATTTTTGTAACTGCTGTTACGATACGAGCACGTAAATGTCCCAGCTTCATTCAGATGGCATTTTGAACACCGTTGTCTTTCAACAAGATGGGGCACCTTGTCATTACGCAAACATTGTTCGGGAGTACCTAAATGAACGATTCCAAATCGGTGGATCGGACGTGGAGGCAACAGGCCCTGGGCGGCTCGATCTCCTGACCTAACGCCCTTGGATTTCTTTGCATGGGGCCTTATCAAATCAAACGTCTATCAAACGAGGGTTACAGATCTGCAAGATTTACGTGCTCGTATCGTAACAGCAGTTACAAAAATAACCCCTGTCATGCTCCAAAATGTGTTCCGCAATGCTGCTGACAGATTCGAACTCTGTAGAGATACTGATGATGTTTATGTAGAATCATATGGTTAAGTATTCATTAAATGTATGCCTTCTATTATATTGTTATTGAATTTTACCCTTTTTGCTACGTTTTCACTGAAATAGATAGGGACTTTATAAACACCCTGTATAACAATATTTTAATGTTATAAATTTGTAGCAGAAGCAAGAGAGATGATTTCGGATTCAGAAGTTCGGTTTTGGCGACGTCATCGGAATTCAAACACTCGTGTCAGCGTGAACGAGTGTATTGCGAGAGGTTAAATAATTAAAAGAAAAAGTAATATTTTTTAAATAAGTGACTGCGTACGTGTGGACGTTTTTACATGTAAGGTAGCTACGTACGTAATCATGACAATCAGCGGACATGTACGAATGCATAAAGTATTGTACACATATCGGTACGTCACACAATAGGTTGTGTGCGTAATATAGACGGACACGAGTAAACATGGACTGATATGTTGGTAGGGCTTACGTAAACAATAGGTAGATGAATAAAATTAGTATAAGATAGCGGTCAAGAAAGGACATGGACGTATGAATGACTATGGTCGAATAATATTTATACTGCATAATACCAGACAGGACACAACATATAAATAATGACTTATATAGTGTAAAGTTTTTATTATGTTAAAGAATTTACCATACATTGAATACTAAAGATATCCACATACTAAAGACATGATTCAGTAATCAAGGTATGGAAAATGTGAAGGGAATTAAGTTACTTTATGACGTCATAGTTTATCAACTAATGCAATACGTTAATTCCTAATTAATACGCCATAGTTATTTAATTCGCATGTACAGTATAAGTCGTTATTGAGAGAAATGAGAGGAAACGAATTAGAGAGACACAGTAATGAAGGGTTTACAGCCATGGTACAAGAGTGAGTGAAACTATTAATTAAATATATATATACTTATACGAGTATACAGTAAATACTAAGGAATTAGGTGCATTTGAGGAAGACTTAAGTAAATGAGTAAAGAAGTACAAACGAGGGTTCAAATCATGCCCACATAATGTGCATTTATAATCTAATAAAATTTAGGGATGAGGGTTAGAGCAAAACAACAATAATTAATTATAATAAATTCTATAACAAATGGAAAATGGAGATATGGGTGATATTCTGATAGAAATGTTAAACGATCTAAACCGTCGATTGTCTTGTTTGTACTTTAAGGGAATGAAATTAAGGGACATTCGCTTCTCAGAGCGAACTTCTAATGGCACAAACATGGATACGGCTCAATCATAGAAATGGTAGGTCGCATGGTTTTGACAAACATGTGCGAAGAATGTCATAGTATCAGAGAAACAACACAAAAATTCACCTTAAAAATGTTTTGCCTGGCTCTGACGTTTGTCGGTCTTGGCTGACTGGTCACGTTGCAACATCCAACAGAGATCAGCAAGCATTGCGGGACTCCATTTACCTTTGTAGCGTGTTTCCATTGTTGCAACATCTTGATGGAATCTTTCTCCATGCTCGTCATTCACATCAGATAGGTTGTCAGGAAAAGAGATAAATGTGAGTGGAGGAAATGCGGTTTGAGTGACATTTTGCAGCCTAGACGTTGGTAACTTTGCAGTAGTTGATCTACTAGTGTCTTGTAGTTGACGTATCTGTGTCTGCCAAGAAAACCGTTACTTATGTTCTTGAAAGAATGCCAAGCTGCTAACTCCACGTCATTCATTGCCTTTTCAAAATCATTGTCAAGCAAGAGCTGGTGAATTTGTGGACCTACAAATACACCTTCCTTAATCTTGGCTTCACTTAGTTTGGGGAACTTTCCTAACAGGTATTTGAATGCTGGAAGATCCTTGTTCATTGCCTTGACCAGATGTTTGATGAGACCAAGTTTAATGTGGAGTGGTGGCAACAAAACCTTGTCCTTCGGAACCATTGGAGCATTAGCTACATTGAACGTACGTGGAATGATTGACACACGTGGCGACCAAACTTTGCGGGTGTAATGCTGTGCTCGGGCCCGACTGTCCCACATACATAGAAGCACATATATTTGGTGAACCCAGTCTGCAGTCCTGTTAGGCGTGCAACAACCTTTAAGTCAGCACAGATAGACCAACAGTGCTCGGAATACTTGATACAGTTGAGAATGAAACCAAGGTTATCATAAGTCTCCTTCAAGATAACAGAATGTGCAACTGGTACAGAAGGTAAAATATTACCATTGTGCAGCAACACTGACTTCACACTGTACGTTGATGCATCAATAAAAAGTCTCCAGTCATGGGGATCATATTGCACCTCAAAGGTATTGAATAAGCCATAAATGTCATTGCAGAAACAAAGGTTGTCCTGCATAGAAAAAAGGTGGCTAACTGCACAGTACGCTTGCGATAGAGTTATCTTGGTGTCTTTAGCCAACACGTTCTAGTCTTTCAGACGCGAAGCCAGCAGTTCACTTTGACTTTTGGTGAGAGTTAGATCACGTACTAAGTCATTAAGTTCATTTTGCGTGATAAGATGTGGTTCTTTGTTAATTTCAGCTCTAGTTGGAAATCTGAACAGCTTGTATCACAGCTATCACTGCTGTCGGAGTCAGTGGCAGGTAATGCAGCTGGCGGTATGGGCACTGGGATTTCAGTTGAATGAGGTACAGGGCGTATGGCAGAGGGGAGGTTAGGATATGAGATAGATCTTTTATTCTTGTTATTGTACCCTTTAGTATCAGTCAAACAAAAATAACAGTCACTTACATGATCGTGCTGCTCCCGCCAGACCATTAGGACACCAAAAGATAAACTTGGTCTAGATTTATTGAACCACAAAGATAGAGAGCTCGCACATTTTACAAAACAAATATGGGGTGCCCAGCACTTATCCTGATCACCAACTTTACAGCCAAAGTACAATTCATATAGTTTTCTGACACGGACAATAACGGACGGACGGAACGGCTGTCCAAGATCGAAACCGTTAAATTTGAGACTCCCCCCGTGATTTCAAATGGAAGGAGCAAAACCAAAATGTTGTACAGCCGAAACTACGCATTTTGAAACCGTGTATATAAAGGGTCTAGTATATCATATTCACTCTCAAAATACAAAGAAACTGTGTGATACACAAAAACTGATCTGTTTCATAATGTACACCCCTTAAAAAGCATAAAAATGAGGCTATTATGCAACTAAAGGGCGTCGCGGCTTTATAAACATAAACTACCCTTTTCGATTTTAGAAATATATGTACATCACACTACTGTACAATTAATTATATACTGAGGAAATATCATTTTATGGTGAAGTTTAAGGAAATTATGTTAGAAAAAATTCGAATTTGCCGCTAATCCCCGGCATAATCAACATGGCGGACGTCAACCAATCACCAAGCGACAAGCGCTCTCCAGACGTCATCCAGCCAATCAAATTTAAACTTGGCTCTATCCCAGGTTTAAAATCGCGCCATTTCTCAGTCTAGATTCCAACATGGTGTGCGAAACTTGCAATCTTAATTATATCGAAGTTCATCGTTATTTTTTAAAATTATTGTTGTAGTGCGAGCATGTGATAATGCAGTGCTGTGATCTATCTACTTGAGAGTTATCCCCGGTCAATTAAATGCCCGGTTAGGTCAATTGAATGCCAGGTTAGGTCAATTAAATGCCAGTAGGTCAATTAAATGCCAGGTTAGTTCAATTAAATGCCAGGTTAGGTCAATTGAATGCCCGGTTAGATCAACTGTACTTGACGATTGGTTAGGTTAAGACATGATATTTTCGTTAGTTTTAGTTCTAACGAAAGCTAGTTTAACGTTAGTTCTAACGAAAGTTAGTTTAACGTTAGTTCTAACGAAAGTTAGTTTAACGTTAGTTCTAACGAAAGTTAGTTTAACGTTAGTTCTAACGAAAGTATCACGATTTAACCTAACCAATCGTCAAGGGCGTACAGTTGACCTAACTAGCTATTCAATTGACCTAACCGGCATTCACTTAACCTTAGTTATTTAATTGGTGATAATTATTGTTTTTTTCTGCGTTATTTGGTGATAATTCTTTGGGTTTTTTCTGTTACTTTTTCGTGCTTTGTGCAGTGGTACTTGTCTATCCAAAACACCTTAAAACTAGTGTTTTTTCATAATTCCACAACTATTGACAATATCTACTACACAAAGCATGAAAAAACATGCAAAAAACCCCCAAACATTATCACCGAACTCAGCGACGCCCCTTAGCTGCATAATTAACCAAAAATGATAATTGTTAGTGTGTATATTTTTCTTTGTTGTACAGTGTTATCAATTTATCATATTATTAACATCTAGGGGCCAAGGGAGGAAGGGCCCGCGAAGAAAGCTTGCCCCAGGGTTAGGAGAACCACGCTCCGCCACTGATTAGATGTTTCATTTACATTGTGTTTCCTACATTTTCTGGTTGATTATGCAATACGTATTTCTACTATGCAAATTATTTGGCTCCCTTTGTTGGGGGCGGGGCCAGGGGATATGTAAATTTTTTTTTATTATTATCATTGAAGAGTAAATATCAAATTATTTAAATAACATGAGCATCATCACATTTTAATTTTCATGTTTAATGAGTATTTTTATTCTAAAGTTTACTCTCGTGTTTGGCTATTTATTTTATCTTTGGTGCGTGGACTTTATTTGAGTCAAATTGGGAGCTTCAAATCTGCCTGTTATTTTTTTGAGAAATGGAAGTGTCACATCGAGTTCGAATTTTTACCGACTCTCATTTGGTCTATGTACCTTGACAGTGTGTTTAAATAAATTTAAACTAAAAAAAATCGTTATCAGTGTGGAAGTAAAAATTTAAATCAGAGTTATGAAGGGTGTCAAAGTCAAAATTCATATTTGAATTCATTAATCACTCAGTTATATTAAAAATTCAGAGTCGAAGGTATAAAGAATGAATTCGAAGGGAAATCAAGGATCATAATAAAAATTCAATGTCCTAATCAAACTGTATATGTATAATGAGTATTATACTTAATCACTGTAATTTTTATTACTTGAAAATATTACAGAAGCATGAATATTACTTTTTAGCGGAGTAACAAGGTTGGATAATGGTATTGAGCATTAATCATATGAAATAAAATGTACAATAATTCTTAGCAGAGTCATATATTCTGATTATTTGTCTCTCACCTCGAAAAATCCCCTATGTCTGGAAAGACTCTTGTTACTGGTTTCAGTATATTTAGCGATAACATTTTTTTGTAAGTAATAAAACTGGATTGTGCTCAGTAGATTAAGAGTTCTTTCCCAAAAACTCATATTTTCATCAAATGGGATTAAAAGAGAAGGCATAACTGAAGGAGTTATCCAGTTTTCCCTCTCGCGACAGAGCAAGGCTCTCGATTCCTACTGAAACAAGTTGTACGAATGGAATATCATTGTCCATTAAATGTGGAAAACTTCCTCCGAGTAGTAGGACATAGTTAAAAAGATATCAAACTCTTTTCTTTTCTTCCATACCTCCATAACACTTTTATCCGCCCAAATTTTTTCATTTTGAGCCTTATAATAATCTTCTATTACTTGATAAAGCATCGATGTCGATTCTTGAAGGGAACTGTTTACATTTGGGTTTTCAACAATACGTTGCACTTCTGGAAGCCAAACGACAGTGAGATTTTCATGTTCTTTCGACCCTTGAAAGCAGTTTAAAGGTAACATGTGTCCAGCGTTGACTAATTCATGTGCAATGTTTAATACGAAAAAGCTTTCGCTTTCGACAGCATTTGGAGTTGATACTAATTATTGAATCCTTCACAGACGGAAAGAATTATTAAAAAAGAATAAACGCATTGTTCAATCGAAATTTCACTGAAAAAGATTTTACTTTGTTACAAACAACTTATTCAGAGCCAAATGTATCTGCCCACTTTGTCTCCTTTTGCTGCATCAATTAATTACATGAAATAAGAGTACAATTCACTAAGTTACCATTTGATGAGAAATAAAAAATATTTCATATAACACTCTTATCTGTATCAATAATCTGTAAAAGTATGGTTATATAATTTTTTATCTTCACTTGAAATGAATACATGACCACAGTGTTCGCAAACCGTAAACCAAGGCCGATATTAACCAAGGCCGATTCTAACCACTTGTAGGAAAAGAGTGTTATAAACACTATCTTCTTTTAGTTTATGAAGTTATGTTTATGCACAGAAGACAAAACTTAAAGAATAAAAAATAAAGGGGGTCTTTTCGGTTTGGCGGACTGCTACAGATTTTTAAAAATTAGCAAATCAATTATTTACAAATTTTATCCTTAGGAAGTTAGGAAATGTAGGTTAGGTTGGTTAGGTTAGGTTCGGTTGGTTAAGTTAGGTTAGGTTTAGTTACGTTAGGAATTAGACATTTCCTTAGATAAAATTTGTAAATAATTAATTTGCTAATTTTTGTAAAAATTTGTAGCACTCCGCCAAACCGAAAAGATCCAATAAAGGTAAAAAAATTAATAGCTTGGAATGAGCCAACGTATTTCGGTTACAACCGACACTTCCCTTCCTTCCTTAACAACTGAAGACTGAAGTTCCTTATTCCTTAACAGCAATCGAGTAAGTTGAGCTGTTGAGGCAAGCGGAGACCCGCAAATGTAGTTGTGAGAGAAATGAGAACTGCGCATGCGCACTAAACTGTGTTAGGTTGCCAATGAATGTAAAACCTCGAATGTAACTGGAATTTCTTTTCCTTTTCAAAACCTTCATAACTTTTTTTAATTTGGAATATAAAAATCACTGAAAAGTTATTATAATTGAAATTAACTTTTAAAAGAAAATATAGTTAAGCATCAAATATATTATGCCATAATGTCGAGTAAAAATTTTGGGGGATTAAAAAATTGGCAAATGAATGAATTATTGTAAATTTTTTGAAGCATTTTCATTGACTGAACTCCGATTTAACAGGACTTGGTTCTTGCGAAGCTATCTTCTTGTCAAGTAACTGGGTACCCAAGGATTTTTTTAAAGTAATACTTATAATATATATATATATATATACTGAATAAATTGTGCAAACTATAATTAAATAGTGTGTCTTAATTGTCAAGTTGAGTGAAGTAGTTGATCGCCATTTTATTTATCATTGCAGTAAACCCTTTTAAATGGAAAGAAAAAGTTTTTTCGTGTGCAGTATTCCGCGTACAAACCCACTGCGCGTGCAAGCAACTGTCAGTATCACTGCCAAGTATATAGAGGATCACTATAGATTTCATTTAGATTTCACGTATACATTTCAGATTTTCAATGAAAATGACTAACCTAACCTAACCAGACATATTTTAACCGAACATAATGTAACTTAATCTAATCTAACTAATTTAAACAAACTTTTTAATATTGACTCATGCATATCAACAGTGTTCAATGCGCAGATCGACTTTGTTCCGCTACCCAGAATAAACGACTCAATTGTCACCCCAAAATCTCTCTTGCTTTTAAAATCATTCATAACTTTTCTTTTTTAATTTGGACTTTATTTTATGCAAGTTTATTGTTTTCTTCAAAATCCCATGAAAAGTGCAATAAATACCAGAGTAATAAATAATACGATTAATTATACAATAATATATAAAAACATTATTATTAAAAAGATATTTTAATTGTACAGTACGTGTCCACAATGTCTTGTCACCCCAGTCTTGTCTTGTCACCCATTTGAAATGTGTGATAGCAGCACCTATACGACTGAACAACGCATATTGGCTAGTACTTGGGTCCATGAGCTACCACGTAATGGCAAAAACATTGCAAATATTCGTGCAAACTTCCAGGATCGATTCAACCATGCATCTCCTCCAAAAGGACGCTGTTGAGATGGGAAAAGAAACTGTTCACAACAGGAACTGTAAAAGATAAACTAAGAACTGGCAGACCATCTAAGTGATAAATGGTTCTGAAAGAAAAACTAAAATCAATTAGTATTTTACTGGGGTGACAAAACATTGTGGACACCCTGTACTTAACTTTTAATACAAAATATAGTTAAGCAGATCAAATATATGCCATAATATGTCAAATAAAAAATCCGTGATTTAAAAAACTATCAAATGAATAAATTTTCATAAATTTTTAAAAATATTTTGCATGGTGTGAAAATTGGCACATTTTTTAGTATGACTCGTTTCTTACTAAAACATGGAGTCAAATAACTGAGCATCAAAGTCATAAAGTCGGTTAGTTATTAGACTAGGATTTTCTTTAAGGTAATAATACAGGGTGTGTATAAAGTAACGCGAGTGAAGAGAGAAATTCGATTTGAATTATATTAACGCGATTAAACATGGACAAGTAATATGTATTATATGTACTTTATCACAACTGTATATTCCATAGTAAGGTTTATAAGAGGTGTTGAAAATGTTTTTACGAGTTAAAAAACGAGTTAAAACTAGTTTAAACCAGTTCAAATCGGATTTGTCCCTACACTTGTGTTTTACTTTATACACACCCTGTACATATACTGAATAAATTGTGCATACTATAACTACATATATTGTAGTGTCTTGGCTGCCTACTTGAGTGAAGTGATCGATGACTGATTTGAATGTTTGATAAGTAAAAAACGTATCAGTACACTTAAAGTGTAGTGACTGAATGAGTATCATTTATGAGACACAAGTTGGCTCGCTGTGTTTTACATTTTAACTGATTTTCTTTCATTACACCTAAACACAATATACTGTGATTGATAAACGCTAAATTCAAAGTAAAAGATTGAAGTATGCACAAAAATGCATGAATTATCACATTTTATTATGGTACATTTTGGCATATAAAAGCTACAACCTAATTAACCTTGGTTTGATTAACCTTAGTTTTGCTTCCGCCTGAATAGTTCATTTTGACGAAGGTCAAGCTTGTCGCCTCCACCTTAGATCTACTGTTTTTAACATGGAATCCGAACCACGCCCCACCAGCAGCCAAACGTCTTAACCACAAGGCTGCCCAGGGTACGCATAATGAATACTTCAGAATAGAGAATTTTTGCACATTACCATTAAGTTTTCGAGAGAAAGAAAAAGTTTTATCGTGTGCAATGTTTCGCACATAAACCCAGTGGGCATACAAGCAGCTGTCAGTATCACTGCCAAGTGTACAGAGGATCACTGTACAGTACTATAACAAAGTTTTCGTAGTTAGCTCATCATTACTTGAAGAAACAATACTTTGAGTTATCTGTATTCAAAGAAAGTGCTCCTATTCATAATCCTTTTTGGTGCTTTTGGCGTTAGTCTGCATTCAACAAGTGTTCAGGATCAGCCTGCAACCGACTCTTCAGTAGCATCCCTCTTTCTTTGTGGATTTGATGAAGGAAAGAGTTGGTTTCTGCAGTAGTCTGTTTAACAACCAGCCACACATGATTGGTTAGGGAATTATTTAGCTACGGAATTTGTCATGTCCGTTTCTAAGTGCATTTTTATATTATGCAATTATTTTGATAGGATATTGAACAGTTTTAGGCTTGTATGTCAAGCAAGGTGTAAGATATCTATTTTCATGTTCAAAGCTCCCCGTTCCATTGCCTTTGAGATTATATACGTATATACAGGGTGGGTAAAAAAGTGACCATTAGAGGTAAACTGTCATATTAAAAAAAGTAAGGGGACTAGAGCTCCAAACTTCATAGATGCTTACCTTAACATGTTGTTCGTCTTAATTAAGAAGTTGATCGATGTGTCCCTCTTGCTGCTCAACACAGGCCTCCAAACGTGGACGCCACTGATCAATACCCCTGTTTACATATCGTTGAGACACCTTCTCCCCGTCGAGCAGAATTCTTTCGCGTAATTCATCTATGTCTCTTATATCGGTACCAGGGATGTAAACTTTGGACTTCAGTGCTTCCCAAACACCATAATCTAGTGGTGAAAGATCGGGGCTACTAGCTGGCCACATATTGGGTTCGATAAAATCCGGTGTTTCGTTCTCAAGGAATGTGACAGTTTGGCGTGCTCTGTGAGCAAGGGCTCCATCTTGTTGGAAAGTATATCTTTCACTCTATCTAACTGATATTCGACGAATTAGTGGTGAAAGATATACTTTCCAACAAGATGGAGCCCCTGCTCACAGAGCACGCCAAACTATCACATTCCTTGAGAACGAAACACCGGATTTTATCGGACCCAATATGTGGCCGGCTAGTAGTCCCGATCTTTCACCACTAGATTATGGTGTTTGGGAAGCCCTGAAGTCCAAAGTTTACATCCCTGGTACCAATATAAGCGACATAGATGAACTACGCGAAAGAATTATGTTCGGCTGGGAGAAGGTGTCTCAACGATATGCAAACAGGGGTATTGATCAGTGGCGTCCACGTTTGGAGGCCTGCGTTAAGCAGGAAGGGGGACACATCGAGCAACTTCTCAATTAAGACTAACAACATGCTAAGGTAAGCATCTATGAAGTTTTGGAGCTCTAGTCCCCATACTTTTTTTAATACGACAGTTTACCTCTAAGGGGTCACTTTTTTTTACCCATCCTGTATATATGGGATTGAACTCAGAATGGTCCCCTGAGGTTTTTTCATGATACACATAGACCGTGCATGGAACAAGGAACTCTTCTGGGAAAATTAAATCCACTATAGTCCGAATAAGTAATGGTAAATGACAAACACCATAGTTTTTCCTTTTTCATGATGTTAAACGCCCGACGTGGGCAACGGATCACTGGCAAAGGGGCCTGCAAAGCAGATAAGATCCAGCTTCAGGACAGGATCTAGGGTTTAAGTGACAGGACAGGACAGGACAGGATCTAGGATTTAAGTGACAGGACAGGACAAGAGCTAGGGTTTAAGTGACAGGATAGAACAGGATGTAGGGTTTAAACCCTAGATCCTGTCCCAAAGCTGAATCCTATCTGCTTTGCAGATAGCTGGTGAGGGAAGCTATATTTTTGGGGCCTCTTTGCGAGTGACCCGTTGCCCACGTCAGGCGTTTAACATCATGAAAAAGAAAAAACTATAGTGTTTTCATTTACCATTACTTATTCGGACTCTAGTGGATTTAATTTCCCCAAAAGAGTTCCTTGTTCCATGCACGGTCTGTGTTTATCATATATATATATATATATATATATTATATATATGATAAAAACGAAGACGTAGAGTAAAAAAGTCATTATATTTGGCTGCAGCCGACGATTCGAGCAACTCTACCCATTTTCAAGGCCTAATAAATAAAAGCTAAAATTAATACATGACAAACAATATAAATGACGAGAGTTAAAAACCAATCTAGTGTACAAGATTAAAACTGTTCAAAAATAAAAATTAAAATTGCAAAGTGGAAACAGGCATAAGCCAAAATCAAAATCAAAAGTAAAAAATATATAAATGACAAAAGATCTACGAATGATAAAAATGAAACTTAAAACTAAAGACATTCAAACGTAAAATTGTTAAAAAACTTTACAAATAAAAAGTTAAATGGAATAAAAGTTAAACGAAAACCACAAAAGCAAACCGACAGCCACAAGAATCTGAAGCGAAAAGGAGACAGGATCGCAAGGGAAAATTTAGTAGGTAGTTATTCTAATTAATGTAAAGGGGATAAGAGTCAGAATCACTGTTTATGCTAGAGTTCAAAAACTTAATAACAAAGATTCGTAAATACGAAGGGAGGACGAGCATTTAATGATTTATGAATTTTAAAATTGTCAACAGAAACGTCAACCTTACACTTGATAGAATGACTTCTAATAGCAGACTGTTCTTTTCTCGACAAAACCTTCCCTATCCTATGACTAATACCCATATGGGAGCAAAATCTCGCCTGTAAAGAACGAACTGTACTGCCAACGTAGTTCCCCTGGGAACATCCAGGGCAAGTAAACAAATAAACGACAGAACAGCTCATTGCAGGGGAGATTTTGTCCTTACATAAAAACAAAGGTAATCTTAAAATCAGTGTGAAAATAAAATTTCCTAACAACACAACAATTGCTTCTTCACAAAAGAATTAAAATGGTAGATATCAGGTAAAACAAGATATTTACAATTCTTCGGAACATCATACGATGGGACAATGTTGGGGCAATATACATTATTAAGAAACTTACCAATAACACTTCCTACAACAATGATGGCGAACCTATGACACGCGTGTCAGCAGTGACACGCCGCAGGGTTTCAGGTGACAGGCGATGGATGTTGAAAATGTTTGGTATTCTGATGAAAAACTGCAAGAAATCGTCTACGCCCTAGTACTCTCGATTAATAAGTCAGCTATCTATGATTTTGTAGTTAAATTTAAAATGCATGTATGCAAGTGACACGCCAACAATATCATTATTTAAAAAACACGAATTTTGGCACACTTGGATAAAAAGGTTCGCCATCACTGTCCTACAAGATCCCGTAAAAAACTACTTTTAAAGAAAACATCAGTAAGGAATTCGAACTCATTATGTAGCAGAGCAAAGTTCGAGCAAATATTATAAGCTCTATGCACAAGTGTGCAAATGGAACTTAATTTGTAATTAAAGTCGCAAAAACTATAAAAATTAAAACCCAAACCCGTAAACGTCTCCTTACGAGGGATCCTATTTCATATATATATATATATATATATATATATATATATATATATATATATATATATAAACAGTGCTGGGATTAGCTGCGCTAAAATTAACGCAGCTAATTTTCAAAATTGTTATCGAAAGAGGTAGCAACATTAAGTTTTTAGAGAAACACTAACTGCAAGTTGATCATGACATCAGCATGTAGAGTAGGGTGTATCATGCTCAGGTCGAATATTGAAAAACTTGGAATTTCAAGATTGGCAGTATGTATTCCTATGTAAAATTGAATTTTAAAATGGGTTCGTCTTCTGCAACTTTTGTGGAAAATCGAATTTAAGTGTTCAAAATCGCACTTTTTTGTCGAAAAATGGGATTTTTGGCCAATTTCAGACTTGGTAGCCTCAATTGACCTCCATATGTTCCATATTGTTTACATACTCCGTTAAGCATTTCTAGGGGCAGGCTTGGACCCATTTAAGCTCAGCCAAAGTGGTTCATAACCCCTAAAATAACCAAAATCACCCAAAATGGCCCAAAACTAAGGAATTGTATGATTTTTAGTCTCCTATACACCACATTTCGTGGCTGTTCTCTTCATCAGGCAGAATCTTCTTGTTCTTCTTTCTTGGTCTTGCATTTTCTTTTTTTTAGAAACGTCTCCACTAATTTTTATTTATTTTCTTTTCGGCATCACTGAGTGTGATGGCAGCTGCCCCCACCTTTCCGCAAGCTGCTGTGACGTTCAACCTTTTTTTTGCAATTGCAATTCTTCTTTAATATTTGTATAAGTCCCTCCTCCACCCCCAGCTTAATATGCTGGTCAACTGAATGTTTTGAGATTTTTTCTTCTGAAAGCATCTTTATTTGTCTAGCAGGTCTTGTAGAGATCTAAAACATGTTCATAATGTCTTCCTTTAACTTGAAAATTGGCAACAATTTTCTGTGATCGATCCTAGCACGAACAAAACCATCTCTTCTCTTTGTCCATACACTGCATGAGCTGCAGCTGAAACTTCCTGGACTGCTCTTTCACAGCTTTGAATGTGAACTGAGAAGTTCTCAACTTCAAGTGGAGACCGGAGAAGCTCCTCAACTTCTCCTCTTGACATCTTACAAATGAAGAGTGGCTCATACAGTTTCTCCTTATCCCAATTAATCAGAGTAATTGGAGAAGTGGCATCAAAATTCAATTTAGGGTTTCTATGAGTTCTCCATACTCAGACTTACCTCTGATCTTCTTGGTCATCTCAAACCCCCATGCCCTCTCTTCCTCATCCTCACTGCACAGGAGAGAGGCAATGATGTTCTCACTGTGAGCATGATATGCTCCACGAACTATCACATAAGTGATTATGTTCCTGACTTCAGAGATCTGGCTTCTCAGCAGTTCCAGAGTGGTCACAATATGGTGAGGTCCATACCTCATGTGGTGCTTCACCTTGATCTCAAAATACATCTTGAAGTAGAAGTCCAAGCAGAACTTCAGCAGCACCTCTAGCTTCTTCAACACCTCCCCCTTCAGACCATGCTGCATCATCCACAGCATCAACAGAGCCTCACCTGTAGTCAGTCAGCGTGACTGATTCAGTGGGCCACACTTCAGACCAGCAACTTCCTTGCTCAAATCTCCTGTCTTGAGAGCTTTGATCAGTAGGTAGCAGTTCTTCTGGTCAGTGCTAAGGTTCTGTACAATGTCTTCTGGCAGTTCAATTATATCTTCTCCTGGCAGAGCCTTGAAGCTAAAGTTGACAGGTATGCCATTGATCTTCTCCAAAGGTTTTCCTATTGGGCCACTGAACCCAGACTTGTTCGTGTAGGGACCATCAAGCTTGATGATCATGTGCCTGAGGCTGAGTTCATTAATATGCAACTGGCATATCAGCCAGTGACACTTGTGACCTAGAAGTCTCTCCAAGTGAGTGATGGCTCCTCCATCAGGTCCTGTGTTTGTGACCACAATAGTATCTTTAGCACCATAAGCACTAATCCACTCAAACAGAGCCTGAGCTATCTTCAGTGCAGGTTTCTCATTTCCTTCAGGTTCTTCTGGTGTACAATGGAAGAGATACTTCCCCTCAGGTTCCCAGGTAACACTATAGTGCTCTTCAGTTGTAATATCAGGATGGAAGTGGCCAGTTTCTTTATTGTACCTCATGATCTTTGTCTTCTTATCTTGTTTTCCATTAAAGAAAATCCCTTGATCTCCTCTCCCTCTGTCCTTTTCTCCAGGGCCTCCACCGAGGCACCTATTACAGACTCCTTGCCCCTCCACATCTTCATCCTGTCAACAGCTAGATATGCCTTATCAGCAGATAGATGGCCAGCTTTGATGAGATCTTGCAAGAAACCAGTTGCAATGGCTGCTGCAGGAGTATTTGCCACCTTGAACCTGACTGCAGCCGCAGCAGTGCTTGAGATATCCATGTAGTTCCTCCTGGCAGAGGTGGAGACTTTGCCAGTGTTAACACTGGAGCTTGTGCCTGGTGCAGTACTGGAAAAATCTGTGTCAGCAGTAGGAGCTGCTCTGCCTGGAGACTCTTGCAGTTACCTCATCTTCATCATCATCACCATCATCAGCTCTAAGCAGTAGCTCCTTTTCGTCTTCCTCTTTTGTTTCTCTTCTCAGCTGCCTTCTGTTCTTCCTCCTTCCTCTCAGCAGTCTTCATCTGCTTCACTATTTCCTTCACATCAACAGATGCCATCTGGAAGCCAGAAACTTCTGAGGTTTTGATCCTCTGGTAATGGAACCACTCTAGCTCTAGCTTTGGAATCTTCTGAGGCAGAGGACAGTCACAGTTGACATGAACTCTAGCAGCACAGCCAGAGCAGCCAGATGCTTCAGTTCCACAGAGAGTGATATCATGTCTGCAGGTTGTTATGTCAAACAATGTATCAAGTTCAGATATTCTCTTCTCTCTCTTTGCAGCCTTCACTCCGCCATTCACTAGGTCAGTCATTTCATTCCACCTGACGAGAATCTTCCTGGCAATGGATCTCTCTTGAATGATCACAGGAGGAGTGAACTTGGCATTGCTTTTGCGCCACTGTGCCAGTACCAGTGATGCCCAGTCCTTAGCCAAATCTTGTAGAGGGTACTGAGCTCTCTTCATATCATCCAGAAGCAGCTTCTCTTCCTGGAGGAGGATTTCTCTCTGAAACACAGCTCTCAAGGTTGGAACTTCTGTGGGAAATAACTGCTTGCCTGGACCCACCAGATCACTCAGCTTTGAACCAGAAATTTTTCTGGTCTTTCGTCCTTGCTTAGCCGTGGTAGCTACACAATCTTCACCAAGCTTTGTATCTGAAACATAGAAAATTATCACAGTAAAACTCTAGTAGCCTATAACAGCTGTTACAATGGTTTCGTTTGGTAAGAAACCGGTCTGTTACATTTGTACTACAGTGTATGTCCTGCACAGCTATTCTGTACATAACCAGAAAACGAAAAAGTGGAAATTTGAACACTTAAACGTGATTTTTAGGAAAAGTTCAAGAAAACAAACCCTTCCTAACTGCCAATCTTGAAATTCGCGCTTCAGTGAGCATGATACACCCTAATGTAGAGGTCATAAGCTGTAACTTGTTGGACAGACTCTACATATCTACTGCTCTGCTTGTAGCAAAACAAAACATGTTGTTGCCTGTTACGGACGGAAGGCAGAACATATATATAATAAATTGGGGTGGTTTCAGAAAAAAATAGCAACAAAATTAGCGTTAGCGTTGGCGGCGCTAACTTTAGGAGTTAACGGCCACAGCACTGCGTGTATATATATATATATATATATATATTCCCAAGAGAATTCGAAATTGCGACCCATTGAGTAGAATGCCTGGGCGGTAACAGTACTCTGCGTCAATAAAAAAGCTAATACAACCTGATGTATATTTCAACCCCGAGAAGACACAATGATTTGGCCACCAGAGATGTTCTACGTGTTTCTCTCCTGCACTTGAGGCAACGGCAGAATTTAATTCAAATATACCTGGTCTCATACTGTGGTACGAGACCTATAGTAGATGGAATTGCATGCACAAATTTTGCATAATAGAAAATGACCAGATAAGGATTTGAACCAGGGACCTCTTGAGTGGAATATCGTGCGCTACCACGTGCGCTATATCAAAATCATGGTGTGGCTATTTTTCATTATGTAAGTCTTGCATAAAATTTTATTTGAGACAAACGTAAAGCTTCAAATTTGCTTCTTTTTTCTTTTTTTCCGAAATGAATGAAATTTTCACATCGCGTTTGACTTTTGACTCATTCTAATTTTGACTATGTAATTTGACAGAGAATTTTAATAAATCTAAATTAAAAAGTCGATATGAGAGTGAAAGTAAAAAGTAAAATCAGAGTTATGTAAAATGTCAGTCAAAATTCAACATTCCGAGTCAAAGGTATAAAGACTGAGTTCGAAATCAAATCAAAAGCGAAGGTGAGAATGAAAATTCAGTGCCCTAATCAGTCTGTATATATATATATATATATATATATATATATATATACAGGGCGTCCCAAAAAAATGTATACACACTTTAAATACTTATAAAGGCAGTGTTTATTAAAATACATTTCATTTTCAAAATGTAATAGAATCTACAGACATTATTTAATTGTTTTGTCAACGCCTGTTTTCAAACTGACGTCCGTTCTGGTCCAGGCACTGCTGATAACGCGAAGCAATGGAATCGCAAACATCACGAAACATTTCGTTTGGTATTTGTGTGCATTCTCGTTCAATGGCTGCTCTCAATTCAGCGACTGTTGCAGGTTTTATAGCGTAGACTTTGTCTTTTAAGTATCCCCATAAAAAAAGTCTAGTGGTGTGAGGTCTGGTGAACGCGGAGGGTATTCTACGAAACCCCTTCGTCCAATCCACATCCACATCGTGCCAAGTACCACTCGCAATACTCCACTCTTCGGTCCGGATCATCTTCATTAATAGCATGGACTAATCTTGGAATGTAACTTTTCCATTGACAGCGCTTCAAAATGCGTTGGACAGACGATTCTGAAATTCCTACCTCACGACTCGCTTGCCGCACAGATTTTCTTGGACTTTGGTGATACGTTTCCAGTAGTCTTTCTTGCTTTGTGGGGCTTGTCGATGTCCGTAGTCTTCCGGAACGCTTCTTGTGGACATTCTGAACAGTTCCATCGGCTTCAAACTTATCTCTAATTCGAGTGATGGTAAGTCGCGTTGGTGGATCTGTTTGAAACTCCCTCCTAAACTGTCTTTGCACTTCAACTGCGTTTTCACACTTCCAGTAGCATTTTAGAATGAATTTCCTTTGTTCAAAGCTTAGTCTGACTGCCATTATTAATTCTAATGGGTTTAACTTGGAAAGAAAGAAACATCAATTGAGCTATCAGCTGTTAAAGTGTGTATACATTTGTTTGGGACGCCCTGTATATATATATATATATATATATATATATATATATATATATATATATATATATATATATATATATATATATATATATATATATATATAATGAGTATTACAATTAGTCACTTAAATTTTTGTTTGAAGATATTACAGACCTAAAATTATTACGTTTCAGCAGACTAACCAGGATGGATAATGATACTGAGCATAAGTTATATCAGGATATAAAATGTAATCAGAGTACCTCTACAGTACAATAATTCTTACCACACTTATACAGTATATTAAAATTAATTTATCTCTTACCTCGAATAATGTCCCATGTCTGGAAAGACTCTTCTTACTGGTTCAGTATATTTAACGATAACATTTTCTTGTAAGTAATAAAACTGGATTGTGCTCAGTAGATTAAGAGTTCTTTCCTAGAAATTCATATGTTCATCAAATGGGATTAAAACAGAAGGCATAACTGAAGGAGTTATCCAGTTTCCCTCTCGCGACAGACCAAGGCCCTCGATTCCTACTGAAACAAGTTGTACGAATGGAATATCGTTGTCCATTAAATGTGGAAAACTTCCCTCGGAGAAGTAGGACATAGTTAAAAAGATACCAAACTCTTTTCTTTTCTTCCATACCTCCATAACTCTTTTATCCGCCCAAATTTTTTCATTTTGAGGCTTATAATAATCTTCTATTACTTGATAGAGCACCGATGTCGATTCTTGATCAGAAATGTTTAAATTTGGGTTTTCAACAATGCGTTGCACTTCTGGAAGCCAAACGACAGTGAGATTTTCATGTTTTTTCGACCCTTTGAAAGCAGTTATGAAGGTAACATGGTGCCCAGCGTTGACTAATTCATGTGCAATTTTTAATACGAAAAAGCTTTCGCTTTCGACAGCATTTGGAGTTGATACTAATATATTGACTCCTTCACAGAAGGAAAGAATTATTAAAAAAAGAAGTAAACGCATTGTTCAATCGAAATTTCACTGAAAAAGATTTTACTTTGTTATAAACAACTTATTCAGAGCTAAATGTATCAGCGCATTTTGGCTCCTTTTGCTGCATCAATTAATTACATGAAATAAGAGTACAATTCACTAAGTTACCATTTGATGAGAAACAAAAAATATTTTCATGTAACTCAATTATCTATATCAATAATCTGTAATAGCATGGTTAGGTTACGTAATTTCTTATCTTCACTTAAAATGAATACATGACGACAGTGTTCGCAAACCGTTTACATATTTATATATATATATTAACCAAGGCCGATTCTAACCACTTACAGGAAAAGGGCGCTATCACACTTAATCTTCCTGTAGTTTATGAAGATATGTTTATGCACAGAAAACAAAAACTTAAAGAATAAAAAATAAAGGTAAAAATTTTTAATCGCCAGCAATGAGCCAACGTATTTCGGTTACTGCCGACACTACTCTCACTGCCTCCGCAACTGAATTGCATCGTGTAAATAGAAGTAGCTAAACCCTGCCAAAAAAAAATAGATAAGAAGAAAAGAGAACTGCGGACTCATCTTTGTTATGTTGCCAATGAACGAACAAACGCGTTAAGTGAACAAATTCGAATTTCATAATGTCGACGTGTTGACCTTATGCAAGTGTATGTATTTCAGATTTCAAATATACTTTTCAGATTTTTCAATAAAAATTACTAACATAACCTAACCAATCGTAACCTAACCTAGCATAATGTAACTTAACCTAACCTAACATAATTTAAACTAATTTTTTAATACCATTGTCCATATCGACTTTGTTCCGCTATCTGGAACAAACGAATCTCCGAAGTCTCTCTTGCTTTTTAAAACCTACGTAACTTTCTCTTTTTAATTTGCACTTTTATTTTATGCACGTTTATTGTTTTCTTGAAAATCCCATAAAAAATGCAGTAAACATCAGCGTAATAAGCAATACGATTAATTATACAATAATAAAATAAAAACATTATTTAAGAGATATTGTAATTATACTTAACTTTTAATACAAAATATAGTTAAACATCAAATATATGCCATAATATCGAATAAAATTTATGGAAGTTAAAAAATTGTCAAATGAATGAATTTTCGTAAATTTTTAAAAATACTTTGCATTGATACGGGATGTTACAACAAAGATGCGTTCTTGTGTATTCATTATTAATAGGGTTCTGAAAGAGAATGAAAATAAAACTATGAAAAACTATGAAAAAATTATGAAAATAAAATTATGAAAAAATTTAGAAATTTATACACTTTTAACACATATTAAACATGATAAACATAAATAAAAGTGTATTTTTAAAAGATTTGTCCGATTTCATTGAAATAGATAGTTAATTCTGGGACACCCTGTGTATATATATATATATATATTATATATATATATATAGTATTGATGCTCATCCCACAAAGAAAACAAATTTCCACTACAAATTTTACTGTTGAGAAGAATGAGTAGGAAAACTGAACCGCGCATCCGATGTTTTAGGCGATGCGACCCTGGTTGCTACTTGCAACGAATCGCCTTTGAAACGATCTATGTACACCCTTCTAAAGGCCCGGAGACACCTGGTACCCTTAACCACTGTTAATTTGAATGTCATTCATTTTATTTCGGATAATTATATGTAAATCTGAAAACAACTTTCACAGTATGATTTCAATATCGAGCGACTTTTCGACTAACAATTTACAATAAATCATGGATTATTCTGTAGGCTATAGAGTCATACCACATAAAATCTGAAAGGAACTCACTACCTTCAGTGCAGAACATTATATTCAAACCACAAAGTTCCTAATTTTTATCCCATCTTTATTATATATATATATATATATATATATATATATAGGGTGAACCAAATGTAGGTGGACAGTAAATGATAACGTTTATTTTGAGAATACATATTTAATTTTTTTGTATACTATAATACAAAATAAAATTTAAATAAATTTAGTTATAATATTTAATATAAAAAACACAAACACCATAGTTATAATGAACACCATAGTTATAATATAATATAACACAAACCGTATTCAACCTACTGTCCACCTACTTTTGGTTCACCGTGTATATATATATAATATATATTCAGAGAGTGAAATTTGAAAAAGAGATTCATTTAATATCAACCTATGCTTAATGAGAAAGGTAATCCGTGACATACCGTATGAATATTTGATATCATCCACGTTTCAAAACCGAAAAACAGCCTTCAAATACCGTTTAATCTAATTGTACATTAAAAGAAAAAAATTCTTACAATCATAACGAATTATTATTTAAAAAAGAAAAGAAAGTTTCAACTTGTACAAAAGATTTTCAATCTTATTGATACCACTTCAATCACCTCTATTAAAATTTCTATCAATCCAATTATTAATTTTTAAACTTTTTACACATTTAGGATATTTATAATAATAATAATAATAATAATAATAATAATACTTAGTAAATAAATTACATTCATTTACTTTCATCAATCCTCGCTATATAATTTTTTTTTAAATTAACTTCTCTTTTTAATCCACATTAATGTGTAACAATGTAAAACTCGATTCGGAAAGCTTTTTATAAATTTAGAGTTATTAATAATTTCAACTTACTACATTATTTCCTATCTGATCCATCCTTCATGCAATAAAAAGTTCCGCTTTACTTTACTCGCAGTTCTTAGTTATAAGGATTTTAGATCCTACCTTTTACAGTACAGTAACAGTTGAAATTTCTAGAAGCATCTACAACATATGAAATGAGCTAGCTATTTATAAATTTCTTATAATTTCTGTGCTCATGTGGAAAGCAACATAAGAATTGTACTGAATATTTATATAAAAACTAAAAAAGAAAAGAAAATGATTGTCCTTCACAACTTCTTTGCATAATAAATTTATTGTCTAAATGACATTCTCAGGCCCCCTCACAGATAAATTATTTATTTATTTTTTCTCAGACCATGAAGTTTACACATTGTGTATATAGTTTTTATTACTTTGATAGATCGGAGAAGGAAAATTTGAAAAAGAAACTCAACTAAACGTGGCCAAGACACAACAATTATTTAACTAATAATAATACAAGAAATAAATTCCACAAAGAAAAAACGAAAATCACGTGTACTTATCATTTAAATTTATATTCAGTGAAGCCTACATCTTTGTAAGAACGTACCAACGCGATACGAGAGATGTCACACATTTTGTACATCGTGTATTTCGAAATGTCACCTTACTGCTATTATTCTCACATTTAAAAGCATTTTCCGTGTTGCGGTCACCCCAAAACCCCGAACGAAAGATATAACACACCGTTTTGCACTTCTCGTATCTTTGTATGAGCCTTACGGTAAATAAGTGTAAGAGAAAAAGAAATATTTTTAATTTCAGTTCTTAAGTAAACGTTACTTAATAATACATTTTATCCCCCGTTTAGATAATTTTCCAAGCCACATCCGTTATTTTAAGCGATACAGAGAAAGCTTATTTATCCCTCTCGAATAGATTTTACACATTCTCTGAGTATATATTTCAAAATATATATATATATATATAATTAAAAATGTCTATTTTAGTTAAACTTAGATCTACATTATACACCATTATTTTGCATAGCATTTTTTTCACTCTCTTTTATATTATTTATAATAAATACCAAATAAATTAAACCATCATGGCCTAACTTGCTCTCCTAACCTAGCTTAAATCGTCGACAGGATACAGAGCTATGTAGCAACATTCGCTACAGAGAAGAGCCTCTCTCGAATCCTAGTTATTGTTTTCAATATTTTAAATACTTATTTTCTGTATAAACGCTTGCGTGCGTGAAATAAATAAATGGTTAAATTTTTAATGAAAGAGAAAATTTGGTACTTAAAACTGTTGACTCGTGGATATAGCTTTTCATTCTTACATTCTTAGCTGACGTTTGTTTTCACCAAATTGATAGACTTAATCATTTACGTGTTCGTAGACATAAGACCTATTTTACATGCATATGAATGAAATTGTACACAGCGTGGATATGAGACGTGGGCAATGTGGACCACCGTTTACCTATAAACCAGAGCGAAGACACTGAGATTGAGGGTTCGACTCCCGATTACGCAGGTTAATAATACAGGAGTTTATTCCTGTGTGATTATCTTGTGATATTTTCTTAAGTGATGAATGAGAATGCGGTGTAAGGCAATAAAAATCTCTCTCGCTCGCTCGCTCTCTCTCTCTCTCGCTCGCTCGCTCTCTCTCTCTCTCTCTCTCTCTCCTCTCTCTCTCTTCTCTCTCTCTCTCTTTGTATCACATACAAATATTTTAGGAACTTACCAAAAGATATATTGTATAAAATAATGAAAAAGTAGCATTTCCATCCTCTAATAAAGGTACATCTATATAGAAATACTTAAAGCGTACACGACACTGATCCTCACAAGGAAAAATAAAAAATTATTCCAAGGCTTTCCGTGTATTCAGAAGTACATCTCATCAGGGAATGATTCTCTCTTGTGTTTCGTAATTTCATTGAGATTATTGAAGCTCATATTCAAGGCCTACATTATCTATAAGATCTATGGCACGTGGAACACACAGCTTTCAGAAGATGTGAACAATTCCTCTGTGGATCAGTTTTGAGGTACTTCTTTTCCTTGTAACTCTCTCTCTCTCTCTCTCTCTCTCTCCTCTCTCTCTCTCTCTCTCTCTCTCTCTCGAAGATGCTGGAAATTGTGGAAAACATGTCCCAAAAATACATCAAATTTTATATATAGATATAGGATGAATTTCGCAACTAAATAGAGGAAATAAATATATGATGCAAACCCGCGAGGAAAATAAAAATAAATACAAGACCTCTCGTTTATTCAACAGTACACCTCGTCAGGGAATGAAGGAAAATGCAAGAGCTCAACAATACTTATCTCTGTACAGCGTAAACAAATTAGTTAGGATGGGTTAGCGAGGACTACTGAGAACAATAAAAGAAATACACAAAAGTGACTAGACAAAAGAAATCGTCCCAATAACATATTCTCTAAGAATCAGCGAAGTTAAGCGACATTGGATCTGGGCAGTAGTTCGATGGATGACCGTCCTCCGCGCCCAGATGATGTAGTGACCCATGGTTCGGGTGCCAGGTAAAGATGTACCTCTCCGTCATATGACTTTGGATGCTGCATTGAGGTTATTCCTTATTATTTCCAGATATCCGAAATCTTGCATAATTACGTATTAAACTCGCGTTTTTCAGTTTTTGCATACAATGCTTATGATCCTTGAAACTCTTATATATATATATATATAATATATATATATATAATATTTTTATTCATATATACAGAGTTAACCAGATGCACTGATTTGTGTGAAATTTCCATTTTTGTTTTGAAAGTGTAATTTAAAATATACAACGAAGGGGAAATAAATCGTAATTACTTTTATTTTTATTGATTAGATAATGCATGTAGATTTAATTAATTTCGTCATTAATATTCTCTTCAAATATTACAGTGGACAAGCTAGAGTTAGCTTCCACGTAACCTGAATCTTCACGTCTCAGCATTGGCATGCGTGGGCCGTCAGAAATCGGGGATTCGACGCCTGCAGGGGAACAAATATGGTGTACCATCAGATCTTGAGATGGCGGTCTACATCTCGCGTATACCCACTCGATTTCTGAGTATATGATAGTAATGGAATGTCCGATACTTGTAACCTTGAACTTGAACTGATCCACAGAGGAACTGTTCACATCTTCTGAAGGCTGTGTGTTCCACGTGCCACAGATCTTATAGATAATGTAGGCCTTGAATATGAGCTTGAATAATCTCAATGAAATTACGAAACAAAAGAGAGAATCATTCCCTGACGAGATGTACTTCTGAATACAAGGAAAGCCTTGGAATAATATTTTCTTTTTCCTTGTGGGGATCAGTGCCGTGTACGCTTTAAATGTTTCTATATAGATGTACCTTTATTAGAGGATGGAAATGCTACTTTTTCATTATTTTATACAATATATCTTTTGGTAAGTTCCTAAAATATTTGTATGTGATACAAAGAGAGAGAGAGAGAGAGAGAGAGAGAGAGAGAGAGAGAGAGAGAGAGAGATTTTTATTGTCTTACACCGCATTCTCATTCATCACTTAAGAAAATATCACAAGATAATCACACAGGAATAAACTCCTGTATTAACCTGCGTAATCGGGAGTCGAACCCTCAATCTCAGTGTCTTCGCTCTGGTTTATATGTAAACGGTGGTCCACATTGCCCACGTCTCATATCCACGCTGTGTACAATTTCATTCATATGCATGTAAAATAGGTCTTATGTCTACGAACACGTAAATGATTAAGTCTATCAATTTGGTGAAAACAAACGTCAGCTAAGAATGTAAGAATGAAAAGCTATATCCACGAGTCAACAGTTTTAAGTACCAAATTTTCTCTTTCATTAAAAATTTAACCATTTATTTATTTCACGCACGCAAGCGTTTATACAGAAAATAAGTATTTAAAATATTGAAAACAATAACTAGGATTCGAGAGAGGCTCTTCTGTGTAGCGAATGTTGCTACATAGCTCTGTATCCTGTCGACGATTTAAGCTAGGTTAGGAGAGCAATTTAGGCCATGATGGTTTAATTTATTTGGTATTTATTATAATTAACATAAAAGAGAGTGAAAAAAAATGCTATGCAAAATAATGGTGTATAATGTAGATCTAAGTTTAACTAAAATAGACATTTTTAATTATATATATATATATATATATATATATATATATATATATATATATATATATATATATATATATATATATATATATATTTGAAATATATACTCAGAGAATGTGTAAAATCTATTCGAGAGGGATAAATAAGCTTTCTCTGTATCGCTTAAAATAACGGATGTGGCTTGGAAAATTATCTAAACGGGGGATAAAATGTATTATTAAGTAACGTTTACTTAAGAACTGAAATTAAAAATATTTCTTTTTCTCTTACACTTATTTACCGTAAGGCTCATACAAAGATACGAGAAGTGCAAAGCGGTGTGTTATATCTTTCGTTCTGGGTTTTGGGGTGACTGCAACACGGAAAATGCTTTTAAATGTGAGAATAATAGCAGTAAGGTGACATTTCGAAATAGACGATGTACAAAATGTGTGACATCTCTCGTATCGCGTTGGTACGTTCTTACAAAGATGTAGGTTTCACTGAATATAAATTTAAATGATAAATACACGTGATTTTCGTTTTTTATTTGTGGAATTTATTTCTTGTATTATTATTAGTTAAATAATTGTTGTCTTGGCCACGTTTAGTTGAGTTTTTTTCAAATTTTCCTTCTCCGATCTATCGAAGTAAAAAAAACTATATACACAATGTGTAAACTTCATAGTCTGAGAAAAAATAAATAAATAATTTATCTGTGAGGGGGCCTGAGAATGTCATTTAGACAATAAATTTATTATGCAAAGAAGTTATGAAGGCCAATCATTTTCTTTTCTTTTTTAGTTTTTATATAAATATTCAGTACAATTTTTATGTTGCTTTCCACATGAGCACAGAAATTATAAGAAATTTATAAATAGCTAGCTCATTTCATATGTTGTAGATGCTTCTAGAAATTTCAACTGTTACTGTACTGTAAAAGGTAGGATCTAAAATCCTTATAACTAAGAACTGCGAGTAAAGTAAAGCGGAACTTTTTATTGCATGAAGGATGGATCAGATAGGAAATAATGTAGTAAGTTGAAATTATTAATAACTCTAAATTTATAAAAAGCTTTCCGAATCGAGTTTTACATTGTTACACATTAATGTGGATTAAAAAGAGAAGTTAATTTAAAAAAAAATTATATAGCGAGGATTGATGAAAGTAAATGAATGTAATTTATTTACTAAGTATTATTATTATTATTATTATTATTATAATTATTATTATAAATAGCCTAAATGTGTAAAAAGTTTAAAAATTAATAATTGGATTGATAGAAATTTTAATAGAGGTGATTGAAGTGGTATCAATAAGATTGAAAATCTTTTGTACAAGTTAAAACTTTCTTTTCTTTTTTAAATAATTATTCGTTATGATTGTAAGAATTTTTTTCTTTTAATGTATAATTAGATTAAACGGTATTTGAAGGCTGTTTTTCGGTTTTGAAACGTGGATGATATCAAATATTCATACGGTATGTCACGGATTACCTTTCTCATTAAGCATAGGTTGATATTAAATGAATCTCTTTTTCAAATTTCACTCTCTGAATATATATATATATATATATATATAAAGATGGGATAAAAATTAGGAACTTTGTGGTTTGAATATAATGTTCTGCACTGAAGGTAGTGAGTTCCTTTCAGATTTTATGTGGTATGACTCTATAGCCTATAGAATAATCCATGATTTATTGTAAATTGTTAGTCGAAAAGTCGCTCGATATTGAAATCATACTGTGAAAGTTGTTTTCAGATTTTACATATAATTATCCGAAATAAAATGAATGACATTCAAATTAACAGTGGTTAAAGGTACCAGGTGTCTCCGGGCCTTTAGAAGGGTGTACATAGATCGTTTCAAAGGCGATTCGTTGCAAGTAGCAACCAGGGTCGCATCGCCTAAAACATCGGATGCGCGGTTCAGTTTTCCTACTCATTCTTCTCAACAGTAAAATTTGTAGTGGAAATTTGTTTTCTTTGTGGGATGAGCATCAATACTATATATACTATATATACAGGGTGTCCCAGAATTAACTATCTATTTCAATGAAATCGGACAAATTTTTTAAAAACACACTTTTATTTATGTTTATCATGTTTAATATGTGTTAAAAGTGTATAAATTTCTAAATTTTTTTCATAATTTTATTTTCATAATTTTTTCATAGTTTTTCATAGTTTTATGTTCATTCTCTTTCAGAACCCTATTAATAATGAATACACAAGAGCGCATCTTTGTTGTAACATCCCGTATCAAAGGAATGCAATGTAATGAAATCAGAGAAAAATTTACAAGAAGATTCCACAGAACCGGTCCTATAGACAAAGCGATTCGTGAACTTGTGAACAAATTTAAAAGAACTGGATCCGTACACGACGAGGTGGGAAGAGGACGCCCAAGGACAGCACGAAACAGTACCGAACAGGTACGACAATTGTTTGAGGATGAACCAACAACTTCGGTTAGGGAGGCCGGTCGAAGACTCAACATATCCAAGACAACAGTTCATAGAATCTTGCGTTCGACACTGATGAAAAAGGCTTATCACATTCAAGTAAATAAAGTTTTGACTTATGATTTATAAATCTATTTGTTTTTGTATCATAATTTAGTAATAAACAAAATTATGTCAGTTTTATTAAATTTGTCCGATTTCATTGAAATAGATAGTTAATTCTGGGACACCCTGTATGTATATATATATATATATATATATAATATATATATATATATAATGTCTTTTCATTTTCGTACAATTTTTTTTCGGTGGGGTGAGCAATCAATAAGTATGACTGAAAGTAGGGAGACAGGCACGGATCAATTGGAAAATTTCCCCATCACCGTCCTTCCTGAGGATCCCCCAAAACCCTGTACCCTGTTGCGCGCTTGCTAATCTGATGATGATATACCATGGCTCGGTGGTTAGCATCGCTGACTACGAATCCATCGGTTCTGGGTTCGAGACCCTGCGAAGGCAGCCGGCGCCTGGTAAACGTTCATCCTACCGCACAATTGGTTGGTAAATAAATGGGTACCCTGGGTGACCTAGTGGTTAAGAATATTTTAAAAGTTTTGCTTATGCCATAGAAGCAAAGTTTTCATTTTAATATTAATGTATAATTTAAAGAGTGTAGTGTGTTTCTTTTGGGACTCGTTTTGCGTCTAAATAAATTCTTAAACTGTTTTGAAACGTATAGTGAGTTTATGAAACAGTGTACAATATAAAGAATCCTGTGTAATTCTTTTATTATTAATGTTGGTATTCGTTTAAATACTTAGTTCTTTTGCTGAGCAAAATATGGAGACCGTTTTGCCTGTCTCTTGTGGATAGTGTAAAGCTTTCGTTGTTAACTACAATGTTTAGACACAGAGTAATGCCAAAAGTAGATGATCGTTACTTACTAATTATTATTATTATAACCTAAATTGGTAAAAAGTTTAAAAAATTACTAATTGCAATTGAGAAAATTAAATAGGGGTAATTGAAGTGGAAACAATAAGATTGAAAATCTTCTGTACAAGTAATAAGTTTCGACTGAATGCTTGCTTGCATGCTCTCGTGCTTCTGTATTGAGTATTTTAGGAGTTTTGCTTTGTAATTGTAACTGGATTATTTTATCTCTGCTCTTTATTGAAGTTATAATTCCTACAAAACATGGGCCCGATAATGTAGATAGAGATAGATTTTCCATCGTTCAGTAACAGAGCGAGTACCAGCCCAACTCGGGAGCCATCAATGCTGGAGCGAGTCATAGCCTCATCGTCAGAGTCAGACACTGCGGTTAAGATGGGAAGGCTTACAGGATATTACCCTTGATTTGACGGAATTATAAATCATTTTCTTGTTCCAATAAGTGGTAAACCTGCATTGTGAATTATTAGCTACTGTATACTTCAAGCAGCGTGCGAGTTATGCATCGAAAAAAGAATTCCGTAAAAGAACTTGTGCTGTTGTGAGAGATTTATGTTATAAAGATAACATGGGAACCATTCCGAGTTTTTGAGAGCGTTTTCTTCAACGGTTACAACAATAAAAAGTAGAAAATTTGGTTGGTAGATAAATGGGCACCTTAGTTCTTCGGTAAGAATAAACCCTCGATTGAAAAGGAATGTTAGTAGTGATGTTGTGGTTAACGACGATTTCTTTGTGCGTGCTTTGAATAAATTCGTTTAAAGATAAACTTACCAAACGGTTGTAAAGTGGGTACAAAATATTGAACGATATGAAGGCCATATATAGAGTATAGGTTTCCCTATAACTTGAGCGGTGAAATAATGTTAAACCGTGTTTACTGCGTAGTGCAAAGCAATAATGATGTGACTGTAGGCTCGATTACGAGTGAGTTTAGTGTTTTGCGCAGTAGTAGAACAAAGTGAATGTATTTTGATGAATTTCGAATTTATTTATTATTTAATATAATTGTGTGTGTATTATATAATATATATATATATATATATATATATATATATATATATATATATATATATAATATATATATATATATTTCTCCTGTATTGATGTTTATACTTTTTTCATTTTATTTTTTGATCATATATATTCCATCGTATTATATAGGAGTGTATATTTATCTTCTATATATTTCTGATTCCAATAAATCGTTTAAATAAACAGAATGATGTAATGGTGTTTTATTTATTTCGGTTTAAATGTATTCTTTTATTGTTAATATTGGGTTTCATTTTAATAATTAGTTCTCTTGCTGAATAACTTTAAGGAGAAAATCGCTCTTGCTTTTAATAAATAAGTAAATAAAAACATTATTTAGCAACTCGTGTAAATAAGATAAATGATGGTATTAGCAACTCACCCTAACAAGTTATACCTGAACAATTAAAATAAAAGGTGGTATCTGGTAACCCCCTCCATATATAAACAAGTGATATCTGGCAACTCACGATCCTCTATATAACACCTGCTTGACCCCAGGATGCTCATAATGCGTTGGACTCCAGTGGAATAAAGAACTCTCTCCTTCCTTCTTAGGTTAAGGCTTCGGCTAGGTTTCCCTTTGGGGGGTGAGGACATCCCACCTTCTCCCCAAAGACCTCCTCCGTCTCCTTTCTCTTAGGTTAAGGCTACCCCTTTGGGGGGAGATCATCCTCCCTTCTCCTCCGAAGCTCCCTCCCCTCTCCCCCTTGGCATCATTGAGTTGTTGCATAACCCTACCCCCTTTGCAACATTGATGTTGCATAACCCCTCCCCTTTATTGCATAACCCCACCCCTGCATTGCATAACCCCAACTCCTTTTTGCATAACCCATTTTCAACATCTTGCAACAGTGATCAATATTTGCAATTACATTGCAACATTCCTGCACTCTCCCTTTTTGCGCCCATACTACTTAACCTAACCAATCCTAACCTAACCTAGCATAATGTAACTTAACCTAACCTAACATAATTTAAAATAATTTTTTAATACCATTGTCCATATCGACTTTGTTCCGCTATCTGGAACAAACGAAACTCCGAAATGTCTCTTGCTTTTTAAAACCTACGTAATTTTCTTTTTTAATTTGCACTTTTATTTTATGCACGTTTATTGTTTTCTTGAAAATCCCATAAAAAGTGCAATACACATCAGCGTAATAAACAATACGATTAATTATACAATAATAAAATAAAAACATTATTTAAGAGATATTGTAATTGTACTTAACTTTTAATACAAAATATAGTTAAACATCAAATATATGCCATAATATCGAATACAAATTTTGGAAGTTAAAAATTGTTAAGTGAATAAATTTTTGTAAATTTTTAAAAATACTTTGCATTGAGTTAAAATAGGCAGATTTTTTAGTATCCAGTTGGAGCTTTAGTAACGGATGGCCAGCTGTTAATTGCATGATTTAGCATTTGTACCAACACCCAAGCTCATAGTAGAAAGGGAGCCTACAGCTAAACATGGAATCTGAACCGACCACGGATCGCCACATCACTTCTAATTTCTAATGCCAAGTCGGCCTTATCAACGTCATCCATTTTCAGCGCAAACTGTATGACAATGACATTTTCGTCCGCAGCTTTCTTCATTTCTTTGACGCTGAATTGTCATTTGTTCATTGTCATTTGCACATAGCGATGACGTTGTTGTACTGTAGCAGTATAACTGATGACGACTGTGCACTGAAGAAGATCAACTTTGGAAATTTGGAAATTTTTCCTTTTTCTTCTGTGCTTTCTTTCATTTAACGACTCCACTTTGATAAGTGCATTTCATTTAATGATTTAATTTCTCAGTTTAAGTTTCTTACTTACGATTTATAACTTGACTTGAATTTATATGATGTGAATCGACTTAATTCCACTTTTAAGTAATACAAAGTTCTAAATCGCTGAGAGATAATTGTATTTATTTTACAATATTATAAATGAATAATAATAATAATAATAATAATAATAATAATAATAATAATATTATTATTATTATTATTATTATTATTATTATTATTATAAGATACAGTTTATACTGAATTTAGCCTTAAATTCAAACCGGTCTTAAAAGCGGATAAGCGAAGAGCGCAAGTTAAATGATGCAATCCTTTTTCTCGGAAGCTAATATTTTTCTCAATTTTATGAGAATAATCCTGTTTTCAAGCTCTTTTTTTACAAATTTTCAGGATATGAATTTTAAGCAAACGCGCGATTCTAAGATATCGTAAAATGAAGTGATTTCTGTCATTATTTTATGAAGATGCGCTTCTGACTTTTTAATTTATTGTTATTTCTATTATTTTTTATCTGTTTATTTACATTTGTATAATATTTATTTGCGTTTAATTTTATTAATTTTTATTTTTAGATTTTAATAATAGTGATTAGTTAACTGTCGGAATTTTTTTCGACAAGGCGAGTGCCGGTCAACTTTTCAACTCAGAAAGAACTCTTTAAAAAGTTAAAAAAAAAAAATAATGATTGGGACCCCTTCAGTCTCAGGGTCCTGGATACCTTGCATTCCCTGCATCTGCCTAAAACCGTTTCTGGTTTTGACACTATCTTTTAGAATTTCACCAAACGATTCCAAGGTCTCCGAAAGACTTGCAAAGTGTGCATCTCTCTTTTTTAGATTTGAGAAGGTTTCAGGCGTTTAAAAATAAAATAAAATTTTAAGTTTGCAAAAATACTTTCATGATACAAACCCGTATTTAATGTCGTAATAACAGTTTAATTGTTATTACATTACTTTCGATAAAGAAATTTAACATTAAGGATTGCGTAAGGCCAAACTATAGTTTTTACCTAATTTGTTAATTTCCTTAACAGATGCTTGTATTTCGGGTATTTACATTTCAATGGATCCCACGCATACTTGAGCAGCTCAGAAAGTGAGTATTTATGTAACTTTCTTATATAATAAATTTAAACATGTGTGATTACAACTTACATGACTTACATGATATTATTCAAGTTTTTAGATTAATTTGTTTGATTTAAATTACATCAACGTTTCATCCTCAATACAACTTTTTGTTAAAAGAAAAACCACATTGCTACATACTGAAACGTCGAGATTTAAATTTTGATAAATTCACCCAAAATTTACCTTGGCATTTCACTTCACAACCCTCTCACTTCACAACCCCATTTCACGTCAAAATTTCCTTTTTTACGTTTATAAAAACAAAGTAATTCTTGATGTAATTTAAAAAAAGTTTTAAAAGATGCGGTTCCAGTACTGTATTACTCACGTAAAAAATTGAAGGTGTGTCCTTCGATTGTTACATCTTATTTATTATGATTGGGTTTTATGTTTTTCAATTTTTTTATTTATATTTTTACATTTTTTACGTACAGGGAAGGCAGCGTAACGTTTCATTTAATCGCCATATTTAACAATAATACATCGAATTATGGAATACTCAATATACTGTATACCTTTGAACCTTTCAAATGTTCGGTGCTACTTTAGTATGTGGTCTACCTACGATTCGGAAGTCTACCTTTTAATTATATCTTATTATCTTGTTTACTAATTGCTTCTTTACATCCCGATGTCAATCGCCCTTGACGATTGGCTAGGTTTAGTCATGATATTTTCGTTAGTTTTAACGAAAATATCATGACTAAACCTAACCAATCGTAGGTATACCGCATACTAAAGTAGCAACAAATGTTCCGTGCGATGATTCCTTATTTACTCTTATTTATATACCTTTACCTTTGGTAACCTTTACACACACCTTTGGTTAGCTTCCGACCGAATTGTTCATTCTGACAGAGGTCAAGCTTTTTATTTATATATCTTTACCTTTGGTAACCTTTATATACAGCTTTGATTAGCTTCCGACCGAATTGTTCATTCTGGCGAAGGTCAAGCTTTTCACTCCACTTTAGACCTACAGTTTAACGTGGAATCCAAACCACGCCACACCAGCAGCCCAGCGTCTTAACCACTAGGCCACCCAGGTACCCATTTATCTACCAACCACTTTTTAATTGTGTAGAAGGATGAACAGCTGGGTTTTGCTGCGTGCCCACTGCCGTCACCCGGTCTTGATCCCGGGGTCGATGAATTCGTAATCAGCGACGCTAACCACTACACCATCGAGTCATCTTTGTACCCAATTTTCATAAAAAAAAAATTGGGTATATAATTTGGGTTTATAAAGTTATTAAAATACTTAAAAGGAACTAGTATGTTTCATGGACTGCTCTCGATTTTCGTACGAAATTGCAAACAAGGGCAGTCGATGACCCTGATTTTGTTTCTGCAATCGGTTTTCTTGAGAAACCTAACCTAATCTAACCTAACCTAATCTAACCTAACCTAACCTTTGCGATATCTTGCAAAAACAATAGTATAAGAAACGATTCGATTAGGTCAGGTTAGGTCAGGTTAGGTTAGGTTAGGTTAGGTTAGGTTTCTCAAGAAAACCGATTGCAGAAACAAAATCAGGGTCATCGACTGCCCTTGTTTGCAATTTCGTAGGAAAATCGAGAGCAGTCCATGAAACATACTAGGTCCACTTAAAATAAAGTCAATATAATAACATGATTTAATATATAAATTTTAGGTACAACTTAATATGGAATTATTATTAATATAGAATAGGAGATTACTATAGTTTATAATATTTAGAGATTAGCTAGTTAGAGAAAATATAAATTTATGGGCAACTTAACTTATGAAACTTTGCCTTTTTCATGAATGTTATCCATTTTGAGTCTTTTCCGTTTGGGGGCTAGCAGCGAATTTTAATGAAAATCGGTATACTAATGTAGTTTTGGTCACTGATTTCAAAAATAACTTTCTTTTTTTGGAGAAATGAAAAACAAACATGTTAGAGCACTTTAAATAATTAATGTGTTTTAACTAGCTCAAACTAGTTACAGAGGATTGTGTTAAATTTAGCCAGAGTCAGAAACTGCCACTGTTTATGAAAAAGTGCTCTAAGTGTTGGAAAGTATGTTCCTTTGATAAAAATACTCAGTTCTTTCTTTGCCAAAAGCGTTGGTCAAACGGTAAAAAGTGCAATTTTACGAAGAATAGTTTTTTGAAGGATCCCGGCAGATCTGTAAAAGTAGCAGAAAAAAATCAAGAATTAATGCCCAGTTGGGTCAATTGAATGCCCGGTTAGGTCAATTGAATGCCCGGTTAGGTCAACTGTATGCCCTTGACGATTGGTTAGGTTAAGTCATGATATTTTCGTTAAAAAGACATTAATTATTTAAAGTGCTCTAACATGTTTGTTTTTCATTTCTCCAAAAAAAGTTATTTTTTAAATCAGGGACCAAAACTACATTAGTATACCGATTTTCATTAAAATTCGCTGCTAGCCCCCAAACGGAAAAGCTCCAATATTTTTATATAATTACACTTTGAAATGAGTGTAAATTATCATAAATAGTGTTTTTTGTTTGTTCAATTTTCCATAAATATAGATTTTGTTTTGTAATGAAAATTTTAAAATTTCAAAGAATCGGTTAAAGAATCGTTTAAATTTGGCCGATGCCGATACCGATGCCCCAAAAGAGACCAATTCTGCTGATGCCGATGCCGATTAATCGGTACACCACTAATTTTCGCAGTTTTTAAATTTCGTAAGCTTTTAAACCTCAATTTTTGTTGATGACAGTTTTAGATGGATTAAATTCCTTAATTAAGCAAACGATGATATTAATTCTGGCAAATAAATTATACTCGTACACTGAGATAATATTTTATTATATTGAGAATGAAATGCTCTCGTGTAACTAGTTTTTCTTCGTTTAACATGAAAGAGTTTCAGAAAAAGTTGAAAAAAAACTACCGTAATCACTAATTTTCTTTAGTTCATTTATTGACATTTTAATTTTTTGCGCGAAAAAATAAAATTAGAAAGTTCTGTTTGTAATTGTTTGGGGCAATTTTTTAGTTTTGGCGAATTTTTTGCCACAATAAATTGTACATATGTAATGTCATAATTTCTCCAAACAATTAAAAACTGCGTTAAAAAATCTTTGATAGAAATGTTTATTTTTATTATTTATATTCGGTTAAGTGGATAAAAAAAAATGTACTTAAGGATAGTTTAAATTGCAATTACAGTATCCGTGAACGTCTATTTTTGAAGAAACAATAATTTAACATTATTTCCATCTTAAATGTAATGCGCTTCCTTTCAGACTAGGGTGGCCAGACGTCCTGCTTTAGGCGTTCAGTCCGCCTTTTGAGCACTCTGTCCTTAAGGTGGCCATTTCCAAATTTCCAAAAAGGAGGACACTGCGTATGTGGCCGTACGTTAACATATATATATATTAACGTACGGCCACATACGCAGTGTCTTCCTTTTTAAATGGCCACCCTATTTCAGACTGTAAAAAAAAAAAAGAAATTGTGTTGGTAGTTAATTACAAAGAAAAAAAATAAAGATTTAATGATGTATTCTACAGTATTATTAATGAGGGAGGTTCTTTGAGTTCGTTAAACTACGAAGGAAAAGTTTTCAGTATCGAGTCACACACCACCACAGTATTTTTTTTAAGCTAATCAAATAACCAGCCAACAAAATTGAATTAACTTGTCATAAAAGTAGAGCAATTTTATAATTATTCAAAAACGTTTAGAGAAACTTCGGTACTGACGTATTATCGGGACTACCAAACTGTTTATTATGTATTTTTGCTCTCGTCATTTTCGTTTAAACTAACGAAGATATCACAACTTAACCTAACCAATCATCAAGGACGTACAGTTGACCTAACCGGGCATTCAATTAACCTAACCGGGCATTCAGTCAGTTGACCTAACCTTTAGGTTAAATGAATGCCCGGTTAGATCAACTGAATGCCCAGTTAGGTCAACTGTATGCCCTTGATGATTGGTTAGGTTAAGTTGTGATATCTTCGTTAGTTTAAACGAAAATGACGAGAGCAAAAATACATAATAAACAGTTTGATAATCCTGATAATACGTAAGTACCGAAACTTCTTAGTACTCGTCGTAAGTAAAAAACTTAAGGGAAGCTTTTCCCCCCCCCCCCCCCCCCCCCCCCCCCCCAAGCTAAGAAGTTGTAAGACTTAAGGAAATACTGGGAGTATATAAAGTAATGCAGGTGAAGAGCCAAATCCGATTTGAATTATATGAACGCAAGTGAACATGAGCAAGTAATATTCTTACATGTACTTTAAAACTACTGTATATTCAATAGTAAGGTTTATAAGAAGTGGTTAAATGTTTTTACAAGTAGAAAACAAGTTTAAACCAATTCATATCAGATTTTTCTTCACTTGCGTTACTTTATGCGCACCCTGTACCTTTTTGTGAACGGTCATACATTGGGAAACATAAATGAGTTAAAAACCCAGCAGAAAATGTTTTAGCTAATGTAGGATGATGTAATTTTTGCTCGTAACACGTTCAAACCTGTCATAACATGTCAATTTTCCTTCTGTGTTATCTGTCTAAAAGATACTTGCAGTTATGAGTCATTCAGTCTGCCGCAAGCTGCTTCATGGTGTGGGTCTGTTCATGTGCAGTAAAATTTATTTTATGGTTGTTGTTTTCCATTTATCTAATCATTTAATTGTGCATATGTTACACAAAATAGCGGCTTGAAGGAAAAAGGATAATTTAAAATGTCGCGTAAATGTGTGAACAATCTTAAGTTTCTGTTGTGTGTGTGTGTGTGTGTGTGTGTGTGTGTGGTGATTACGTGATACAAAATCACAAAAGAAACATTACTCCCTTAATTAAAAAAACTTATGAGCTCTACTTTGCCTGCAAATTGCGAATCAAGATAAAGTTTGGGCTCCTCATATACTATATTGTGCGCGTTGTGCTGTGACCCTCAGGGGTTGGTTAAAGGTACGAGTACCTCTATGCTATTTGCAATCTCAATGATTTAGAGAGAAAGCAAAAGATCACTTCAAAGATTATTTTGTTTAACTAAAGTCGGTGGTTTTTCCTCGAAAAATAAGAAAAGCTGAATACCCGAATATGCCTTCGCAATACAACCAGTTCCTAAGCTCTCTGATCGTACAGCTTAGATGATGCTGATGAATCTGCTGAAAATGAGCCTATGAAATTGTCAGATAAGGATGAAGAGTATCGACAAACTCAAGAAAAGAGCCTCACTTGATAACTCAACTTGAGCTTAATGATCTGGCTCGAGATTTGAATTTATCGAAAAATCGAGCAGAAATTTTATGGTCCAGATTACAAGGATGGAACTTGCCTGCAAACGATACACATACCAGCATATCCGTTTTACGCAAACGCCAAAAAAATATATCAAAATTTTTTCTATAATGGTGATTTTCTTTTTGTAATGACATTGGTACTTTGATGATGGCCCTAGGGCACGAGCATAAACCTTTAGAATGGCGACTTTCCATCGACTCGTCAAAACTTAGTTTGAAGGCTGTCCTGTTGCATACTGGAACTATCTATCCTTCAGTTCCCATTGGACATGCTGAACATATGAAAGAGTCGTATAAAAATATGGAATTCTCTCTGAATAAAATAAATTACAAAAATACAACTGGCATATCTGTGGTGATCTCAGTCATTGGGCTACTTCTTGGTTTTTCAGCTTGAATATACAAAATATTGCTGTTTTTTTTTGTGAATGGACAGCAGAGCAAAGAATTCTCATTATACTGTTAAGCACTGGCCACCTCGTCAATCTTTCACTCCTGAACAAAAAAATGTTGCGTGCCATAAATTGTGGATCCTGAGAAAGTTTACTTGACACCTAACACATAAACTAGAATTGATGAAAAATTTTGTTAAGGAAAATGGACAGAGGAGGAGATGGATTCTAGTACTTGAAACAAAATTTCATCTGATTAGTGATGCCAAAATAAAAGAGGGAAGTTTCGTTGGTCCACAAATAAATGAGTTAATGAGAGATGGTGCCTTTGATGAAGTCCTGAATGAAATCTATAAAACAGCTTGGAATGCTTTAAAGCAGTGACCCAGAATTTCATAGACAACCAAAAATCCCCTAACTATGCAGAATTGGTTGATGAACTTCAAGCTTACAGATCATTGGAATGTAATATGGGTTTAAAATTATTTTCTACATTTGCACTTGCATTTTTACCCGCCAAACCTGAGAGATATCAGCGATGAACATGGAGAGCGGTTTCCATGAGGACACTTCTGCGATAGAGAAACAATACCAGGGCAAGTGGAGTCCAAATATGCTGGCTGATTACTGCTGGACGCTAATAAGGGAAGCGTCAGATGTCACTTACAAGCGAAAAGCATCAAGAAAAACATTTTAAGTAAATAAAAAAACTATTTTAATATCGTGTTTGTGTATAGATAATTATTCTATTATATTCGAATTTAAAAAGTGATTTTCTCAAAAAGCTGACGTGATAGCAATATTTCGTGGTTATTTTCGTAATCAGCGTGCAAAAATCGAAAGGAATCACCAGATTTCATTTGAGAAAAAAGGAAAAGTTCAAATTTGTTGAACAGTGTAATTGTATGTAAAATAAGCAGCAATAAGCGAAATCAGGAATTAAGATAATGCCCAGGCAATAAGCTGAAAGATAAGAATGCATATAGCATTAATTACAATGGTCGCTTTCAATGTTTAGGTTATGTTGGGTTATGTTATGTTAGGTTAGGTTATATTTATTATTATTAGATATATATAAGAAGGCATTATATTTATGATTATGTACATTCTTAGCTTTCACCTTATTGCCTAGGCGTTAATCTTGATACCGGATTTCGCTTATTGCCGCTAACATATGCATAAACTTTTCGGTGAAAGGCATCTTTCAATGATGCCATTCTTTAACGCATACATTTACTTATTTTCCTAATTTAAACGTTCGTCAAATTATCTTAAAATACTCAAGAAGGAAGAAAACTGTGCAAGTGGAAAACGAAAACGTTTAATACTATTTTTTAAAATGTAGAACTTTATTTACAGAAAAAAGTGCAGAAGTAAAATAAAAATGTTCACTGGTTTTTCTTCTTTTGCTGTTGCTGTTTTTGTTTACGTTCATGTTTCCGTACACAACACAAAAGATAAGAGGAGTAAATACGATTAGCCAAAATAATATGAGGGGTCCCGCGTCTTACGGTACCTAAGCGCCAAAATTAAAATTCGGCAGAAATCGCCTCCAAAGTTCAGCAATATTCTGGCAATAGTATATCTGTTATTAATTGAGCTAGAACGTTCATTTTTGGCTAAATTAGAGTTCTAAGTATGCTAATGAAGATGTTGATGAGTTTTTGGAATAGATTTTCATATTTTATATTTTATAAGAGGTGAAAAAAGTAGTTCGCTTCATAAGGTTTTCAACTATACTTCTAGTGTCGTAAGGTCATTATAACCCAAACCACGTGACAGAGGAAGGGTGAAAATAGTGATATCCATCAAAAACACGTTTTTGCCTGTGGTGGCGCTCAGGTACCCTAAGACGCGCGACCCCTCAATTATATCGTTGAGCATGATGTACTGGAAGAGATAGAGACGTTTTCCCGCGTACCGCAAGTGCCTTTGTATCGAACTACGTACTCCAACCACTACGTTCTCTCTGCTGGCGTCTCTTCTGGTCATGCAGTACTCGCGACACGACTTCTAGACGGTTTTTGTACCTGTTTAGGCAAAGTAATATTAGGTAATTCCAATTCTTGGCGAAGCATAACTCGAGATTTTATTTTTAAATAGATTATTTATTTATTTATTTGCAATTGCAAAGAAAATTAGATAACTTTTAATTTTAATAATTTACAATAATTTATAATTATATTTAAAATAATAATTTAATAATAATTTATAATTTATGATCCACGAGACGAAATATATAATTTTCAGTAATATTTTTCCAAATAATTATTATTAATTTGTAAAATTTTGCACTTGAAAATAAAGATAATTACATAAATATTATGAATCTGATTATTCAAGTCAAGCCATCATCGCATCCCCACTGAGTTTACTGGACTAAATAGCAAAATTAATATTTATGTTTTAATTAATAATAAAATTTCTTAAATATGAAAACATAAAGTAAATAGCAATCATTCATCACATATGTATAGATAATCTTTTCCGTGGAAGATATCTTTCAATGATGCTATTGTTTAATAGATACATTTACTTATTTTCCTCATTTGACTGTTTGTTCCATTTGGAGTACATTCGAGAAACGGTAATGGTCTAAAAGGTATAACCAAACACGGTTCAGAAGAAAGACTTGGAATGAATGTAATCTATCCTCTACGAAAACGTAATTTTGCCCCTTTATTTCCACATAATAGGAAAACTATCAAATATTATTTTTTTAAATTTCAAAACTCTTTAGTAACTGCAATTTTATCAAGTAACGGAGTTTTTTACTCAAGGTTTCAATCACTGCTTTTTATATTACAACAGTGACTTCAATTTATTTGCAAAAGTTCATTTAGGAGAATTGGGAAATATTTAAACTATTTCCAAATTGTAGTAGTCTGGGCGCAAAAGGTTCGAGTGCAATGCAATTGCAAATGTTGCAAAGAGGAGGGGTGTTGCAAGAGGCTATGCAACAAGTCAATGCTGCAAAAGTGGGAGTGGGCATGCAACAAGTGGAGGGTTTATTCCCCAAGCTGCAATGAAGGGGAACTCCCCCAGCAAGCTGGGGTAGTCCACCTAACCTCGTTGGGGAAGAAGGTGGAACGGCCTCACCCCCAAAAGGGGTATACCTAACCTAAGAGAGAGAGAGAGAGAGAGAGAGAGAGAGAGAGAGAGAGAGTATTTCGGGGAGAAGGTGGGATGTCCTCACTCCCCAAAGGGAAATCTAACCTAAACCCTAACTTAATAAGGATACAGATGTTCGCCTGGCCCCATCCAGACGTATTATGAGAGTCAAGAGGACCAGCAGCTGTTATATAGAGGGTCGGGAGTTACAGATACCACCATTTATTTTAATTATTCATTATTTATTTATTAAAGGTAAGAGTGAGGGAGTTGGTAACTGAAGACGGCACACACACACAACACACACAGGCACACACACACACCAGTTGGCTTAGAAGCCTGAATATATTAATAACCTTAAATCGAATTAAAAGCGCACACAAACGCACATAAATCCCCTATTATTACACACACATACACACACACACACACACACATATATATATATATATTATATATAAATAGCAGATGTATGTAAAGCCTCAATAACAAAATATATACCAGCGGAACCACACACAAAATGAAAAGATTTCAAGGAGCGTAGTTATAATGGTTTAAACTTAGAAATGTATGCCCTAAACGGGCTTTATTGGAGTTTATCATGCTCTTATATATCATACTGCATCCTTTATTGCACTTTTATCCAATTATTTTGTTTCATATAAATTTATCTTTAAGACACAATATATATATATATATATATATATATGAATATATTTTTCACGTGTTTACTTTCGTGAAATAATTTTCATATTATATATATATGAAATAATAATAAGATAATAAGACAATTTATAAATAATGTTTTTGGCTCCAGAAGGACGCATCGGATCGAAGGAATTGCGACAGATTAGCGCCTGGAAGCAAAACCAACCTACGTGGAGATGACAGGTAAATTTCGAAAAACACCTGACATCTGTTATTTTTGTCTTAAATACACTTCGATATGCACCAGTTTGTTTGACACCTCAGAAAACAAATTTTATTTTCCATCTATCTATCTATCTATCTATCTATCCAGCCTCATGTCTATCCATCTATCTATCTGTCTATCTATCTATCTATCTATATATATATATATATATATATATATATTTATATATATATATATATATATATATATATATATATATATATATATTGGGTATGTGCGTTGGAGAGCGTATGAGAGCAACTCGTTCCTCCACCAAGAGGCTATGTGTGGCGGAGAGAGCAAAAGAGCAACTCGCGCCTCCACCAAGACAGTCCTAGAGGCAGGAACACCAAGTTACCTTCGGTGAAGAGAGAACGACGCACGGAAACGCATCATGGGATATACACACATTTTAGCCATGCAGTTATCCGTGATTCACTGTCGTCAATTGAATTAACACGACTTACTAATTGTTACCATTGTGCTCTTATCCATGACCGTGACATGGAGTTAACCGTGATTTGGTGGTGTTTACATTCGCGGGTCCCTCCCGCCATACCACCACATTGCGCCTCAGTCAGTGTCTCTCAACGCAGCCAAAGACAATATTACGGACGATACAAACATCAGCAGAAAAATCAGCGAGAGGTACCAAACCTCAAACTAAACCCATTTACCATTCAAACAACGCAGGACAATAAAAAAGCCAGAATATGTAGTGTTCTCAAACAAAAGTCTGACAAGGAACCTCCTCAACACTGAAGGAAAATAGCTTTGTTGTCAGGGGGCGAGACTTTTTAACCAGCTTCCTAACGACCTCAGAAACGTTACAGGATCAAAGTTGAAGTCTTCAAGAGAAGACTAAATGCCTGGCACAGGTCAGTACCAGATGAGCCGGATGTACCTGGCTATGTGCGGTGGAGAGCGCAAGAGAGCAACTCGCTCTCTCCTCCACCAAACCCAGGCCAATAGTGAGGGTCGCCAGCTTGACCTTTGTGTGAAGAGTGCGCACGCTCCTCCACCAAGACCATCCTAGAGGCAGGGACCCCAGCTTGTGACCCTCGTGTGAAGAGAGAACGACGACGAAACGCATGTGGTATATTCACACATTTTATTCATGCAGTTATCCGTGATTCACTGGGTCCAAATGAATTAACATGACTTACTAATTGTTTACCATTGTGCACTTATCCGTGATCGTGACATGGAGTTAACCGGACTTGGTGGTGTTTACATTCGCGGGTCCTTCCAGCCATCCCACACAATGCGCCTCAGTCAGTGTCTCTAAGCGCTACCAAAGACAATATTACGGACGAAATTATCAAAGACGCAAAGAGAAAAATCAGCGAGTGGTACCAAACCTCAAACTAAACCCAGTTACCACCAAACAGGCAGAACAATAGGAAAGTCAGAATATGTAGTGTTCCCAAAACTAAAGACCTGACAAGGGCACCTCCTCAACACTGAAGAAAATAGCTTTGTTGTCAGGAGCCGAGACTTTTTAACCAGCATCTAAGGACCTCAGAAACGTTACAGGATCAAGTTGAAATCTTCAAGAGAAAACTAGACGCCTAGCACAGGGCGGTACCCAATGAGTGTGTATCTGGCTATGTGCGGTGGAGAACGTAAGTACGCACTCGTTCCTCCAACAACCAGGCAAGAGGCGAAGTCACCAGGTTGACCTTTGTGGAAAGAGAGACCGATGCAGAGGGGCACTAACAAAATGGTCAGAATACAACAATATGGCATTTAGCACCGAGAAATGTCAGCTCTTGAGATATGGTAGAAATGAGGAAATTAAACAGATTGCATATTATGCCAGATGAGCAGGGTGTACCCGGGTATGTGCGGTGGAGAGCGCAAGACAGCGGCTCACTCCACCACCAAGCCAGTCCTAGAGGCAGGGACCACCAGCTTGACCTTCGTGTGAAGAGAGAACGACGCACGGGAACGTAACGAGGCATATACACACATTTTATTCATGCAGTTATTCGTGATTCACTGTCGTCAATTGAATTAACACGACTTACTAATTGTTACCATTGTGCACTTTCTGTGACCGTGACATGGTGTTAACCGTGATTTGGTGGTGTTTACATTCGCGGGTCACCCCCGCCACCCCACCACATTGCGCCTCAGTCAGTGTCTCTCAGCACAGACAAATCTCGTTTATTTATTTTTATTAGCTATCTTCATATATCATTTTCTCCGAACTTCCTCAGTGACAATAAGCAGCCTCCTGAATGGTACAACTTAATTGTAGAATGGAAAGGCTTATCTTGAAACTTAATATTGTCGTGATCACTTTTATTATTTACTTTCTTCATCATTTACTCCACTTTCTGCTCTCTATTCCATTTATCTTTTGTAGTAATGCCTAGTTAAGAATATTAATTTTTGTTTAATTAAGATAATGTTTAATGTAAATCATTTACTAATAATTATGAAATTACGAAAAAGTATGTTTTTAGATTTAAATTGTTTAAAATGGGTAGAGTTGGCAGTCCTGAACAGAGGCCCAAGAGCGGGCTACCCACAAGGGAGTCAGTCTTTAGGCGGCGCGTTAAGCGTGAGGTTGGCGTCATGTAACGTAAAATTTAATTAATTGTTTTGTGCCCCTCTCCGACGTAAAATGTTATAGTAAAATTCCGTACTCGCATCCCCCTAAATTACTTAAACCATTTTCGGAAGTAAATAAAAGAGTTAAAAAGTGTTAAAAGAGTGTTAATGAACCCCCCTTTGTTTTGTAACGACTTTCATAGTCTCGGCGTGGCTACCATGAATATAATTGTACGTGTGAAATGAGTAGAGAAAGCAAGCGATAAATGAAATAAAGAGACGATAGTAGAGTAAATAAATAAAGAAGAAAGTAAAATTAATAAAGGTGTTCACTATATTTGGTGGCAGTTAACCTTATTAAATTGTTATCAATTTAATAATACGAACCCATGCATTCCGTTAGGCCTATGCATTATTTTTTTTCGTTTCTGATAAATAGGAATTCAAAATTTGTGCGTGTGTTCTTTCGACTAATCACGATCGTTTTCACGTTTTCCGTATAAAGAAAATTAGTAGATATTCTGTTTCGCTACCCGTTTTAGAGTAATTATCAAATTAAACAAAAATTCAATGTAATTTCAAAATGGCGCCCATTGTTTTCCAAATTATTCTGAGTCACGTCGCTTCAAAAATTTTTGCGCGTCAAAATTTGTTGTTTGAGATCGAGTCTAGACTCAAAACTTATTTTAGTCGTTACAGGTCGGTAGAAAAACTTGTCCGACTCAATATTGCGAGTCATTATTACGTTAAATTTCGTTCATTAGGTCGGAGAGGACATAGTTTTGAAAATTTATCGTGCTGCCTGAGGACTCAATTTTTCTTTTTTTCGTCTCTTCCACTGTTATGCCTGTTCAGCTTACCTTTGTTTACTTTTTGTGTTTAAACTTTTGGAATTAGTGATAATTGTGATCAGAATAATGATTAATAAATAAATTTTATACGGTCCTGTCAAAATGTTTCAGCGAAAATTTGTACCGATTGTAAAACATTTCATGAACATGAAAAATTTTCTGGGTTTCATTAGCAGATTTTTGATTATATTTCGATTGCTTGTATAATATAATATAGGATTATTTTATTTTTTATAGATTTACGGGCTTTTTGCTTTGCTTCGCTTCGCGCTATATAGGATTAAGTTACATTTTAAGGGACAGTCGAAAAATAATCTTAAACATATAATTTGTCAGATTATAGGCTGGCCGTATAGGATTGTTTAGACTTCAAAATAAGCTAAATTCGTTTAACTGAAATAGAGAAATTGTGTGAAATTTTCTATAAATTTTTGTTGGATTTTTTTATATACTCATTAATTATACACTTACATATTAACTTATACGTATATTAGTTATATATATAATTTATATATTTATATACTCATAAATTTGGTAGGTAGGCTGATTATCTATTTTTTTTCTCTCCTTTCTTTCGTTCATTTCATGACAATTCCGACATATTTTGTAAAATGGCTATTGTATTGTACTAAAGAAAGATTTCTTGTAGGCCTATCGTTAAATATTGTTCGGAGATTAACCGTTACTACGGTATGTCTATTGAGTAGTAAATTCTTAGTTATTTAACAAAATTTTAATTGGTTTAACATAAATAATCATAGGATTTTTCTTTAATAAGCACAAATGTTATGCATTAAATTCTAAATTGTGCTTTCCACGCGTAACATTGAATTTATTAATTATAGGTCTAAAAGTGCGCAGTAAATTTTATTTTTATTTTGGGGCCAATGTGAGTTACGGTACACATTTTTACGAAACTGGATATTATAATTTTTTTGAATTACAGAAATTGTGTAGAAATTTTTCATATATTTTCTTTACGTTTTATAAATGCATTCAATTCATTTTTTATAGGTAGGCCGATTTTTATTTTTCTTCCAGTTCAATGACAATGGTAAAATTTTTATTTGGAATTTAGATTGTATTCTAAAAAGGATGTTTTGATTTGATATTTTAATTTGGGTATTAGAAATGAAAAATGTCCTTTTTTTTAGTTCGAGCGTTTGCATAGAAAAAATTACAAAATTATGTCAGGATATAATGCAGTTTCATTCGGTTAGGGATATTTGTATAGAGGTTCGCTTACAAACAAAGCGACCGCTCTCAATGCAATGTTTTGTTTGTTTACAGTAGGTTGCGTGTATTTTTGAGTGCATATTATCTATTCTTATTTAGTATAACTATGCAAATTTGTAGTTTCACTTGGAAACGATAAATTACTGGGATTTTTGTGATTTGCAAACCATACTGGGGTTTCTGTTGAAGGAGAGAGTTGTCTCAGATGTAATTTGCGAATTGCGAGTTCAATTCATATGAAATTTAGAGTTTCAAGTTGGAATTACTGTATTAAAATAATTTTTGGTAGTAATATTTAATTTTTTTACTTTTTAATAACTGTTTTGGAAAATTATTATTGTTTAAACCTTCAGTCGGGGTTAACTAATGCATTTGAAACATTGGCTCAAGTGTACACTCGGAAATGGAGCCTTCTAGATAGCCAGTAACGTTTTTGTGGCGTCTTTGTGTGCTCCTCCTCAAAGGGCAAGAGGGTTCATGATTGTCAGAGAATGGATGACATGAAGTTTCTGGGGTTCATTTTTGTCTTTTGTATTTAAAAGTATTGATGTGATTTCTGACGGTAGTTTGAACAATAATAGTTCTTAAATTATACTAACAGTTACTATGTATGGGCGCTTTTATATTTATACTGTACAATTTTGTTTTACGTTTTATGACTTTTTTTTATCTTCGCTGTAACTGCCATAAGTGACCTTATTGGTAGCTAGATTTGATTAAATTTTTGCGAAATTTTGAGATTGTAATTTTTTTTTCCGTGAATTTGGCCAGAGCAAATGTGTAGTTAGTATTTCGAAGTGAACTGTCGAGAAAATTCGATAAATTAAATATGAAATGATAAGCAGTACAGAAACACGTTTCGAATAAACTTTTTTTTCAAAATTTCAAAGGCTCGGTTTGGAGGCAACCAAGTTGAATCCGAGTTCCATCCAGTGAGTTTAGTCGACCGGATAGGTGATCGATCACCATGAGAGAGAAGAGAAACCAACTGCGCAGGGACTTGGCGCAGGATGGTTTCGGAAGAGAAGAGATAGAAGAGAGGAACCGAATGCGCAGGGACTTGGCGCAGGACAGTTTCGGAAGAGAAGAGAAATTTACGTGTGCAGGGTCTTGGCACACGAAAGTTTCGATCGAAGATGGTCTACTGGTATTTTTCGGGCAGTAGCTGGTCACGCTGCTCGAATGCTTCGCTAAATATGTGTTGTAGCACGCGGTAGGCAAGCCACGTGAGCTTGAACGGGTGTTTACGACTGTACTGTCCATACAGACATACAGTAGGTTCGTTGGGAAACGGCCTACGGCGGAGTGATCGTTTGATTGTTGCCAGTAGAAGAGTCTTTCAGCTGGACGTAGGAAGAGCAGCGTTCACCGACAAAAGTGGAGATGAGACAAGGCGAGTTTCTTCATCGACTTCTAGAATTGCAAATTCCGTCCAATTCCAGCGCGTGGTCCCGCTTTCAGTATATCTCCCCCCCTGATCCTTTTAGAATTGGACGTCTCTCTTGTTTTTTTTTTTCGCCATTGGAGAGAGAGCGGAACCATTATAGCGTGCTGCCCTGTTGCATGTTGATTGATGCAATCCCTTGCATTCTAGCGAAGTGAGCAGGAGAGCTGCGATTGAAAATTGAAGTCCGTTGTCAGCGTGCGGATTGTGATCTAAACGTCCAGCAAATTAATGTACTGATTATTATGTAATGAAATTATACGTGAAAGGGTGCGATTATTGCCCATATTGTTGTGTTTTTCGTGAAATAGTATGTGCGCTCTTGGTCAGTATTTTATGTAAACTTTTTCTTATTTTTTCTATGTCGCCCTGATAGTAACTGTATAACTATACAAATAACTGTTTCAAATGTAAAGCGATCGTTGATGAGGAATCGCGGGAATAGATTGTGAACTTGAGATTTGTGTAGCCACTGTAAGAAAATTTTCCGTTATTTTTTTTTGGCATGTATAGATTAGTTACAGGTTGTAATTTAATTATTAGTGTGAAATGTTATTTTATGCAAATGTGAAAATTATAAAGGTTTCGGTTTTAATATGATACAAAATATATGTGTGGAATTTGTCATTCTAATTATTTCTTGTCTATCAACTTTGAAATTGTTAAAGAAAAAAAAAAAAAAAAATTGCAAAATATATAAATTTGTTGAATAAATTTATTAAATTGTTAAACGATATTAATAAGTTTTACTAATGAAAAACTTATTTTCAAGGGGGTGATGCGAGTGTAGTAATGCCTAGTTAAGAATATTAATTTTTGTTTAATTAAGATAATGTTTAATGTAAATCATTTACTAATAATTATGAAATTACGAAAAAGTATGTTTTTAGATTTAAATTGTTTAAAATGGGTAGAGTTGGCAGTCCTGAACAGAGGCCCAGAGAGCGACTACCCACAAGGAGTCAGTCTTTAGGCGGCGCGTTAAGCGTGAGGTTGGCGTCATGTAACGTAAAATTTAATTAATTGTTTGTGCCCCTCTCCGACGTAAAATTTATAGTAAAATTCCGTACTCGCATCCCCCTAAATTACTTAAACCATTTTCGGAAGTAAATAAAAGAGTTAAAAAGTGTTAAAAGAGTGTTAATGAACCCCCCCCCCTTTGTTTTGTAACGACTTTCATAGTCTCGGCGTGGCTACCATGAATATAATTGTAAAGTAGTGTTGAAATGAGTAGAGAAAGCAAGCGATAAATGAAATAAAGAGCCGATAGAGAGTAAATAATGAGAAAGTAAATAATAAAAGGTGATCACTATACTTTACACTCTCTTTACTCATTTCCACAATACTTTACAATTATATTCATGGTAGCCACGCCGAGACTATGGAAGCCGTTACAACACAAAGGGGGAAGGGGGGTTCATTAACACTCTTTTAACACTTGTTAACATTTTATTTAATTCCGAAAATGCTTTAATTAATTTGAGGGGATGCGAGTAGGAAATTTTACTATAATATTTTACGTCGGAGAGGGGCACAAAACAATTAATTTAATCTTAAGGTTACATGGCCCCAACTTTAAGCTTATCGTGCTGCCGAAAGACTGACTCTTCTTGGGGGTAGTCCGCTCTGTGGGCCTCTGTTCAGGATTGCCAACTCTTTCCATTTTAAACAATTACAATCTAACAAACATACTTGATCGTAATTTCACAATTATTAGTAAATTTATATTAAACATTATAATCTTAACTAAACAAAAATTAATATTCTTAACTAGGCATTACTACAATATGTCAGAGCAATTTGACTACCCTCTCAAATAATTATCTCTTTTCCTGGCCCTCTGCGACCAACACAGTGTTCTCATGTTCACCTATTACCTAAGAGTCTTATTTTTACCTCTGTGCTTTTGAAATAAACGCTTCACTATTGAGTTTACATTACAAAATGGGTACGTACTGTTGTTAGTGGGGTAAATAACATCCCCTTAAGCTGATGTGTGTAAATAATCTAAGTAAGATTTAACTGCATCTTTAACTGATGACTCATCTATCTTGAGAAAGTCCCTTTTAGCCCACCAGATGCAAGGTTAGGCTATCATGCTCTACATTGATTAAAATTAGAATTAGGTTTATTTGGTGTTAAGTCGTTCAAGCGAGACAGTGTTTGATTCGCTGTAATCTGCATGTTGCACTCAGGTGAATGAACGAGATGTTCTCTTGCACTCTTATCCGTACATAAGAAGGTACACCCGCCTCATCTGATATTGTACTGAGACAAGCATCTATCCTTCTTTGAAGACTTCAACTTTGACTGTTGTGGCGGTCCTGAGAAACGATCATTTTAGTCTCTGACGATATCCTAGGATGTATCATAACGCCCTGGGTTAGTGTTACTATTGTGCTATAGTATTACGGCTTTCCACTACAAGCCTGGCGCATAACCTGAGTTACCCTTGTCTTTCACACCCCTCACGGTTTCTAAGAATCATAAAATCGGGGATCTTTCTTGTCAATACTTTAAAACTTGATACACCAAGTTTTAAAGTATCGCTAATAAAGGTCCCTTTTGTGATTCTTAGAAACTGTGAGGGATATGGGAAATGCATTAGTAACTCAGAACGGCACTATGCGCTCGGCTTGGAGTGGAAAGCCGTAGTACCACAACATTAACCGACGGCGTTATGATACATCCTGGGATATTGTCAGAGACTTAAATGATCGTTTCTCAGGACGCCATAACAGTCAAAGTTGTAGCGGTCAACCTGGTGACCCCGCCTCTTGGCCTGGCTTGGTGGAGGAGCGAGTTGCGCACTTGCGTTCTCCACCGCACATAGCCAGGTACAAACGGCTCATCTGGTACCGTCCTGTGACATGCATCTAGTCTTCTCTTGAAGACAACACCTTTGATCCCTGTAACATTTCTGAGGTCCTTAGGGAGCTGGTTAAAAAGTCTCGGCCTCCTGACAACAAAGCTATTTTCCTTCAGTGTTGAGGAGGTTCCCTTGTCAGGTCTTTAGTTTGGGAACACAACATACTCTGGCTTTCCTAGTGTCCTGCGTTGTTTGGATGGTAATTGGGTTTAGTTTGAGGTTTGGTACCACTCGCTGATTTTTCTCTTTGCGTCTTTGATAATTTCGTCCTTAATATTGTCTTTGGTAGCGCTGAGAGACACTGACTGAGGCGCATTGTGGTAGGATGGCTGGAAGGACCCGCGAATGTAAACACCACCAGGTCACGGTTAATTCCATGTCACGATCACGGGTAAGTGCACGATGGTAACAATTAGTACAATTAGTAGGTCATGTTAACTCAATTGACGACAGTGAATCACGAATAACTGCATGAATAAAATGTGTGTATATCCCACGATGCGTTTCCGTGCGTCGTTCTCTCTTCACACGAAGGTCAAGCTGATGGTCCCTGCCTCTAAGACTGTCTTGGTGGAGGCGCGAGTTGCTCTCTTGCTCTCTCTCCGCCACACATAGCCTCTTGGTGGAGGAACGAGTTGCTCTCATGCGCTCTCCAACGCACATAGCCAATATATATATATATATATATATAGATAGATAGATAGGTAGATAGATAGATAGACAGATAGATAGATAGATAGGCATGAGGAAGGATAGATGGATAGATAGATAGATAGATAGATGGAAAATAAAATTTGTTTGTCTGAGGTGTTAAACAAAGTGGTGCATATCGAAGTGTATTTAAGACAAAAATAACATGTCAGGTGTTTTTCGAAATTTACCTGTCATCTCCACACAGGTTTGTTTGGCTTCCAGGCGCCGATCTGTCGCAATTCGTTCGATCCGATGCGTCCTTCTAGAGCCAAAAACAATGTTATTTATCAATTATCTTATTATATATATATATATATATATATATATATATATATATATATATATATATTTGTCTTAAAGATAAATTTATATTGAAACAAAATAATTGACTAAAAGCGCAATAAAGGATGCGTATGATATATAAGAGCATGATAAAGTCCAGTAAAGCCTGTTTAGAGCCTACATTTCTAAGTTTAACCATTATAGCTACGTTCCTTGAAATCTTTTCATTTTTTTGTGTGGTGGTTACGCTCGTATATATTTGTTATTGAGGCTTTACCTGCATCTGTATATATATATATATACACGTGTGTGTGTGTGTGTAATAATAGGGGATCTATGTGCGTTTGTATGCGCTTTTAATTCGATTTAAGGTTATTAATATATTCAGGCTTCTAAGCTAACTGGTGTGTGTGTGTGTGTGTGTGTGTGCCGTCTTCAGTTTACCGACACCCTCGCTCTTACCTTTAATAAATAAATAAAAAGAATAGTGGCAACCCCCTCTAAGCATTGTGAGAATCTCTCCAGCCTTTAATATATAATTAAAATATATAGTGGTAAATGGCAACTCATCTATATATAAATAAATAATTAAAATAAATGGTGGTATCTGGTAACTCCCGACCCTCTATATAACAGCTGTTGGTCCTCTGGACTCTCATGATGCGTCTGGCTGGGGCCAGGCGAACATTTGTATCCTTATTAGGTTAGGTTTCCCTTTGGGGGGTGAGAACATCCCACCTTCTCCCCGAAAGACGCTCTCTCTCTTAGGTTAGGTATAACCCTTTTGGGGGGTGAGGCCGTCCCAACTTCTCCGCCAAAGAGGTTAGGTGGACTTCCCCAGCGTGCTGGGGGAGTTCCCCTTCATTGCAACTTGGGGGATAACCCCTCTCCCTTGTTGCATAACCTCTTGCGACATTCCCCCTCCCCCCTTTGCGACATTGATCAATATTTTCAATTGCATTGCACTCTAACCTTTTGCACCCATACTACTCACATGAACAATGACTTAAAGAAAATCAGTGTTATCAACACCGATTCACAAAGTTGAAGTGAGGCTGACAGAAAAGTACTGAATTACATTGTTAATCTAGACCTTTTCAGTTTAATCAATTCTAAACGAGGCTGGTAGGTTAGTTGAAGTTTATTCTTAAGTAAACGAGCCTGATAGGTTAGTTGAAGTATATTCTTAAATTAGGATTCTTAAATCCGTGAGACAATTTTGAGACATTTCAAAAAAAGCTTCACTTGATTTGTCAAATTGAAATAAATGTTTGCTCCGAATTTATGTACTACTTTGGAATTTAGCAGAATTAATACGACTCTATACGTGCTTCGTGACAAGAGGTGTTCCCGTGATGGTACACCATAAAATTGCACCAGTGTACTGTTGTCCAAACCGTCACACTCAGCCCTGACACTCATTCACTCTCGTTTACAAACGCTATTAGCTCTCGTTTAAACAATGAGAAACATGCTCACACTCATACTGCCATCTCCATACTTAACGATTGGGACAATGTACTAAGGATCGAAAGCTCTCTGCACTGTCGCCACACCCAATTCCTGCCATTGGATTAGTGTTTAGCAGGACTCATCATTCCACAGGACACGTTTCCACCATTCTATTCCCCAGTTTCGTTAATCTTTGCACCAGTGTAGTCATCGTTTTGTATTCAGAGCTGTGATGTATGGCTTCTAAGGAGCTGCCTTTCCATAAAATTCTTCTGTATAGGTACAGTAGACACACTTACCGAAGGACTTGTACACTCATTCACATCCTGGGTGATAGTTTTGGCTTCACATCCGGTCGTTTCTCTCATCACAAATTTGAACGTTCTCCGTGGACAGTTTGTCATTAATTTCGGCCTCCCTGTTCTTGGCTCCATACTACCATGTTCCACAGTCTTCCATTTTCGTATATTTCCCATAATTGACTTGGAAAATTTTAAAGTTTCCTCAATCTTATGCACAGTCACACTGCAGTATGAAGTTCCACTATCTTGTCATGTTCAAACTTCGTCAGCTCTAATCCACGTATCATACTTACATACAAAGGTGGGCAGGACCGAGTTTCAAAAGGACCGAACTCCAGGAACTCGGTCCTTTTTAAGGACCGTGAGCGGGAAAGTCGGTCCTTTTCTCAGTGAGGACCGAAATGAGGAGCGACGGTCCATTTTTAAGCAATTCCGGACGGTCCGGTCCGGACGGTCTTTTTTAGTGATTTTAGTGTGTTTAGTGATTATTTGAAGTTCTAAAGAAGATGGATCGTTTCCTCCAGAAGACTCAGAAAGAGACTGAGACTGAACTGAAACTTGTTTCAACACCTGGAGGAGACGAAGAATCTACTGATGTTAGTGCTTCAACTTCAAGTCAAGCAACTGGAGCTCCTAGCGGAAGAACTGAACCCGGCAATCCCTGGCCGTACCTGGACAAATACTTTGAATACCTGGGCCCCAAGGGTGAGCAGAACCTGGAGTACAAGTGCTTGCTGTGCCTGCCGAACAAGAACATCCTCTCGACAAGCAACAAGAGCCAAAACAACCTCAAGCGACATGTCTCCAGGCGCCACCCTCACGTCCAGAACCAGTTCGACCAGTGCATCAAGGACGGGGTGGAGCTCCAGAAAAAGAAGAAGCGGCGAGGAGACCCTCAGGAGCGCCCCGACGACAAGAGGCAGAGGACCATGGTTTAGCCGACTATACGGGAGGCCATGGCTGGACCGTCCAGAGTCACCAAGGCTCTCTTTGAAGAGAAGGTTAGTAAATTCAATTAAAAATCTTACAACTTTGTCTAGAAGTATTTATAATCATTAAATTACACTCAAATGTCAGTCAGTTATGATGAAACGTAACAAATTTTTATTTCTTTTTAATTAGTTGATCACCTTATTTGTGGGCAACATGTTGCCTCTCGACGTCGTCGACTCCGATTCGTGGAAGGACTTTGTTAGCACCTGTGTCCCTGGCCAACACTCCATGTCTAAGAGGACGCTTACCAGGCGTATTGAAGACAGGTATTTTTTGTTTGGCTATTTAAATTCATTCTTGATAACAGTATTTTCTTTTTTTTTCTTTTAGTGATGAGCGATGACATTATAATTTTTTACTTTACTTTTGTCTTTTAATAAACTTTTTAAGGTTTGACGAGAAGAGGCAGTCGGTCTCTACTACGGCAGACGCTTGGACATGTGCCCACAAGTATGTTTAAATTTTAATTAATTTACTTTTTACTTCAATCAAAAAGAAACTAATAAACTGTGAGTTTATTTTAATCAATTTATTACAATGCTGTGAAAATATAAATTATAATACTACATTTCAATTCAAAGCATTCCATTTTATTTAAGGTCGTACATGGGGATGACTGTACACTGGATTGACCAGGCCACCCTCCTCAGGCAGAAGGCAGTCTTGGCGTGCAGACGACTCACCGGACGACACACCTTCGAGGTCCTTGCGAAGGAGATGTACAAGGTCCTCTTCGACTTCGCCATCGAGTCCAAGGTCTGCAGGACTATTACTGACAATGGCAGCACTTCGTCAAGGCATTTAAGTAAGCAGATTTTTTTTTTTAAATTTCTTCATTCAAATTTTTTGACTTTTAAATCTTTACATTTTTAATTTTTTCTATAACATTGAATAAAAAAATAAAAAAATATAATAATTGTGTTTCATTGTGCAGTGTCTTTGGCAAAACGGACGAGGAGCTGCCTGAGGAGGTCCAGGAAGAGGAGGAAGAAGGTGTGGGGCGGCCCGATGATGAGGACGTCGTTCAGGTTGAGGATCTGGCATCGCTTTTGGAAGATAAATTATGGATTATTTATTATTTCTTGATTTTTTTTTCACTTTTTACAAGTCTTGTAAGGTATTTTCTTTTCACTCAAATATATTATTGAATAAATTGAACATTTCTTTTTAGCCGGTGCCACGGAGGATCCTGAATACGTCCTGCCGAAGCACACAAGGTGCGCCGCCCACACCCTGAACCTAGTGGCCACCTCCGACGCTGACAAGGCCCTGAAGAACTCACATCCTACAGGAAGGCGTACCGGACCGCCTTTGGTAAAGCTACGGAGTTGTGGAACAAGCAGTCAAGAAGTTCACAAGCCTCAGACACCATCAAGGCCGAGATAGGGATGCAGCTGACTGTCCCCCCGTTACGAGATGGAACTCCGTCTACGACGGGGTGTCCCGCCTGGTCGACATCTTCGGACAGGGAGAAGCTTCATGGACTACACCAGACGTGCAACATTCTTGGGGTGCCTTCGTTCTCGTCTGGTGAGCAATATACATATTTGATTTTTTTACTTTTCTTTTTGAAAAGGTAAAAAGTAAAAAGTAAAAAGTACAATATAAAAAGTTTAAGTACAGGACTAAAATATTAACTACTTTTTCAGCTGATATCAACTTCTTCAAAGAGTATCTTGAGGTGATGAAGCCGGTCTGTAAGGCCTTGGACATCCTGCAAGGGGAGGACAAGGCGTACATGGGGCACTTCTGCCCACCCTGGCCATCTCTCTCAAAATGTTGAAGGAGCAGATGGAAAGCAGCGATGTCAAGATGTGTCAGCCACTGGTATTAGCTGTCAGGATGGGATCAAACGTCGGTTTGGTCCCCATTTTGAGGTTTTGGACTTCCTCCTGGCAGCTGCGCTACACCCCAAGTTCAAATTGGGCTGGGTGAGGCTGGTGGAGGACGACGTCATGTATGACGTCGAGGAGATCAAGGCCAAGGTGAAGAAGCATGATGTCTATGGTGGAGAGGATTCTGGCAAGAGCGGACTCAGGCAAGGACACCAGCAGCAGCGAGGGTGAGAATGACCAGGACAATGACGACTTCTTTGAGGCTCTCTACGAGGGCGGGGAGAAGACGAAGGAGACCGGGACCAAGTTGGTGGAGACATTTCTCAGCGAGAGGCCTGTGAAACCCTTCATCTTCAACAAGGACTCGTTCCCCAGCCCGGCGTTGAAGGACTTGTTCATCAAGTTTAACACGCCTATTCTATTTTGTTCAACTCATATGTTACAATGGATTAGACATTAGAATTTGGAGGTTTTTAATGTCCTAAATAGGACAGAAAAGTTATCATTCACTACATGTAACAACTCTCCTGTTTTACCTCTGCCATAAATAGGCAGTTTGTACTCGCATTCCTACAGAAATTGTAGGCCCATACATCTGAACTTAGCGATTCCCGAACATTTTCGTGTGTACTTAACCCCTTCACTTTTATTGTCAATCAGAATTTGTCATTGTGAAAATGAACTTTAATTCCAGCAATTCAATCACTCGTAACTTGAACGCTGCATTATAAACAACTGTACCATATGTACGTATTTTGTTAACCATTGTGACACTTCTCTGTTGTTGGAAATAAAGCAGAAAGCCACGGAATGTATCTTTAACTTGATTGTTAGTACGACATCCGGTGACCTTTCATGAAGTAATTAATAGCTTCATCAATTATCTCTTAAGCCTATTAATTTTAATACCATCAGAACAACCCCAGCTAATTGGTATGGAGCCCCATTAAAAATGAGAGTTTTGTAAAATCCAAACAGTAAATACTAGCAATTTAAAGTCCCCTGAACCATAAAACGTCTGAAGAAAATCCTCTTACCGAGAATATCTTGTTGTGGCATCCACGTTTTGATCATGACATTGGGTGGTAGGACGAGGTCTTTCCCTTTGTACTTCCAGAGGACTCTTTGAGGGACCCTTCTGAACGTCTCGAGGAATATTTCCTTAGAACAGAAGATATATTTCCATTAAACTTCTGATGAAAAAACTTGTTTCATAAATCGTGATTCAAAAATATACATATACAGTATATATTTAAGTGGTACAACACATACGCAACTGAAAGTGTGTGTATAATACAAATATAGAAGGTAAGTGAGAAATTTACAGCAAATATGTCAAAAATAGTAGACAAACAGACAGAATTTCGTAAAAATTAGTGACGTTTAACTTGGAGAAAGTTTATTTTTAAGCGATATTTTATTAAGGAATGAAATAAAAAATGGCAGTCCTGAAATGTGTCTTTTAAAATTCACTTCTAAAGCTCCACACTTTTGCTTTGTTTACTTCACAGTATTTATTTGGGAACAAAAAAAACCATGAGAAGTATAGAAATTTGTGTAAACCCTCCGTAGTGGATGGTGCAGTAAGTTTGGCATTATTTAATTCCTACATCGAACAACAAAGTTCAAGCATTTATGCTAAGCAGAAAACAGGATATGCAAATTTTATTATAATAAAGACACATAATATTTTAATAAATGCTGTAAATCTAAACTAAAAGTTAGTTTAAAAATAAATAAGAACTTGTCAAATGTCGTAAGTTTAAATAAAAGTACCATCTTCCGGATAGAGTTTTAAAAATCTGAATGGTCTTGTGCAACGACTGACAACGACTGGCAATCAGCGTTCAAATTTCCACTTTTCCTTCTCACTGGCTTCTCAAACATAATAGATACCTTCGCGTTCTGTGGAATATCCGCGCTTTTTGCGATGGTTCCCAGACTGAGATAAATGATTCCCGCATCTCCTGACCCTTCAACGAATGCCGCTAGTTCCTATATATAAAATTAAAGGATTAAATCGTAATGGTTACTCAATTCATTATTTGCATTCATGTATATTTCTTTACTTGTTGAAAATTGTATTTTTCAATCTACCTCTAATATTTTTGTGATAATCTTTAAATTCTGGAATGTGTAAAATGTAAATTGAGAAGAAAATGAACATTCAATTAAAATTATAGCAGTATTATCACTTTATGTGCATACATTAAATGTATTATTAACCAGACATTACAGTGATTATCGACTCCTCTCTCTCTCTCTCTCTCTCTCTCTCTCTCTCTCTGTTTCACAGCCGGTCTGCCATACTTTGTGTGGTGATCTGGGGATGATATCGAATAAAAAGGATAATACAATGTGCAGGTGCTATTTCCAATCGTTGCGGACTACAGACGTTTTAAGGTGCCCGGAAAAAATAAACGAGAGTATTAATCTGATGTATTTATTGCTACATTTTATGACATACGTTGGTCGTGCTGGTCCAATTTCGTGGCCGCCGAGATCTCCGGACCTAACCCCGTTAGATTTCTTTTTATGGGGCCTTATGAAAGAGATGGTCTACAAGACCAAAGTACAAACGAGAGAGGAACTCTTGTGTCGGATTATGGATGCCGCTGCTTACATACGAGAACGTCCCGAAATGATTTAATGGGCAGTGGACTCTTGTTTGGAACGAGGAAGCTGGCTGTGCATTGAAAACTGAGACGGTTATTTTGAACATTTATAAGGTGTATCTCATAAAATGTAGCAATAAATACATCAGATTAATATTCTCTTTTATTGTTTTCCATGCACCTTAAAACGTCCATAGCTCCGAAACGGTTGAAAATAGCATCTATGTTGTATTAACTTTTTTACTCGATATCACCCCCAAAAGCACTCCCCAAACTCGGGCAGACCGGTTGTGAAACACCCTGTGTGTGTGTATATAATATATATATATATGAAAATTATTTCACGAAAGTAACACGTGAAAAATATTTATGATGAATAAAACCACGAAGAAAGGAACACAGAATGGTGCTCAAGCGCTTTCGTCTAATGACATCCTCAGGAACACTGAATTACATAAAGAGTTACAGCCTATATATAGGTTACAGAAAAAAAAGTATAATAAATATATATATATATATTATATATATATATATATATATATCCTTTAATGTTTAATTTTATGTTTACCTCTGCGTTTATTGTATATATATATATATATATATATATATATATATATATAATAAACGGAGAGGTAAAAAAAATTAAACATTAAAGGATTGTGGGAGGAGCATACAAATTTGTAAGGAAAAACTACCGATATTTAGCACAAGATCAAATGAATTGTTTCCAACCATTGTTATGATAATTAAAAAAAAAAAAAATACAAATTTGTACTGGAAATCTGCCCGGGTTTTAGCACTGTGCCCTTCTTGTTTAAGGTTCGATGTATATAAATATAAATTGAAAAATAAAAGTTATTAGAGTAGCATAGAAGTTTACCAAAGATTTAGCGTTCTACCCTTCTTATCTAAATTTGTTCTGAAGGAATTCAAAACAACAGGATCGAGTTGAAAAAGACCTTTGCTTATGTTGAAGTTATTTGTAAGTTGGATAATGGCAGACTCAAGAATATTTCTATTAACAATGTTGCTAGAGTGAAATAAAACTGAAGCATTATTCCAATCAATACAGTGGGATAACTTTGACAAATGGACAAAAAGGGCACTGGACGACTGTCCTGTTCTAACGGAATATTGATGCTGTTTTATACGTGTGTGCAAATCCTTTCCCGTCTGACCTATGTAAAAAGAATCACATTGTTTACAACCAATTTTATAAATAATGCCTGAATTATTGGTAGGGCTATTTTTTACTATGATATTTTTCACAATATTGTTATATGAAAATACTACATTAATATCCAAAAGTTTAAGTACATTAGCAATGCCTAAAAAGCCCGTGAAAATGGAAGTATTAAAATATTTTTTGACAAAGTACGAGTGTTATTATTCACACGATAGAAAGTTCGTTTTGCCTTGTTGAGACAAGATTCCATAAACGCAGATGGATAACACAGATCACTTCCAATACCGTTGATTTTTTCTAATTCGGCATCGATGTATTCCGGACTGGCGATCCTAAGGGCGCGGAGAAACATTGAAGAAAAAATGGCCTTCTTAGTGGGGGTGTCATGTCCCGAGTACAAGTGTACGTAGGACAAATTGTTTGTTTTCCTATAGATACTAAACTTAAAACCTGGGCTTTCCCTATGTACACGCACATCCAAAAACGGGGTTGAGTTGTCTTGTTCCACTTCTAAAGTAAACTTAATGGATGGGACTTGATCATTTAACTGAAGGAGGAAGTTATCCAGGTCACGATTCATGGGCCAGATACACAAAATATCGTCGACGTACCACAATCAAGGGATGCCAACCCCCAGGATTCTCGGAATGTAAGTAATTTCGAAAAACTCCATATAAATATTGGAGAGGAGGGGCGACAAGGGGTTGCCCATGGCCATCCCAAAAACTTGTTGATAATACTCGTTATTGAAAGTGAATTTACAGTCTTTGATGCAAAGCTTAATAAGTTCCAAAACAGTGTGTGAAGGTAGTGGCAGGTCATACTTATGTAATTCTTGGGAGAGAAAGTCAAGCATATCGTCAATCGGCACTTTTGTAAACAATGAACAAACGTCAAAACTGATCAATCTATCGTTGGTTTCAGTACATGCATTATTCAATTTTTCAGTAAGATCCATGAAATTTTTTACATGTGAATCAAAGATAGTTCCGAGAATGGGGGACAAGATTTTGACAAGCCATTTGGAGAGTTTATAAGTAATAGAGCCCACCGAGCTAATAATAGGGCGCATAGGGTTGCCAGGTTTGTGGGTTTTAATAAGACCGTAAAGGTAGGGCAGAGAAGGTGAAGTGGACATGAAAAGCGGAATTAAGTCCTTATGATCTTTGAGAATGCGTTTTAAGCCACTATTAAATTATTTGATGACGTCATCCTGCGGGTTCTTCCGAAGTTTGCTGTATGTGGCGGGGTCCTGGAGAAGCTCGTTCATCATTCTGATGTAGTCCACTTTGTCCATAATAACTATGGTGTTAGCCTTGTCTGCTTTAGTAATATGGAGCTCTCCATCTTTTTTTAATTGTGAGAGGCTATTGCGAAAACGTTTGGGAAAGTTATCTTCGTAACTACTATTCGCCGCACTATAAACAAGGCCTTTAACTATGTTAAACAAATACTGAGGGAGTTTACACTGTTTTTCAAAACAAGCGAGACTGTAACAAATTTGTAAAGCCGAAGGTTTTTTAACAATAAAAAAGGACATACCATATCCAAGGGCACTTTTTGCATCGTCACTAATGTTTTTCGAAGAAAGGTTCAAAACACACTTTGAGCTTGCTTTTTTACTCCACTGACTATTTCGAATGAGACTTAATTTTTCGATCCAAAATGTTACGAAGTGAGGTAGTTCTCCGACGCAACTCGTTGTAAATTTCATCAAACAAAGGTTGGATCCACGGTTGGGGAATAACGGTCACAAAATTACGTTTGGCAATGCTGAAATTTTTGAAGGCGGACCACTCATTTTGTCTGGTGACTTCAATATGTTTCTTTAAAATTAATCTGTAAATGACGGATTTCAAATAACTCCACAAAAAGAGATCAAGAGGCGTTAGATTTGGTGACGTAGTAGACCATTCAACTGGACCTCATCAATCAGTTTCCCCTATGTGCTCTGACTTTTGGTTCACTCTGTATTTTAGGCTCTATAAATCGACCTGAGAGTTCAACTAGCCTAAATCAACCTTTCCTCATATAAAATTAACGGATGTCTATTTGATTTCGTCTAAACGAAGCGACATAAAACGAACGCATTTTGACTCATAAAGTTAAATTTTGGTGGAAACGCTGTAGCCCGAAGCACCTCTGCAGACCCCAGAGAAAATTAATTGATGACCCCTGATGTTATGCCTTTACCTGGAATTAATTATTCTTCGTCTTAAAAGTTAGTATGTTAAAATAATAATAGTTTGATCGTTGTAACATCATTGCATTCTCCTTAAGTGATTTTTTTTCCCTTACGGTGAATCACAACGAAATTTTATCAGAATCCTTCAGATTCCAAAGAGGAAATAGAATGGATGCACGCATTTTTAAAGTAGTGAAGTAATGTAGTGTTTGCAGGTTAGAGCGTATCTTTATGTGAACATTTTGCTGCATCTACACTCAAACACTTTCTTGATACCCGAGCTATTATCACACTGATAACATGATGCTTGTCCTACTTAAATCTTTCCCGATAACGCAACTAAGTTACATTATATTCTGCCCCAAATAAGATGTACGCCGTACGTTATTATAATGCCGAATGAGTTAACTCTGTTCTCAGCTTCCAATGTGCTCGTACCTCTTTTGTCAATGAAACGCCAGATTTTAAAAAAAATGTAACAACCTTTGAATGTTTTCATTCACAACAATATTACATACTGACTACCCTTCTTTGTTAACAAGGTGACAACGAACCTTTCTCTTTCATTAATATCTCGAAAATAATCCTTCTTTGCTTCATAGTTGATAGTCTTAAATGATGTTTTCAGAAAATAGTAAAAGAAAGATGCAGGTAAATTAATTACTCTCTCCCATAAACTCATATATTCATCGTAATTCAACATGAATGAGGGGAAAACGGCAGGCGTTAACCAATTTCCTTCAAAGGACAGCGAAACACTTTCAACACCTGGAGTGCAGACTTAGACAAATGTTGCATGGGAATCAAATAGGAATGGAAAAGTTAATTCGGAGCAATAGGACATCGTCATGAACAAGTCAAATTCCTTTCTTCTTTTCCATAAAGACCACCCTTTCATCAGATCAGAATGCGTGAACATATTTGCGACCATTATCCAGTATAAAGGTGGACAAATTTTTCGATGATTTCGTGTTAAATATTCCTATAGTTCTGTGATAGGCAAAATTTGTGGCATTATTAACATTGCTATGTTTGGATGTTCTTTATTCAAAGCATATGGAGTAATGAAAGTCACATTATGTCCTGCATCAGCCAGTCCGAGAGCAATATGAGTGAAAAGTCCGTGTAAGCTTTTAATGGTCGTTGTCCACTACATAGGGACACAGATATCAACAATAATTGCACAAATTTCTTTCCATCTATACACATTTTAGACTGTTAAGGAATCGAGTCTGCTGAACATATACTAATATGTAAAACTACAGTAATTAAAAAATATAGATTCACTTCACTTATATGAAACGCCCTATCGTATTATCAGTAAATCAAATTTACTATCTTATCGTTGCTCTCAGAATAATTTTACAAACATGAAATTTGGAGTATCATGCACTGAAATTTAAACAACATTCATTATATACGTGTGCATCTTAATTTCTTTCGCATCCCACATTTTCAATTGCATTATTTTCAATATTAATTAATCGATAATATTTAAAATAAACTCTATACTTGATAACGTATCTTCACAATAATTGTTAGAAACTTAATTATTAAAAACACCTAGTAAAATATCAGTAATTGTCTTGTCGAAATTTAGGAAATATTATCCTCTCCCAGAAGCTCATGCAATTTTCTGGACTCATGTTGTACGTTTTTCTTCCTCTAGCCACTTGGGCTAAATATATAATCATGGGAGGTTCCTGTGAGGGGCCTAGGAGGCACGTGGCCCCAATAGGATAGATCCCAAAGGAGACCAAGTCGAAACTTTACTGAAGTCTATAAAACGCTTCACACCAAAATAGCATCGCTGACTGCGAATCGACCGGCCTCGTATTTTATTCTTGGCGAAAGCAGACGGCGCCTTCCAAAAAAAAATAGGTTGGTAGATAAATGGTACTCTGGGTGGCCTTGTGGTTGAGACACTGGGCTGCTGATCGGGAGGTCGTAAGATCGAGTCCAGGCAAGGACTTTGTAATTTCTGACGACTCGTGGTGGGTGGTGGTTCAAATTCCACGTTAAGCTGTAGGTCTAAGGTGGAGCAACAGGCTTCCCTTTTGTCAGAATGAACAATTCAGGCTGAACCAAACCAAAGTTAACTAAGGTATGTTCATCGTTTCATCTTCTACTTGACCTACAAGTGAATCGACTGAAATTTATATATATATATATATATATATATATATATATATATATATAAGAGATCATCAACGCCCACGTCAACATTATGAAGTTTTAATATCAGACGTTTGGGAAGTCAAACTCCCATCATTTGACTTCCGAAACGTCTGATATCAAATCTTCATAATGTTGACGTTGGTATTGATCATCCTCTTTATTCTGAAATGTCCGTTCTATCAGTACAGCCCTTTATCTACAGTTTATATATATAAGTGTCATTGACGTCCCACCTCACCAAAATATTTGAAAGAATAGTCAGAGAGAAAATTTATGACTTCTTGGAGTCACTGGAAAGATTCAACGAAAATCAGCAATGATTCTTTCTGATCAGGAAGATCATGCCTATCACAACTTATAGAACTTATAGAGCATTATAACAATATCCTAGATGCACTTGAAAACAATGAAAACTATGATGTCATATACACGGATTTTGCTAAAGCTTTCGATAAATGCGATCATGGTATAATAGCACATAAAATTGAATATATGGGAATAACAAGCAAAGTGGGAAAATAGATCTGTAACTTCCTCAGAGAACGTCTACAGGTCGTCATATTTCAAGATGTATCATCATCAGAATCAGAAGTACGCAGCTCAGTACCACAAAATACAGTACTGGCCCCACTCCCGTTCATTATCATGCTAACAGACATAGATAGTGGAGTAAACAGCAACAGTATAGTAACATCCTTTTAAGGCGATACAAAGATCAGCAGAAAAATCAGCGATGCAAATGAAGTGGAGACCTTGCAGAGGACCACAAACAAAATATACAAATGGTTAAAAGGCAACAATATGACTTTTAACACCGAGAAATTTTAGCTCTTGAGATATGGTAGAAAAGAGGAACTTAAGCAGACTGCATATTATGCTTCAGATAGAGAGGAAATTCAGAGAAGCATGAAAGCGATTGATCTGGGGGTAATAATGACCGATGATGCCAAATTTGAGACAAAAAATCAGATAACAATAAACAAAGCAAAAAGAGTCGCGGGACAGGTACTAAGAATGTTCAAAAGGAGGGACAAGAAATTAATGATTCCCCTGATGAGGACACTGATCATACCAAAACTTAAATACTGCTCAGTTTTGTCATCCCCATATAAAAAGGAAGAAATTAATAAACTAGAAGAAATGCAGAGACATTTCACAGCCAAGATTGATGGCTGCAAAGAACTCAACTCCTTGGAAAGACTACGTAAACTAAATCTGTATTCCCTGGAAAGAAGAAGAGAGAGGTACACCATAATCTACATATGAAAAATGATCGAAAAACTGGTACCAAACCTCAAACTAAATCCAATTACCATCCAGACAACGCTGAAAAATAGGAAAGGCAGAATATGTAGTGTTCCCAAATTAAAGGCCCGACAAGGGACCTCCTCAACACTGAAGGAAAATAGCTTGGTTTTCAGGGGGCCAAGACTTTTTAACCAGCTTCCAAAGGACCTCAGGAACGTTAAAGAGGCCAAAGTTGAAGTCTTTAAGCGAAGAATAGATGCCTGGCTCAGGACGGGGACCATTTCCAAATGGACGACCTCAGGGGATTTAGCTGAAAATTTGTATACTGATAAATTTTTATATTCTAATAACGAAAATAACATTATTTTCCTGGAGAAATATGCGCAACATAAGAAAAAATTGCATTTATATGCGCACTAGTTTGCATGGCGCATAACCGTTATCTAAATTATGTAGTGTTATGTAGTGGATTTTACAAAATAAAACGCAGATATACTTTATTTATTAAAATTTGCAATATTTAATATTTTAATAAATAAATCTTCATTTGCTTTCATTTTTCTCCATACGAACTAGCATAAACAATAATTTTTGTTGTTGTTATTAATGTTTATTTGTTTCCTACTTAGACCTTGTCTGAATATTATTGTTGTAGTATGAGCATATGATAATGCAGTGCTATGATCTATCTACTTGCGAGTTGCCCCCCGGTCACTTGTTTGCCAGGTTAGTTTAATTGAATGCCAGCCTAGGTCAACTGTACACTGTAGTTATTACTTTATTTAATTATTATATTTACTTATTTCTTTATCTTTATTCTCATTATTCCGTTTTACTTATAACCTTAATCACCATCTTTACACTCTTTTCGCTATAAATGCTTTATAAATATGGTAGCCGGCCGAGCTAGCAGAAAACCGTTAGCCTAACGCAAGGGGGAAGGGGGGTTAATTAACACTCTATTTACACTTTTTATACTTTATTTAATTACCGAAATGACTTTTAATAAATGGGGGTACGCGAGTGGGAGATTTAAATATAATATTTTACGTCGGAGAGGCACAAGAATAATTTACAGTTACGACTACATTGTTATACCTTACACAGATCGCGCTGTCCGAATGACTGGCGGGTATTTTTAGAAACCCAGCCTTCGCGGGCCGACTCCTTGTGTTGCCCATTCGTATTTAATAATTTTTCTAAACAAACTATCATTTATCTTAATTTTTACATATTAAATATTATTATCTTCTTCATTAATCCAACATTATTAAAATTCTTAATTAGACATTACTATACTCAATCATAATTTATTGTAATTACATCCATTATATATTATTATATTCTTTTAATTTGCACTCCCAACTCGTATTCTATAAGTTTAATATAGTTGAACATCAATTTATAAACAAACATTTAATTCTTAATTAGACATTACTATACTCGCATCACCCCCTTGAAAATAAGTTTTTCACTAGGAAAACTTATTAATATCGTTTAACAAATTTATTAATTTATTCAACAATGTTATTTATTTTACAATTTTTTTTTTCATTAATAATTTCAAGTTAGAGATAGACAAGAAATCAGTAGAATGACAAATTCCACACATCAGATATTTTGTATCACTTTATAAAAATCGAAAACAAACTATAATTTTCACAACAGTTGCATAAAATAACGTTTCACACTAATAATCAAATTACAAACGGTAACAAATCCATAACGTGCCAAAAAATAACTCAACTACTGGGAAAGACTACGTAAACTAAATCTGTACTCACTGGAAGGAAGAAGAGAGAGGTACATCATAATCTACATATGGAAAATGATCGAAAAACTGGTACCAAACCTAAAACTAAACCCAATTACCATTCAAACAACACTGGAAAATAGGAAAGGCAGAATGTGTAGTGTTCCCAAATTAAAAGCACGACAAGGGACCTCCTCAACCCTGAAGGAAAATAGCTTCGTTGTCAGGGGGCCAAGACTTTTCAACCAGCTTCCTAAGGACCTCAGAAACGTAACGGGGGTCAAAGTTGAAGTCTTCAAGAAAAGACTGGATGCCTGGCTCAGGACAGTACCAGATGAGCCGGGCGTGCCTGGCTATGTACGGTGGAGAGCGCAAGAAAGTAACTCGCTCCTCCACCAGGCCAGACCTAGAGGCGGGGCCACCAGCTTGACCTCCGTGTGAAGAGAGACCAACACACGAAACAACATAAGGTTCATAAGGTACAGTGGCTACACAAATTTCAAGTTCACAATCTATTCCAGCGATTTCTCATCAAAGGTCGCTTTACATTTGAGACAATTATTTGTATAGCTATACAGTTACTATCAGGGCAACATAAAAAAATAAGAAAACGTTTGTATAAAATACTGACCAGAGCGCACATACTATCTTCACGAAACACAAAACAAATATGGGTAATAATCGCACTCTTTCACTTCCAATTTCATTACATAATAATCAGTACAATCATAGCTGGACGTTGTTTAGATCAGGGCTTCTCAAACTTTTTTCACTTGCGACCCCTTTGGATCAGACAAATTTTTTCGCGACCCTTCACTCAATGTCATAAAAGCAATAGATGCTAACACTGTATATTTATGAAAAAAATAATATTTTCAAATGTTTCTGCGACCCCCAATAATATTTACGCGACCCCCTGAGGGGTCGCGACCCCTAGTTTGAGAAGCGTGGGTTTAGATCACAATCCGCACAGTTGACAACGGACTTCAATTTTCAATCGCAGCTCTCCTGCTCACTTCGCTAGAATGCAAGGGATTGCATCAACATGCAACAGGTCAGCGCGCTTTAGGTTGGTTCCGCTCTCTCTCCAAATGGCGAAAAAAAAACAAGAGAGACGTCGAATTCTAAAAGGATCAGGGGGTAGATATACTGAAAGCGGGATCACGCACCGGAATTGGACGGAATTTGCAATTCTAGAAGTCGATGAAGAAACTCGCCTGTCTCATCTCAACTTTTGTCGGTGAACGCTGCTCTTCCTACGTCCTGCTGAGAGACTCTTCCACTGGCAATAATCCAACGATCACTTCGCCATAGGCCGTTTCGCAACGAACCTACTGTATGTCTGTATGGACAGTATAGCCTTAGACACCCGTTCAAGCTCTCGTGGCTTGCCTACCGCGTGCTAAAACACATATTTAGCGAAGCATTCGAGCAGCGTGACCAGCTACTGCCCGAAAAATACCAGTAGACCATCTACCAGTAGATGTAAGACGTGCTGCTTTGACTTCACTTAAGATAGAGTTGTACGATTATACGCCATTATGTCAACGTCCTAGAAGATTTGATCCTGAAACTAGTTTGGAGATAGAACGCCAGTGTAAAGAATTATGTATGCTTGATATAATTGAGCCTAGTAAGTCTGCATGGAGTTCACCTGTGGTGCCTGTGCGAAAGAAGGATGGGTCGGTTAGATTGTGTATTGATTATAGGAGAGTGAATGCGGTAACGAAAGATGATAAATTTCCTATGCCTAATTTGCAAGATTTGGTCTTTAGCATGCATGGTATGAAATATTTTACATCATTAGATCTTGTGCGTGGATATTATCAAATGCCATTGGAGGAGAGCAGTCGGGATTTCACTGCATTTATAACTGAGCATGGGCAGTACCGGTTCAAGTCGGTTTCATTTGGGTTGAAAACAGCGCCTTCTGCCTTTCAAAGGGAAATGCAAAGAGTGTTAGATGGTTTTACATGGACGAAAGTTATTGTGTACCTTGACGTATTGATAATGGAGCCGAAATCAGGCCCTAGAACTCGTTCTAAGGTTACTGTGCCGGAAATTTCAAATGTGCAAGTCCATACAATTGAGTATAAGGTTAGACATAATAGAAATGTCTAAGTTTTGTAGCATTCCTTTGATATTATCGAAATTATATTTGGATTATTTTTACTCTCTAATTAAAAATTTGTATATAAACTTGTATATGAAAAATAGACTCCTGTATCTAAATTTGAATGTCATAGACAATAAGAATTTGTAATTTATGGAGAAAATAGCATTAACTATTTGTTTTATAGGGTACTCTTACTATTGGCAGTAATTACTCGTAAATTAATGTACGGCTGTTTCTTTGTAGAACCTTAAAATAGCTAATGACTAAAATGTAATAAGGAATAGGTATGTTTTTTTATTGAAATTAGGGCACTGGCACGGTTATATATGTTTGAAGCATCATAAAGGGGAGTATCCAGAGAGAAAATTATGAATTAATTAACGGACCCAGAGAGAACTAACTACCACCTGCACGCCTGCGCCATTTCTGGATGAACTGCTGGTGTATAGGATCAATGTCAGTGAATGTTCATGCAGAACTAATTACCAGCTTAGACGGTTGCGCCGTTTCTGGATGAACTGCTGGTGAACAGGATCAATGCCAGTGAATGTCCATGCAGAACTACTTTACTTGCCAGCTTGCACGGTTGCGCCATTTCTGGATGGATTGCTTGGTGAACAGGATCAGCGGTAATGAATGTTCAAGGACACAATTCCCCTGTTTCTCATCGTATGAAGATGAAGAGCAGATGCATGGCAAAGAAACGGCTGGCTGCATGTAACTGCTTCGCTGATTTTTCTGTTATCCCAAGTTTTATTAATTTAAAAAAAAGGTGATGGCTAAAAGTGTGTAGAAAAGTTTTTTTCTGAAAATGTTTGGGTCCCTGTTTTTGTTCAACAATTGAATTTATTTTATATTTGTCATTATAACTTTGTTTGTATACACTGCGGGTTTGTGGTAGCGTATTCGTATCGGTATTTACTACTCATGTATCTCATTAATTAGGGCATAGGGAGTGTGCTTACTTGTAAATATGTATATAATTGGGTATGTTCTTCTGTATCAGTGTAATTACGTGTATTGATGGTGTAGGCATAATATATGTACAGACTTATTAATATTGGTAAGCTAATAGTTTTGTATAGGTAAATTGGGTATTCTGTATTATTTTTTTTCCCTTTTTGTATTTAAATTACTTGCAATATTTTATTAGGGAAACCAGTCTGTCTGTCTCTCGTGTGTGTGTGTGTGTGTGTCTGTGTGTGTGTGTGTGTGTGTGTGCTACAGAATGTATGGTTAGAATGAAATTTTATTTCATTCTTAGGGTGGGGAAGTGTAACAGGGTGCATGTTGTGATTTTTGAATGATCCGTTGGGTGGTTGGTTGTATAGTATGTGATACGTGGCTGAATTTCGTGCATGCTTGAACTTTTGAATTTTGGTTGCTTGAAAGCGGACAGCTGGTCTTGAACTGGAAATTGTGGTGATTAAACCGTGTAAAATTTAAAATAAGAAATATATCATCGAAGGTTTCCCTGTAAAGGAATTTTTTGTATTAGATTTGGTTGGAGAGACAGCATACTGTAACAACAGTAACCTAAGAATTGTCCTCTGCAAAAAGACGGAGTTGGGAGCCAGATCTCGCAACTGCTTGTAAGCGCCCTGAATAAACCCCATTTTTTTATAAGTGCCAGTGATTTAAGTATTTAATATTGTAGGTTTAAGTTTAGGTTAAGTTAAGTTTGGGTTTAGGTTGTTAAATTTAGGTTAAGTTTAAGTTAAGTTTAGGTTAGGGTAATGATGACTTGTGTATGCAGCCTGATTTACTTTGTATATATTAATATATAGTTTTGTAATCTAATGTTTTACTGTTCCTGGCTGGGACGGCCTCGCGCTGTAAAGGGGACACATATATATATTTGGTTGTGGAATCCTGGTCACGGTAACAGTTGGCATCCCCAGCTAAGATTTGTTTTTCCCATTTACTCAATTTGTTATACCGTTCGGTTTTGGTTTCATTGTATGTACTTTTCTTTTAATTTTTCATAATTTGATTTTGTTCGAGTTTTGAAAGCTTGATTTAATCATATTGTTAGGATGGTTGAAGAAGGAGCATTAGGAGACATGACTGCGGATGAGAAGGGGCGGCAGTCAGTTAGATTGAAGGCAAGTGAGGGTTTAAATGAGTTTGATGGTGCGATGACTGCAATAGAGAGTTCTGTACAAGAATTGCTGAATGAAGAAGGAACTGAAGGTAAAGTTGTGAAACTGAAAGCTTTCTTTGAGCGCATGCGTAAAATGGAGGAAGGGTATGTGAGTAAGAAATTGGTTGAAGTGGGACGGGTGCACTTGCCAAGGCGTTTGGAGAAGAAGGTTGCTTATTACTCTGAAAGCGATAAATCTGAGTATGATTGCGAAAGTCCTGGTGAATGGAAAGAGGTGCAAAGTAAAAGGAAAAAGAGACTGAGAAATAAGGCTAAGCGTGATTGTGAAAGTAAGTTTGGAGGAAGTGATAAAGGTGTTAAGTGTAGAAAGTACACAGTGGATGGAAGTTGAAGTTCAGATTTTTCGAATGAGGAGACTCCCTTGCCCAGAATGAACGTGTATTTGGAAGATTTTTATGCCATGAGAGATAAGGGTGTTTGTGCAGCGGATGCAGGGTGGATGGTGTTGATAGCAATTGAGAGTGAGAAACTATTAATGAAGAAAACTAAGTATGAACGTGAGCGTATTAAAGCTTCGAAGCCTTGGCCTCATGGTTTGGATCGTGTGCAAAAGTTAGAAGACTTTCTGGAAGACTTTGAGAGGTATGCAAGTGAGCAGTTTGGAAGTGATAAGAATAGATGGGCAGTGGAGCTTAGAAATTTCTTGGATGGCCATGCGAGACGTGTGTATTTTAGTGTATATGAACGTGAGCGTATTAAGGCTTCGAAGCCTTGGCCTTATGGTTTGGATCGTGTGCAAAAGGTAGAAGACTTTCTGGAAGACTTTGAGAGGTATGCAAGTGAGCAGTTTGGAAGTGATAAGAATAGATGGGCAATGGAGCTTAAAAATTTCTTGGATGGCCATGCGAGACGTGTGTATTTTAGTGTATTTAAGCCGGGTGTTAAATATGAAACAGTTATGTCTAGAATTAAAAGTTGGTGTAGTGAAGAACGACAGGATTGTAAAGTTGTAACTCAACGTGAATTTTGGACAGCAAGTATGAGAGAGAATGAAAAGCTGGGTGAATATGCGCTCCGGCTCCAAACACTGTATGAAGCAGCAGTGCCTGAGGGGGAGAGAGATAAACAAGCATTGAAAGAACAATTCATGGCTACGATCCCTCCAGAGACGGCAAGGAGATTTAGAGCGCAAATGGGTCGAGATGTAGAAGGTAAAAAGCTAAGATGGAGGGATATAATTTCATGGGCATTAGACGATGATGCTATAGGGGATATGATGTAGAGGAAGCAGGAAGAGGTACTCCCGTTACCGGTATGGGCGTTTGCACAGGAAGGACAAGCTGGCGCTTCACGCTCGTATAGCCGTGTATTGCAACAGGATAAACTCCAACAAGGGGATTATCAGTTCGGACAACCGCAGGTGGCTTCCCAAGGCCAACCATCTGCTGCTAAGAATGTGCAAGCTAAGAGGGATTTGCAGTGCAAGTATTGTAAGAAAAGTGGACATGTTATGAAAGACTGCTGGAAAATGAAAGGTTTATGTTTGTGTGGTAGCCAGGGACACAGAGCTAGTATGTGTGATAAAAAGCGTGACGTAACGAGTGCTAGGGGTGAGAGTGGCGCTGAAAGAGTGGTCTTATGTTATGGGTGTAATGACTGTAATGATCTAGGGCATCGTGCGATTAGTTGCCCGGTGATTGCTCAGCTAAGACAAAGAAATCAGATTGGTAAGGGTAGAGAGACTATTGGTGAGCCTGGACAGATGGGAGCGAATAATGTGAATGGAGCACAAGCAGAAAATTTAAATTAGGAAGCTCCGGTCTGGAGGGAACACGACCGGAGCGAGTGAATAATGAACGTGTGGGTGAAATGTACGAGTCGTGTGACGTTCCCCGCACGGAAATGTTAGAATGGGAACGAATTGTTAATAATTCTGACCTTGACCCAAATGCCAGTGAATGGACCGCGGATGTTCAGTGTGAGCAACGTAGTCCATTACCACAGCGTACAAAAAAAGACGGAGTTGGGAGCCAGATCTCGCAACTGCTTGTAAGCGCCCTGAATAAACCCCATTTTTTATAAGTGCCAGTGATTTAAGTATTTAATATTGTAGGTTTAAGTTTAGGTTAAGTTAAGTTTGGGTTTAGGTTGTTAAATTTAGGTTAAGTTTAAGTTAAGTTTAGGTTAGGGTAATGATGACTTGTGTATGCAGCCTGATTTACTTTGTATATATTAATATATAGTTTTGTAATCTAATGTTTTACTGTTCCTGGCTGGGACGGCCTCGCGCTGTAAAGGGGACACATATATATATTCGGTTGTGGAATCCTGGTCACGGTAACAATACCATCGAAACTGTCCTGTGCCAAGTCCCTGCACATTTGGTTTCTCTTCTCTGTCTCTTCCGAAACTGTCCTGCGCCAAATCTCTGCACATTCGGTTTCTCTTCTCTGTCTCTTCTCTTCCGAAACCGTCGTGCGCCAAGTCCCTGCGCATTTCGGTTTCTCTTCTCTCTCCCTCATCATCGGTGATCGATCACCTATCCGGTCGACTAAACTCAATGAATGGAATTTGGATCCAACTTAGTTGCCTCCAAATGGAGCCTCTCGAAATTTAATCAAAAAAAGTTATTCGAAACATTTTTCTGTACTGCTTATCATTTCATATTTAATTTACCAAATTTTCTCGACAGTTCATTTCGAAACAATAACTACAAATTTGCTCTGGCCAAATTGACGGAAAAAACTATTAAAAATTTTACAGAATTTACAAAATTTTAATCACAGCCTAACTACCAATAAGGTCACTTATGGCAGTTACATCGGAGAAGATAAAAAAATTCATGAAACGAACGAAACAAAACTGTACAGTATAAATATAAAAGCGCCCATACATAGTAACCGTTAGTATAATTTAAGAAATATTATTGTTCAAACTACCGTCAGAAATCACATCGATACATTTAAATACAAGACAAAAATGAACCCCAGAAACTTCATGTCATCAATTCTTTGAAACTCACAAACCCCTCTTACACTTTGGGGGGGCACACTAAGACGCCACAAAAACGTTACTGGCTATCTAAGAAGGCACCATTTCTGGGTGAACACTCGCGCCAATGTTTCAACTGCATTAGTAAACCCAACCGAAGTTTAAAAAATAACAATTTCCTAAAACAGTTATTAAATAAAAAAATATTTAAATATTACTACCGAAAATTATTTTAATACAGTAACTCCAACTTGAAACGCTAAATTTCATAGGAATCAAACTCGCAATTCAGAATTTACATCTGAGAGACAACTCTCTCCTTCAACACAACCTAGTATGGTTTGTAAATTACAAAAATCCCAACAATTTATCGTTTCCAAGTGAAACTATAAATTTACATTGTTATTTTAAATAAGAACAGACAATATGAACTCAAAATTACACGCAACCTACTATGTAAACAAAAAAATTTAAAACCAATCATTGTATACTGCGAGCCTCTATAAAAATATTCCTAACCGAATGAAGCTGCATTACATCCTGACATAATTTTGTAATATTTTCTATGCAAACGCGCGAACATAAAAAAAAATTTCATTATTTATACCCAAATTAAAATGTCAACCTAAAATACCCCTTATTGCAATAAAATCTAAATTGAGAATAAAATTTTAACCATTGTAACATTTGTGCTTATTAAGGAAAATTCTATGATTATTTATGTTGAATCAATTAAAATTTTGTTAAGTAACTATCTAAGCAAATATTTATAATAATTTAAAAGGTACTATAATTTAATACAAAATATGAGTCGGAATTGTCTTGAAAATGAAAAAGAGAGAAAAAAAAAGATAGACAACGAAAACAGCCCACCTACAAAATTTAATGAGTATATAAATGTATATAATTATATATATATAATCAATATATAAGTATAAGTTAATATACAAGTATATAATTAATGAGTATATAAAAAATAAAAAAAAACAAATGAATTTATCAAAAATTTTACGACACAATTTCTCTATTTCAATTAAACCAATTTAGCTTAATTTACACAATCCTATACGGCAAGCATATAATCTGACAACGTCCGAATTAGACCCAGTCTAAACTAGTATCTTTAAGATTAGTTTTCGACTGTCACTTAAAAAAATTAACTTAATCCTATAAAGCAAAGCAAAGCGAACCTTAAAATTATTTAAAATTATTTCGGCCTCGCCCAAGAAGCCTGTAAATCTAAATTAATTAATAAACAATATTATATACATCCCTTCCAAAAATAATCTCAAAACTCTACTAATAAATTCTGGAAAATTTTGTTACATGTTCATTGAATCTCTTAAAATGCTCTAATATATATATATATATGTTAACCCCTCCGTCTATCGCCCTGGGTGGTTCGAATCGACCGGGGTTCTAGTTGGGAGGCAGCAACCGATATTTCTCGCGATACTTTTCTTCTATAACATTCTAATTCTTTTCTCTCGCTATAGGGTCGACAGTTGTTAATTCTTCTCTTTCTATAATACTCTAATACTTTCTCTTGGTACTAAACTTATCGACTTTACTGACTAAATTCCTGAAGAGAACAAGGCTCGAAGGAAAAGATAAAAAAACTTCTTTTACTGTAGTTTACTTCTAAAAATGTACAAGTAGTGCTCTGAATTTACAGGGGTAGAGGTTCGACCTCTTTCGACCATGGCTCAGGCCGGAATCTAAAAAAATTAAGGAGGCAAGGGGCCTCTGCCCCCTCCTCGCAGCGAGGCTGCTAACAAGGGAGTCTCGTAGCAGTGACCAAAGAAGAGTGCCGTAATGAAGTGAAGTTCATTTTACAAATACATGTATCATATAAGCCTAAATGTTGGGGTAAAGCAGTTGAAGGTTAAGTTCCCCCCTTTTAAACACATGATCAGATGTTTGAAAGATTCCAAATACAAATTAAAAAAAATTAAAAATAATCGTATTTTTTTGCAGAGTCCTCATTTCTGAAGGCGATATCATTCCATAGTAGTACATAAGTACAATTTAAGTACACCACTGAGCACATTTTCGTTTTGGTCTATCACAATTATGATTGCGATTATGGATTACTTCACATTCGCTTATGATTGTCCATTACAGTTCTATTAAAGTACATTCTTACATTATATATTAAGTCATTACATTCAATTACAGTTTCATTGAAGTACATTACGTCGTTTACCATTCTTACAGTGTGTTTTATATTTATATATGGTTATAATATATGGTTATAATATATGGTTATTATATATGGTTATTATATATGGTTATTATATGTGGTTATTAGTACAACACAAGTACATGGGCACATACGAGATAATTTATATACAACATAAATGTTATATTATGTTATAATATGTTATAAATTTGAATCAGAGCGAGAGGAGATTTTTATCTCAGAAGCGTTCGATTTGGCTGTGATTAGCGAATTCGACCACTTACCTAAGCATTTATGAATATCTTGCGAGGGGTGAACGCACTTGAAAAAAAATAATAAAAACAAATACATGTGGACGTATTTTACATGTACGTAACACAATAGGTTGTGTGCGTAATATAGACACGCGTAAAATATGGACTGATAGGTTGATAGGCATCAGTAGACAATAGGTAGGACATAACATAAATAATGATGTATAGAGAATGAAGTTTATTATTATTATTATTATTATTATTATTATTATTATTAAAGAATTTACCATATATTGAACATGAAAGATATCCACATACCAAATGGGTGATTCAGTATTCGCGGTATGGAAACGTGAAGAGAATTAAATTACTTTATGACGTCATAGTTATTCACATTATGTCATACGTACATTGTAACTGTAAGTCATTATTTGGGAGGACCTAGAAGAAACGAATTAAAGACAAAGAGTGGGTATCAAGGACTAAGAAGCACAACTACGGGTTCCAATCCTGTTATATGCAATGTGTATGCATAATCTAGGGTCGAGGGTGAGATGCAAGACAATCATAATTAATTATAATAACTTCTATAACAAATGAAAATGGATACGACTAAACCATAGAAATGGTAGATCGTAGGGTTGTGACACAAACAAAAATAGGAAGCTACAAGTAAAATTATTATCCAAACTCGCGTTAAGCGATTTTGGTTCTTATGTAAAAATGAATATTGATTATTCATTGTTCATTTTTACATATATATATATATATATAATTATATATATATATATATATATATATCACACACACACACATATATTTTTATTGCCTAAAGACGCGTCACAATACGCCAATCATTTTGAGCCTTACCGTAAAAAATGCGTGTCACAGTATTTAAACAGCTAAAATAATTAATTCCATATTATTTAATTATTATTTAATTACTATTTAATTATTTAATTCGTATTTTATTATCATTATCACAATTTCTACTAATTCCAAAATTGTAAACACGAACTGTAAACAAAAAGGTAAGCTGAGACGGAATAACAGTGGAAGAGCCGAAGAGAAAAGAAAAATGAGCCACCCGGACAGTACGATCAATTTTGAAATATTTTCTCTCCGATCGAACGAACGAAAACTAAAGGACTACGACTCGCGCAAATTTTTTACTCCAAAGGAAAACCGACTCAGCAACGACTAAAAGAAGTTTGGAATCTCTAGACTCCATCTCCATGAAGAAGAGAAAAAAAAAACAAATTATGACGCGCGAAAATTTCGAAGCGACGCGGAGGATAATTTGGAAAATAATGGGCGCCATCTTGGATCATTGAATTTTGACGAAAAGGGAATCAGAATTGAATTTTGCCTGCAAACGGGGTAGACTTTGCATTTTGATATTTTAATAATCGAAACAGAATATTCATTAATGCTATAAGCTATAGTACCGGTAGGTAGCACAATTTAAACCGAAATAATAGGCCCGTGGGTGTAGGCCCCGTGGATGTAATAGGTTCACCGCATGCCACCAAAAATGTAGTGATTACTTTATTTAATTATTATATTTACTTATTTCTTTATCTTTATTCTCATTATTCCGTTTTACTTATAACCTTAATCACTTATCTTTACACTCTTGCATTTTGATATTTTAATAATCGAAACAGAATGCCACCAAAAATGTAGTGATTACTTTATTTAATTATTATATTTACTTATTTCTTTATCTTTATTCTCATTATTCCGTTTTACTTATAACCTTAATCACTTATCTTTACACTCTTTTCGCTATAAATGCTTTATAAATATGGTAGCCGGCCGAGCTAGCAGAAAACCGTTAGCCTAACGCAAGGGTGAAGGGGGGTTAATTAACACTCTATTTACACTTTTTATACTTTATTTAATTACCGAAATGACTTTTAATAAATGGGGGGACGCGAGTGGGAGATTTAAATATAATATTTTACGTCGGAGAGGCACAAGAATAATTTACAGTTACGACTACATTGTTATACCTTACACAAATCGCGCTGTCCGAATGACTGGAGGGTATTTTAGAAACCCAGCCTTCGCGGGCCGACTCCTTGTGTTGCCCATTCGAATTTAATAATTTTACTAAACAAACCATCATTTATCTTAATTTTTACATATTAAATATTATTATCTTCTTCATTAATCAAACATTATTAAAATTTTTAATTATACATTACTATACTCAACCATAATTTATTGTAATTACATCCATTAAATATTATTATATTCTTTTAATTTGCACTCCTAACTCGTATTCTATAAGTTTAATATATTTGAACATCAATTTCTAAACAAACATTTAATTCTTAATTAGACATTACTATGACACCATTGACGAGTGGTTAGGTTAAGTCATGGTATTTTCGTTAGTTTTAATGAAAATATCACTACTTAACCTAACCAATCGTCAAGGGCGTACAGTTGACCTAACCGGCCATTCAATTGCCCTAACCGGGCATTCAATTAACTGGGTGGGTGCCACACAGCAACCTCGTATCTGGGCGTCCTAATTTAAACGTTCATCAAATTATCTTAAAATACTCAAGAAGGAAGAAAATTGTGCAAGTGGAAAAGAAAAACGTTTAATACTATTTTTTAAAATGTAGAACTTTATTTACAGAAAAAAGTGCAGAAGTAAAATAAAAATGTTCACTGGTTTTTCTTCTTTTGCTGTTGCTGTTTTTGTTTACTTTCATGTTTCTTTGTGATGGCCGTTTTGTTCCAATTTCCGCAGCAAATGGCTTTAATAGCGTACACAACACAAAAGATAAGAAGAGTAAATACGATTAGCCAAAATAATATGACGTCGAGCATGATGTACTGGAAGAGATAGAGACGTTTTCCCGCGTACCGCAAGTGCGGGGCGCCTTTGTGTCGAACTACATACTCCAACCACCAGATGACTCTCTCTGCTGGAGTCTCTTTCTGGTCATGCAGCACTCGCGACAGGACATCTAGACGGTTTTTGTACCTGGTTAGGCGACGTAAATATTAGGTAATTCCCAAATTGCAAAAAAATTAGATAACTAATTTATAATAATTTACAATAATTTATAATTATAACTTAAAATAATAATTTATGATCCACGAGATGAAATATATAATTTCCAGTAATTATTTTTCAGAATAATTATTATTAATTCGTAAAATTTTGCACTTGAAAATAAAGATAATCACATAACTATTATGAATCTGATTATCCAAGTCAAGCCATCATCGCATCCCACTGAGTTTACTAGGCTAAAGAGCAAAAGTATATATTTATGTTTTAATTAATAGTAAAATTTCTTAAATATGAAAACATGAAGTAAATAGCAATCATTCATCGCATATGTATAGATAATCTTTTCCGTGGAAAATATCTTTCAATGATGCTATTGTTTAATAGATACATTTACTTATTTTCCTCATTTGACTGTTTGTTCCATTTGGAGTACATTCGAGAAACGGTAATGGTCTAAAAGGTATAACCAAAACACGGTTCAGAAGAAAGACTTGGAATGAAAACGAAAACGTAATTTTGCCCCTTTATTTCCACATAATAGGAAAAACTACCAAATATTATTTTTTAAATTTCAAAAACTATTTTGTAACTGCAATTTTATCAAAGTAACGGAGTTTTACTTATGATTTCAACCATTGCCTGTTTATATTACAACAGGTGACTTCAATTTATTTGTAGAAGTTCATTTCGTAGAATCGAGAAATATCTAAACCATTTCCAAATTAAAATATTAATTTCTTGCCCCAGTTTCCAAATAAAATAAAATAAAACACTATTTATTTTAAATAAGATATCAAACATTGTCGTTGGTTTCAAAGACTAACTTGTTCTATCTCTTATTCTTAGGTGTGGTATGTGTTGACTGTTAGAAGTTGAAAAGAGGTTTTTGATGAATTTTACAGCGTAAAAGTAACATGAAATACTTACGAAGTATCATTAATAAGAGTGTTCAAGCTTTCCACTATTTTATCTGTTGTCAAATCCTCCCACTGCAACACGATAGCGTACCCTTTTCTTTCCATTCTGGCAGCATTTCTTGGTTGGTCGAAAGCGATGGGGACTCCCAAGACCGGTACCCCGTGGTACTTTGCTTCCTGAGCCCCAAAGTTTCCGCAGTGTGATATGAAAACTCTGGTTTTTGGGTGTCCTAAATGAGAAGAGAAGGGGTAAAAAAAATTCACTCAGATGGCGGAGTCATTATTTAAGGGTGAAAACATCTTTGACAACCAAAATATAGCGGAGAAAGGTATGCAAAGATTTTCTAGAATAAGTGAGCACGTTTAGATGCAAACAGAAGAGACAAAAAATCCAGCAGTCTCTCCAACGAAAGCAAAAGTAGCAATGAATTTTGCATCATGGCATGTAAAGAAAAGCTTTCTCCAAAGTTGTTACACTAGTTTTCTCTATGTAGTAAGAGTTGCAACACACGCGAGAATGTCTTCGTTTTTGCAATGATTAAGATACTCCAACACTACGTATTTTAAAAGTTCAATATCAAGGCCTGTGCGTACCCAGAGAAGTTTTAGCCTATTTTTTCTCTCCTACTAAATAAGTGATTGTTTCTAGAGTGATATATGGCACACTTCTTTTGAAGCAAGTATGTGTATTTAGTTGCAAAGTGTTCATTCGAAACTACCGAAAGAATTTGATTTTAAAATATGGATATTTACCCAGGTGGCACCATTGACTGGATTAACAATAAACTGACCCAAAGCTGGCAACGTTGATACCACATGAACAATGAATTAAAGGAAATCAATGTTATCAACACTTATTCACAAAGGTGAAGTGAGGCTGATAGAAAAGCACATTGTTAGTCTACTCCTTTTTCAGTTTTAATCAGTTTTAAACAAGGCTGATATGTTAGTTAAAGTTTATTCCTAAATAAACGAGGGTGATCGGTTAGTTGAAATTTATCTTAAATAAACGAGGGTGATAAGTTAGTTGAAATTTATCTTAAATAAACGAGGGTGATAGGTTAGTCGAAGTATATGCTTAAATTAGGAATTCTTAAATCAGTGAGACAATTTTGAGACACTTCAAAAAAAGTTTCACTCAATTTGTCAACTTGATGTAAAGGTTTGTTCCGAATTATCAGAATTCGACTCTTTACGTGCTTCGTGACAAGAGGTGCTCCCGCGATGGTACACCATAAGATTCCATCAGGGTATTGTTGTCCAAACTGTCACAGTACGCCCTGACACTCATTCACACTCGTTCACAAACGCTATTGACCTTAGTCTAAACCATGAGAAACATGCCCACACCATCATACTGCCATCTCCATACTTAATGATTGGGGTAATGCACGAAGGATCGAAGCGTTCTCTCCACTGTCGCCACACCCAGATCCTGCCATTGGATAAAAACAGTGTGTAGCAGGACTCTTCACTCCACAGGACACGCGTTTCCACCGTTCTATTTCCCAGTTTCGTTAATCTTTGCACCAGTGTAGCAGGGCCGTAGTAGCTTTGGGGCCGCCAGGGGTGGCTGAGCTTCCCCTGGAGGTTCACATATCAGCTATGAGTATGTGGCATGAAAGAGAACAACGTCGAGAAATGGGATTAATGGTATCAACTATGGTGAATAGTGATATTTTGGAACGCCATAGGTACTATGTTAAGTCAATTGCAGAAGTTATTCATTTTCTTGCCATTAATGAGTTAGCTTTCTGTGGTACATATAATATTGAAGAACACGAGGAAAATAGCTTATTTCGTAGTCATTTTGAATTCACACTGCAGAAAGATGGAAAATTTGCTGACTGTGCAAAGAGTGTACCACTATGCTCAACATATTTATCTCCTGAAACACAAAATAACATAATACAAATTATGGCAGAAATGGTAACACAAAGTGTTGTAAATGATATTCACAAGGCTGATGTTTCTTGGTTTTCAATTCTAGTTGATGGGACACACGATAAAAATAATAGGGAAAATATCGCTATCGGAGTTAGATATGTGATAAATGGGAAACCAAAAGAATCAATTTTGGCGATAAAACATTGTTTTGAATTTGATGCCGAGACATTTGTCAAATTTACATTAAAAGTTATTAATGATTGTGGTTTGGCTAGTTCTAAAATTCTTAGCCAGTGCTACGATGGAGCTTCTGTTATGAGTGATAAGAAAGGTGGAGTACAAGCACTACTTCAAACGACTCTAAATAGGAAAGTCTCACATGTACATTGCTGCAATCGTAGATCACACCTGGTTATTGTGAAAGCTATAAATGACATCTGTGAGATTAAACAGTTTTTCGACCAATGTTCCATGCTCTATGTTTTTCTTAAAAAGGGAAGTATTTCCAGAATGTGAGAAGGTCAGGCTCTTTCTCGTCTTTTGCCACAGCGCTAGAGTGGACATTTGGATGTGACAAAGGTTATTTTCAACAATTATAGAAAAATTGTTGATACACTAGAAATGGTGAAAGAAAATAAACAACTCAATGGCGAGAACATTGTGGAAGGCTCCGGTTTACTAAATGTTGTTATAAGTAAGCAATTTCGTTTTTGTACAATATTTATGAACAAGATCCTAGGAATTATTCAACCTGCTGACATATTACTTTAATTGTCGTGAATCTAGCTTGAGAGATTCTTTAATGATTTTGGATTCTATTGTGGATACCATTAAAGCTTTAAGATGTAATGAAGTTTATGCAGAAGTTATAAATCAAATAAATGCTGAATTTGACATTTAAGAAGAGGAAATTTACTCCACTTAAATACACAGAATGAAAATTCATGAAAAGTTTAAAGATTACATCGTTACAGATAGCATAGGGAAGAGATCAGAAGTCGATTAAGAACTAAATGAGCATTTTAAAGTGATATTCTACCAAACTATTGATATCGTTGGATGTGAAATGAACGAAGATTTACTGATAATGATAAACTATTGATTTCTATCTCTAGTGCCGAAGCTAAAATAGATTTAGATAAAATGAAATATCTAGACTAGAGTGTCTTCAACATTAAAATTCCATCGCAAGAAGAAATATTTGTTGTTAGAAATTTTCTTAAAAACCAAGCAGAAAAGAAAGCAGACGTGGTGGTTTTTGATGAAATTTTTTAACAAAGGATTGCTTTTCAAGATACTTATAATTTACTGGCAGCTACTAAAATATTTGGATGCAGCACTGCGACATGTTAATCCACTTTTTCAGTTTTAACCAGGATAAATCGTCCCCAAAGACAGGCAATGTGTCACCAACGAATGACAAATTTAGTTCTACTGGCATTTGAGAAAGAATGCACAAAAGCAATCAATATGGATATTCTTTTAACAAAATTTAATGATCAGAAAAACAGAAAGTTCTAACTGTTTTGAAGTAATTTTAATTTTTTTATTAGTGTACGGGGCTCCAATAAACCTTAGCCCCCCCCCCGCCCATGGCCTAAACCATTAGAGGTACAGTAAAACTAAACATACCTTACAAAAGAGAATTTAATCCTGCATTTAATGAGAAACAATTAAAACTTGGTGTTCCCGCCATTGGCTTCCAAGACAGCCTGAATTCGCTTTGGGTAGCTTGCCAAAAGTGACGTGAATAGATTGATCGTTACGCAAATTTGCTAAAACAGTTTCAATGTGTTGCGGCATTGTACCCTTCGAAAATCGATTTGCTGCAGGTTCTTGAAACAAGAGACATTCAACCTTGTCCTTTATAACTGATCCAATGTGTTCACAGACGTTCAGGTCAGGAGAATTTCCTGGCCATTCTTCATTTCCAAAGAAATCGATCTCATGGTTCCGCAACAACTGTTGAGTGGCTAATGCCTTAAAGCAGAGGGCTTTATCGTGCAGAAGTGTGACCTGATCGACATCCATAACATTGTTTGGGCTTTTAGAAAAGGAATGACATGCTGGGATAGAATAATATCACGAAAATACTGTCCATCCCAACTCTGACCATTTGGCTTCAGCACCCACATGAGCTTCTTTGCAGTGAACAAAACAAAACACCAACACAGTCTGGACTTTTTAATAATTCGCGATAATGTTCATTGTCATCGATTTCATCTGGTGTTGTGGCCCACACTCGATCATTTTGGTAGTTAGGCGACGTGTTACGTAAACAAAAAATTCATCGGAGACAGCTAAATGCATGAAATCATCCACATCCCAATCTTCAAGATAATGAGCAACCACATTCTGTCATCGATGTTAAGTTGAGTTTTTCTTGGCTTTGGAAGTTCATGCCAAGGCTTTAAACCTTTCCTATGACGGTACAGTCGAATGATCTCACCACTAACGATCTTTCCTCTCAACACTTCGATCTCTCTAGAAAGTTTAGCACAGCTGTTTTTCCGCTTACGCGTACCGCTTTCAATGATGTCCTTTGTTTCCTGAGAGAGTGGCAAATTTGGGTGCCCAGATTTGGTTGTATCCATTTCACATTCATCCAAAGTTTTATTCCAATTTCTTTTGACGAAGTCCTCACTTCTTCGCAACTTTTTGGCGACCCATGAACGTGTTATAAAGGTGGCTCCAGCATCACGAGCTTCCCGAAATGTTATTGCTCGTATGCGATCTATCACACGTTGCCTCTCCGAATCACCAATTAATTGAGAAGCCATTATATTATCACTTTATCAGCTAGAGTAATTTTAATACCTGCAATAAATATAGAATTTTATATATTTTTATAATCACTAAAAACTATTTCGATATAAGTAAACATGTAAGCTGCAAATGGGGGGCTAAGGTTTTTTGGAACCCCTTACTGAAGTGCTGTATTTTGTTTTTAAATTTGGAAGCAATGTTTCTGTTGTTGTTTATTTTTCAATACCTATTAGACTCGAATAAAATAAAAATTACCAGAATGAATTATGCTATTTTGTAATTATTACCAATTTGTATTTTGTATTGTATCTAAGTCATGTTTGTTTAAACTTTCTACATTCTAACACGTTGTTTACCAAGTAGTTTTAGAATTATAATTCAATTTTGTAATTGTCTAATTGACCTGGTCCAATAAATGCGTATATATAAAATTTTAACTTTAACATGTTTTATTTTTACAAAGAATTTCCTATATTATCGATACTATGTAGCTTCCCCTATATTACCAGTAGCCTCCCCTGGAGGTTACCATTAGCTACGGCCCTGCAGTGTAGTCGTCGTTTTGTATTCAGAGCTGTGATGTATGGCTTGTAAAGAGCTGCCCTTCCATAAAATTCTTCTGTATAGGTACAGTAGACTCACTTACCGAAGGACTTGTACACTCATTCACTTCCTGGGTGATAGTTTAGGCTATACATCCGGTCGTTTCCCTCATCACAAATTTGAACTTTCTCCGTGCACAGTTTGTCATTAATTTTGGCCTCCCTATTCTGGGCTCCACACTACCATGTTCCACAGTCTTCCATTTTCATATATTTCCCATAATTGACTTGCGGAAACTTTAAAGTTTCCGCAATCTTATGCACAGTCACACGTGCGATATGAAATTCCACTATGTTGTCACGTTCAAACTTCGTCAGCTCTAATCCACGTATTATACTTACATACTTATGAATACAGACTGTGGGCTACGTCGTGGCTGATGTCGTAACACCGCTTCCCGGAGATCAGCGAAGTTAAGCGACATTGGGTCTGGGTAGTAGTTGGATGGGAGACCGTCCTCTGCGTCCAGATTATGTAGCGACTATGTTCGGATCCCACGTAAAGCTGTAGGTCCCCTCCGTCATAAGACCTTAGATGTTGCGAAGGAGGTTAAAACAACCCCAATTAAAAAAAAAATACAGACTGTAACAAGTCGCAGATTTATTTGTTATGGCTTTTAACTACAGTCCTGCCCTCTGCAGAGCAATTTATATCTGGAACATTTGGGTTCCAGACAGGGCCGGCGAGAGCTGCCACGGGCCCCGAGGAAGGATTGGTATATGGGCCCCCCTGTTTACTCATTATTTTATTATGAATGTTTTTTGTGTACATAACAAACAAACTGATTATATGTCCAAGTTACTATTCAAAACATACAGTATGATAATCTCTATAAAATGTATGTTAATTAATTATATTTCCTCTCTGTTATTTAATCAATTGCTTTATTAATATTTTTAGACTTTATCCTCCCCTCTTTCCGGGCCCCCTAGAGGTCCGGGCCCCGGGGATTTAACCCGGCTTCCCCGCCCTCTCGGCGGCCCTGGTTCCAGACCATTTAGTCTCCGAAAACAGAAGTTCTAATTTATTCAGTTTATATATTAGAAAGTTTTAGACATATATTTTTACGACACAGCATTGTTTTCATGGAACTTTGGAGATTTTTTAATGTCCTAAATAGGACAGAAGAAGTCACTCATTGTTTAACCTCAGAAAATCAATAAACGCATAACTTCACAATACGCAACAACTCTCCTGTTTTGCCTCTCTCTGCCATAAATAGGCAGTTTGTACTCGTGTTCCTGTAACATTTTATTAATTAATGTTTAGTGAGTGAGCGCTGATTGGTTGATTGACTCATTGCCAAATGTCTTTAGAACATAATTATTTCCATTCATCACTCTGGTTTACATATTACTAAGGAAACATAAATGAATAATTAAATATAAATTCAAGGCAGAGGATATATTAACAATGAAGTGAATAAAATATGGTCTTGTAAAAAAACTAAAAAAACACCTTCGGACGTGATGACTGTTCATGGTATTGGCAAGCTTGTCATCCTGAACTGAAGTTTCAATGTATGAAAACTGAGGCTTTGGTAATTATTTCGCCCTGAGCAAATTCCAAATTGATTCCTTTATTTATTTACATTTAATATTGAACATAGATTCGGATATTATTTTGTTATAACAAAGACAGAGCAAAAACCTGATTATATAAATACATATATAGGCGGTTTATGAATGAAAAAAGAATGTTTTGATGCATATTAAATTTAATAACATTATAACATTACCAGATTGATGGGTATCTGTAGGTTTCATACGTCACTGCTTAGAATATCGAATATCTTCCAATTGGCAAATGGACGACAGCTGCATGGATACTACTGGTATGGCATTGTTATATCCGGAGCAAATGCTATTTCTAGATCAGCAACACTGATATAGTAATAAAGAGTCAGTAAGAGAAATATTATTTAGAAATGAACAATGTTTTGTAATGAGACAGTATCATAAATGCATATAATTGTTTTGTATTAATACTTCCATGTTACAACTTAAGTGTTGAACCACTGCAGCTGGACTCTTGGCGGTCTCTCACTTCAAAGGAGAGAATTACAGAAAATAAAACTATTACAGTGATTCATATCAATAAACATAGAGCCATTTTAAACGATGATATTTGACAATTTTGCAAAGGTGTTACATATTCATAATTACCATTGTATTTGAGAGTGTTTATACATGAACACAACAAATTTAATATCTTGTCCAGCCACCGTTGTTGTCTATGACTTCCTACAGTCGATGTGGTACAGAAGCAACATGATTATATACCAGCCGTTGATTCTTCTTCAGCACCTCCCACTCACTAATGTATGTTGTAGAAGCTGGTCTGTTGTTCGTTCCTCCGCTTGGTCCCACACATTTACAATATTGGCCCATATATTCTCGATGGATTTCATATCACAACGGTTACTTGGCCAATCCAGAAGGTCGATATTTCTTTGCTCAGAGAACCAGCGTGTGACGATCCGTGCTGCGTGAATTGGGGACCTGTCTTGCATAAAAATGATTCGCTCAGGAAATGGCAGAGCATATGTACGCACAGAAGGAAGCATAACCTCTTCGAAAATTTCTATATACTGGTCTGTAGTAAACCTCCCTTCTATTTTGGTGAGCTCTCTTACACCATACAGATGAATCCATCCCCACATGTTACAGGTGACATGACCTCTACGTGCTTCCTCATAGATGTGCTCTTAAGTACATCGAATATTATTTCTCCTCCAACAATGAAGACGGCCATGGGATGTGGAGGAAAAGGTCTTCGTCGGTAAATCACTCGGCTCCAAAAGTCAAGTCCTTTGTCAACATGTTGCTGAGCAAATCGAAGTCTATTTTCTCGATTTTGCTGATTTAACTTCTCCATGATAGCCGGGGTCCGATGGAGTAACTCAGCTTCATGTAGCCACCGCCTTACTGTCATTGCCGAAACATCAAGCTGCAATTGTTCCCTTATATCAACAGCATTGGTAAAGGGATGGGCTTCGGCAACATCGCAGATCCTCCGATCATCCGCAGCAGTTGTCAGTCGAGGTCTCCCCATTCTGCGGTGATCTTGTAGATTCCCTTCCTCTCGTCAACTCTTCAACCATATATAAACAGTGTTCCTAGAAATTCCAAGTTCTCTTGCAATTTGAGTTGGAGACGGCAGTACTTTCATTACCTCAGTTATTATTGGGCTTAATTACTTATTGTGTGTTCACTGCCGCACATCTTCTTAGCCTACCTGAATTAGTGTTTCTTGTAATTATTATATTCAATTAACGCTTATACTGTATAAACCATTTCTCATTGCTAAGAATCAGTCATTGTAATTAGCACAATTACCGTATGCAGATGTTCTAAAGACATTTGACATTGAGTCAACTAACCAATCAGCGCTAACTCACCCAGATTCATTCATAAAATGTTACAACCGTTTGTAGTACACACAGCAAATATATGCCAGGTGTCGCTATCTGTTCTCAAGATTGTCCTAAGAATAATGAGTGCAACTATACATATTTTGTTAATCATTGTGACGCTTATCTGTTGGTGTAAATAAAGCAGAAAGCAGCGGAATGTATCCTTTACCTTGATTATTGGTACGACATCCGGTGACCCCTTATAAACTAATTAATATCTTCATCAATTATCTCTTAAGCCTATTAATTACAGTACCATCAGAACAACCCCAACTAATTGGTAACGAGACCCAACAAATGAGTTTTGCAAAATCCAAATAGTAAATATTAACAATTTAAAATCCCCTGAACCATAAAACGTCTAAAGAAAAACCTCTTACCAAGAATATCTTGCTGAGGCAACCACTTTTTGATCATGACGTTGGGCGGTAGGACGAGGTCTTTCCTTTCGTACTTCCAGAGGACTCTTTGAGGGACCCTTCTGAACGCCTCGAGGAATATTTCCTTAGAACAGAAGAAATCTTTCCATTAAACTTCTGATGATAAAACTTGTTTCATAAATCGTGATTCAAAAATATACATATACAGTATATATTAAGTGGTACAATATGTAGGCAACTGAAAGTGTGTACATAATACAAATATAGAAGGTAAGTGAGAAATTTGCAGCAAATGTATCAAAAACAGAGGACAAACAGAGAATTTCGTGCCAGTTAGTGAGGTTTAACTTGGAGAAAAAGCTTATTTTCAAGCGCTATTTTATTAAAGAATGGAATAAAAAATGGCAGTCCTGAAATGTGTCTTTTAAAATTCATTTATAAAGTTCCACACTTATGCTTTGTTTACTTCAAAGTATTTATTTGGGAACGAAAATGGCCATGAGAGGTATAGAAATTCGTGAAAACTCTCCGTAATGGATGGTGCAGTAAGTTTGGCATTATTTAATTCCTACATCGGACCAAAGTTCAAGCATTTATGCTAAGCCGAAAACAGGATATGAAAATTTTATTATAATAAAGAGACACATAATACTTTAATAAATACTGTAAATCTAAACTAAAAGTTAGTTTAAAAATAAATAAGAACTTGTCAAATGTCGTAAGTTTAAATAAAAGTACCATCTTCAGGACAGATTTTTAAAAATCTGAATGGTCTTGTGCAACGACTGACAACGACTGGCAATCAACGTTCAAATTTCCACTTTTCCTTCTCACTGGCTTCTCAAACATAATTAATAGATACCTTCGCGTTCTGTGAAATATCCGCGCTTTTTGCGATGGTTCCCAGACTGAAGTAAATGATTCCCGCATCTCCTGACCCTTCAACGAATGCCGCTAGTTCCTAAATATAAAATAAAAGTCTTAAATCGTAATGGTTGCTCAATTCATTATTTGCATGCATGTATATTTCTTTAGTTATTGAAAATTGTATTTTTCAATCTACCTCTAATATTTTTGTGGTAATCTTAAAATTCTGGAATGTGTAAAATGTAAATGGAGAAGAAAATGAACATTCATTTAAAATTATAGCAGTATTATCACTTTATGTGCATATATTAAATGTATTATTTAAGCGGTCTCGGTCTCGGTCTCGGAACTTCCTGCACCCGGTAAACAGTAATATCGTATCTGCTCATGAAATGTTGGGAATTGATCTAAACCTAAATAATAAAGTAGTGCATCTACTTCTAGACTCTAGTATATAGGCCACCTCACTACCCCGTTGATAAGGATATAAACTTGTATAACCAATTAAGCAGAATAGTGAATAATAAGATAGTGTGATTTTTGGTGATTATATTTGGTAATATAATGGAAAAACAAAACAGCTGATGCTGAGGGCTCAAGACTGTTGGAATTTGCCGATGATAACTTATTAAGTCAATGGGTTGACGGTCCTACAAGGGGTAATAAAATACTAAACTTCATATTCACGAACGAAGATGACCTAGTCTCTAACCCGACTATTGGTGAAATTTGAGTAATAGCGATCATAATTTGATTAGGTTTGATCTCAGGGTTCCAGTTAATACATGCGAAAAGATTCGTGAAAGACGGGATTTCTCGAGAGCAAATTTTGAGAGCTTCCGAAGTAGTTTAGACACACTTGAAGTTCTAATAAGAGAGGATGTCAGTGTCACCTGGAGCTCATATAGGGATCAATTTAGAATATTACAGAACACTTTTATACCCACTAAAATAGTTTCTTTGTCAACAAAGTCGCCGAAATGGTTTAACAACGAAATTAGCAGTGTTATTACGAGAAGAAATAGAGCCTACAAACTGCTTAAGTCACATTTCAACCAGACTAATTCAGAAAACTATATAAACCTACGTAGGAGGGTTAAGTCCTTAATTAGATCAGCCAAACGTGATGAAGAAGCTATATATATGCCCAGTTAGGTTCATTGAATGCCCGGTTAGGTCAACTGAATACCCGGTTGGGTTCATTGAATGCCCAGCTAGGTCAACTGTACGCCCTTGACGATTGGTTAGGTTTAGTCGTGATATTTTCGTTAAAACTAACGAAAATATCACGACTAAACCTAACCAATCGTCAAGGGCGTACAGTTGACCTAACCGGGCATTCAAATTTTATCATATGTAAATAATGGTTCTCTATTTATTACATGTTTGCAATAAATAATAAATTTTTTGTTATTGTTTTCTTATCTTATTTTGGTTAATTTGCAGAGTTTAACTATCGGGGTGGATATAGATGAAAAGATTAACATTGGGGTGGTAATTGTTGAAGAGAGTATCAGTAGGTGAGTTGTCCTAGGTATGATTGTCCTAGGTATGAGTTGTCCGGGTCTGAGTTGTCCGGTATAAGTTGTCCGGGTATGTGTTGTCCTGGTATGAGCTGTCCGTTCACGGGTTAAAAGATAGAAAGCAGAGAGTGGTAATAAATGGAGTGGCTTCGGAGTGGGCACCCGTCACCAGTGGTGTCCCACAGGATTCCGTTCTGGGTCCTTTATTTTTATCATCTATATTAACGATATAGACGTCGGGATTCTAAGTACGATCTCCAAATTTGCAGACGATAGAAATTAGGAAGTAGTGTAGGTACTGAGGAGGGCAAAGAACGCTTCAGAATGACCTTGACAGGTTGGGCGAATGGTCTGCTACTTGGCAGATCCCATTCAACTTGAACAAATGTAAGGTAATGCACATAGGTTATAAAAACCCGAAGACCGATTACTCTCTCTTGGAAGGAACTTGACTGAGACCGATCCAGAGACATACTTAGGATCTATATCAGCAATGTTCTGAAACCGTCGAAGCACTGTGCAGAAGTCGAAAAGAGAGCCTTAAAAATATTAGGTTATATTAAAGACAGTTCCAGTTTCGTAACAAGGAGACTGTAATGTCTCTTTATAATTCACTAGTCAGACCTCAACTGGAATACTGTGCGCAGTTTTAGTCTCCGTCCCTCAGGAAGGACGTAGAAAGGTTAGAAAGAGTAGAAGCAAGGGCCACAAAATTGATCCATTCATTGAGAATGCAAAACTACCAACGGAGATTGGAGCGCCTAAATCTTTACCTTAGAGACGAGGAGGTTGCGCGGTCAGCTTATTCAAGTCTTCAAGATGCTCAATGGAATAGACAGGGTAGATTACACAAACTTATTCTCACTTAATGCCAATCCGACAAGAAACAATGGGTTTAAACTGGAGCTAAAGACATTTAGGACCTCTGTCTGCGGCAATTTCTTTCCTATAACATAGTTAATATCTGGAACCAACTTCCCTCAGAGGTTGTTTCCAGCCAAAGTGTAAGTGTGTTTAAAAATAGGCTAGACAAAGTACTGAATACTCTCATGGTTTAAGACTAAAACATAACGTAACTCTGCAGAAGCTCGCTTGCACGGTGTCTCTGTGGACATGCTAATTATAGAGCTTTTTATATACTCTCCACTTTCCTGTAAAATTTCCTTGGCTACTTTTCCAGGGTCAAGGTTTTCTCTTCAACCCTTTTCCGTACCTGCTTTGGCAGGAAGGGAGCGGAGGGTGGGAAGAGAGCCTTATACTTTTCATCCAGTTTTCTGCTACTGCTAGGGTAGTTGAAAGAAAAATAAGCTTGTTTAATAACAGGAACCTCCCAGAGTGGACCGGAAAGTCTTTGAGGCTTCCTCTTGTCCTGTAAACTTGTACTCATCCCTCTCTCTCTCTCTCTCTCTCTCTCTCTCTCTCTCTCTCTCTTCTCTCTCTTATATATATATATATATATATATATATATAATATATATATATATATATATCACACACACGGTGTTTCACAGCCGGTCTGCCATACTTTGTGGGGTGATTTCGAGGGTGATATCGAGTAAAAAGGTTGATACAACATATGTAGGTGCTATTTCCAACCGTTGCGTAGCTACGGACGTTTTAAGGTGCACGGAAGAAAATAAACAAGAGTATTAATCTGATGTATTTATTGCTACATTTTATGAGATACATTGGTCGTGCTGGTCCAATATCGTGGCCCCCCGAGATCTCCGGACCTGACCCCGTTAGACCAAAGTACAAACGAGAGAGGAACTCTTGCGTCGGATTATGGATGCCGCTGCTTACATAAGAGAACACCCCGAAATGATTCAATGGGCAGTGGACTCTTGTTTGAAACGAGCAAGGCTGTGCATTAAAAACCCAGGCGGGCATTTTGAACATTTATAAGGTGTATCTCATGAAATGTAGCAATAAATACATCAGATTAATACTCTCGTTTATTTTTTCCGTGCACCTTAAAACGTCCGCAGCTCCGAAACGGTTGGAAATAGCACCTATCTTGTATTAACATTTTTACTCGATATCACCCCCCAAATCACCTCCCAAACTATGGCAGACCTGTTGTGAAACACCTTACATATACGTGTATATTATATATATATATATATATATATTATATATATATATACACACACACACACATATATATATATATGATGAATAAAACCACGAAGGAAAGGAAACACAGAGTTGTGCTCAGGCGCTTTCGTCTAATGACATCCTCAGGAACACTGAAGTAAATAAAGAGTTCAAGACTATATAGAGGTTACAAAATAAAAAAAAAATATATATATATATATATATATATATATATAATAATAAATATAGAAATAAAAATTGTGGGTGGAGCATACAAAGTTGTAAGGAAAACTACCAATTTTAGCACTTTTCTCGAATTCAACACAAGGTCAAATGGATTGTTTACAACCAATTTTATAATAATGCTGAATGATATATAGGTCACAAAAAAAATAAAATAAATTGAAAAATAAAAATTGTAAGAGGAGCATACAAATTTATAAGGGAAAATTACCAAAGTTTTAGCACTCTGCCCTTCTCGTCTAAATCCGTTCTGAACGAATTTAAAACAACGGGATCAAGTTGAAAAAGACATTTGCTCATGTTAAAGTTATTTGTAAGTTGGATAATAGCAGACTCAAGAATATTTCTATTAACAATGTTGCTAGAGTGAAACAAAACTGAAGCATTATTCCAATCACTACAATGGGATAGCTCTAACAAATGGACAAAAAGGGCACTGGACGACTGTCCCGTTCTAACGGAGTATTGATGCTGTTTTACACACGTGTGCAAATCCTTTCCCCTCTGACCAATGTAAAAGGAATCACATTGTTTACAACCAATTTTATAGATAATGCCTGAATTATTGGTAGGGCTATTTTTTACTTTGATATTTTTCACAATATTGTTATATGAAAATACTACATTAATATCCAAAAGTTTAAGTACATTAGCAATGCCTAAAAGGCCCGGGAAAAATGGAAGTACTAAAATATTCTTTGACAAAGTGCGAGTGTTAATATTCAATAATTCAGGCATTATCTATAAAATTGGTTGTAAACAATGTGATTCCTTTTACAGAGGTCAGACGGGAAAGGATTTGCACACGTGTGTAAAACAGCATCAATATTCCGTTAGAACGGGACAGTCGTCCAGCGCCCTTTCTGTCCATTTATCAGAGTTATCCCATTGTATTGATTGGAATAATGCTTCAGTTTTGTTTCACTCTAGCAACATTGTTAATAGAAATATTCTTGAGTCTGCTATTATCCAACTTACAAATAACTTTAACATGACCAAAGGTCTTTTTCAACTCGATCCCGTTGTTTTAAATTCGTTCAGAACGGATTTAGACAAGAAGGGCAGAGTGCTAAAACTTTGGTAATTTTCCCTTATAAATTTGTATGCTCCTCTTACAATTTTTATTTTTCAATTTATTACTAATTTTTTTTTTTTTGGTGACATATATATCATTCAAGCATTATCTATAAAATTGGTTGTAAACAATCCATTTGATCTTGTGTTGAATTCGGGCAAAGTGCTAAAATTGGTAGTTTTCCTTACAAATTTGTATGCTCCGCCACAATTTTTATTTCTATATTTTTATATATATATATATATATATTTTTTTTTTTGTAACCTCTATATAGTCTTGAACTCTTTATTTACTTCAGTGTTCCTGAGGATGTCATTAGACGAAAGCGCTTGAGCACCACTCTGTGTTTCCTTTCCTTCATGGTTTTATTCATCATAAATATTTTTCACGTGTTACTTTCGTGAAATAATTTTCATATATATATATACACACACACACACACACACACACACACACACACACTCGTGTATATATATTATTCTGTCTGTTCCGCTACATCCCATTTAGTCGTCTGTTTTTTTGTATGTATAATAAGTATATATGTATGTATGATGTGTATATTTACATATGTGTGTGTGTGTGTGTGTGTGTGTGTGTGTACCCTCTAGTATCTAGGACTGTCTGACGGTTTCTGATTTTTTTCTGTTTTCCTTTTTGTATGTCTGTATATTTATCTGTCTTACTGTCTATTTGGTACAAGTTCTTTGTCCGTCTGTCCATTCCTCATTCTAAATCTATCTGTATACTTGTTAGTTACTCTGTACAGTGTGTATGTATTCGTAGTCATTACTGTCAATTTTAACACTTTACAATTGTAATTCTTATGAACTGTCATTTAAATCCCTTCGCCAAAGCCTACTAATTATTTTACCACTCCAAACACATTCTTGTCCTCTTTTTCATATTCAGATATTCCTTTCACTTATTCACATACAACATAAATATTTTAAGGTCTTTTCATTCATTTTAGCATACTTTGTATGAATATTACCCAATTTCGAAATACACAATATTTAATTTCTCATTGTACAATATATCCATATCTTTCATACAAAGAAGTACAAGAAATTAATGACACTGTCTAACTGCTTATTGTTTAGGATAACAGTGCCATCTTGACATCCTAACATCCAGTGACATCATCTCTATCTTTTACAACAACAAATAATATGCGAGTACGTGCAAATCACCTTATCAAGTGGTTTTGGCTTCCTTGCATTTATGGTTCCAATTTCAATCTGACTCGGTAGAAGAGGCACTGGGCTATCCATAGCGAAGTGTCCGTTGATTAGGGTGAGAGCAACACGGTCGTAATAACTGCATGAGAGAGAAAGAGAGACATTAGCGTGTCGTTACGACGTTTACATGGGGTTTTAGGATCTTTTCCAAATGAACGATCCCACGGGATTTAGCTGAAGATTTGTATACTAATAAGTTTTTATATTCCAATAACGAAAATTACTTTATTTTCCTGGAGAAATATGCGCAACATACCATACGAAAAAAAATTGCATTTATATGCGCTCTAGTTTGCATGGCGCATGACCGTTATCTAGTTTACACTGCTCATAACGCCCGGATACGAGGTTGCTGTGTGACGCCCTGTTAATTGAATGCCCGGTTAGGTCAATTGAATGGCCGGTTAGGTCAACTGTCCGCCCTTGACGACTGGTTAGGTTAAGTCATGATATTTTCATTAAAACTAACGAAAATATCATGACTTAACCTAACCAATCGTCAAGGGCATACAGTTGACCTAACCTGGCATTCAATTGACCTAACCTGGTATTCAATTGACCGGAGGCAACTCGCAAGTAGATAGATCACAGCAGTGCATTATCATATGCTCACACTACAACAATAATATTCAAACTAAACAAGGTCTAAGCAGGCAACGAATAAACATTAATAACAACAACTAAAATTATTGTTTATGCGAGTTTGTATGTAGAAAAAGGTATGCAAATGAAGATTTATTTCTTAAAATATTATTAAATACTGCAAATTTTAATAAATAAAGGATATTATCTGCGTTTTATTGAATCTTTTCGGTTTGACGACCTGTAATATTTTTTAATATTACTTGTTTTTTATTGTCCAGTTTTAATCGAGGATTTCAAAAATAACATTCACGTTTTAGAGAAATAAATAGCGAGGCAGTTATACATTTTAGTTTGGAGAATATCATATACGTTTTAAGATTCCAAAATCCCTGAAAGTTTTAGGTCAACTGTACGCTCATAACGATTGGTTTGGGTAAGTCATGATAGTTTCGTTTGTTTTGACAGTAAACTAACGAAAATATCATGACTTAACCTAACCAGTCGTCAAGGGAGTACAGTTGACGTAACTGGGCATTCTGTTAACCTAACTGGGCATTCAGTTAACCTAACCACTTGGTAGAGTCGAGAATTTGACGGTCCCGTAGCCATGACTCGTTTTTTTCCGCCGCTCGTCAAGCCAAAAAGACCCCAATACGGTTTAAAAATATATATTTTAAATTTGTTAAATTGCGTATAACTGCCTCACTATTTGTTTCTCTAAAACATGAATGTTATTTTTGAAATCCTCGATTAAAACTGGACAATAAAAAACAAGTAATGTTAAAAAATATTACAGGCCGTCAAACCGAAAAGAACCATTTTATTTTGTAAAACCCACTACATAACACTACATAATTTAGATAACGATCATGCGCCATGCAAACTAGTGCGCATATAAATGCAATTTTTTTCGTATGTTGCGTATATTTCTCCAGGAAAATAATGTCATTTTCGTTATTTGAATATAAAAATTTATTGGTATACAAATTTTCAGGTAAATCCCGTGGGGTCGTCCATTTGGAAAAGATCCGGGTTTTATTTGAAACTACTGTGTGTGTGTGTGTGTGTGTGTGTATCAGAAAACGTACGTGGTATCAGAAAACACTTAATGAGATTCTCTGTAAAATGGGACAAAACTGGAATTTCTACACTTCATGGTTAACTTTTAATAACAGCCAAAAATTGTACAGATAATTCTCGGACACCCTGTATATATACAGTATATATATATATATATATTATATATACACACAGGGTGATCAAAAAGTAACGCAACCCATGGAGAAACGCACATAATTAATTTTTTCCTTCTGTTGCAGGCGATGATTCAGAGGTGTGTTGATGCAATTTCACAGGAAACGTTGCAAAGGGTCTTTAAGAACATGAATCGCCGTATCCACTTGTGTGAAGCACAGAACGGTGCCCACTTCCAGCACTTGCTCTGAAATAAATCGTTTTCCCATGGGTTGCGTTACTTTTTGATCACCCTGTATATATATATATATATATATATATATATATATATATATATATATATATATATAATATATATATATTTTTATATATATATATATATAAAATATATATATATATATATATATATATATATATATATATATTATATATATATATATATATATACATAATATACATATATATATACATATATACATATATATACATATATATACATATATATACATATGCACTAAAATCACAAAATAACACGTGACCTTATTAATAAGCAAACAACCACAGGGAAAAGGAAACACAAAGTCCGAGCGCTTTCGTGATATATTCACATTATCAAGGAGGAACAGAAAATAGACGGAGATTACAAAGTAAATGAGTTAAATCGACAAGCAAAAAATTCACAATCGGCACCTCAAATTAAAGGCCTTAAAGCCCTCTAAAGATTTTTTCAATTGATAACATAATCTGTAGGCAGCTAAATTACTAAATATAAAAAAAAAGAAGTATACTGTATAGATGAAATTAGACAAAAAAAAACAATACAGAGAACAAAAATTATTATAATGGTTATTAACACTAATATTTAATTAAAACAGGCAATTAATTGGCAAGAATTTAATGAAAAACAAATAGATAACGTACATAACAAATAGATAACATAATCTGTAGGCTGCCAAATTACTATACAGATGAAATTAGACAAAACACCAGTACAGAAAACAAAAATTATTATATTGGTTATTAACACTAATATTTAATTGAAGTAGGAAATTAAGAGGCCCGAAATTAATGAAAACAAAGGGAAAGTTGCCATCGTCTTACAGATTATTACAAAATTTCTACAAACAGTCTGGAAAAAAAAATTGTTTTCCCAAAAGCAACCCAGTTCAAAAGTCCAATAAACCCCCCAGCAACCAAAGATTATACACGAAAGAAATATTACAATTAAAATAGACACATAAGAATGTTAACAGTTCTTACAATAATATTTATTTATTTAACCAGGGCAAACCATTAAGGGGCAAGAAGTTAAGAAAACAGTAGGCTTATATATATATATATATATATATATATATATATATATATATATATATATATATATATATATATATATTATATATATATATATTATATATATATATATATATATACATATATACATATATATATGTAAAAATGAACCATAAATCCCATTTCCTATACGATCTTATTCTTCATGTAATTCTTGTATTCATTTATATAGTTCTTGTATCCATTTTAGAAAAAAGTATCCATTTTAAAAATTCATGTGTTATATGGTTCATGTATTTATATAATCTGTATATTCTTATATATTTAACTTTATATAATGCCTATACTCATATGTATGTACGTGTGTGTATTCATTTTTACATAAGGACCAAAATCGCCCAACGCGAGTTTGGATAAAATTTTTGATTTGCTTTCTACTTTGCCAAATAATTGGTGACCTGTTGTTTTTAAAATCTCATAATCATTTTTTTAGATTTCGCTTAATAAGGAATCCTGCTTAAGCTTTGCAATGTTCATATTTTGTATACATTCTCTTTCGTTATAAAAGATGAGATCATGTCTTGCCTAAGCATTAAAATTGTACATCTTAAACCTTAAAATTTTACTCATATGCATATTTTAGTGTAAAGATGCATAGTCCGATTTCCACTTTTAGTTAACTTGGCAGATCATGATAACATCAGATCTGAAAAGTCGCGGTTTAAGATAAAAATATGGTTTCGTCTTCAAATACTTTGTTTACTCGTTCAAGCCTTACCACAGCTAAAAATTTACTTTATTTTCAATATTGTGCAAAAATAATACAGCCTTTTTAGCATTTAATAATAATGATGTTAGCAGTTTTGGGGTATATAAACCCCAGTAAAAATCTCCCATTGTCATTCAGAAGCTAATTCAGAGGCTGAGCACTACCTGTACATTTTAGCAGTAAATTACAGTAAAAGATAGTTTTTATCTTATCCTTCGAGCGTTGCTCTCTTCAGAAGAACTTAGTCATTAAACTTTCGGATACACTACAAGAAGAGTCCGGAATCTTCAGCATTTTTAGTAAGTCTATCAGAGTCCTCCGAGCCACTATGGAAGAACTCGGAGAGTAATATAGAAGAAAACTACTGCAAGTCACACATCCGTTGCTGCCACCTAACTAGAACCCCCGTCGACTTCGAACCAACCCGGGCCATAGACGGAGGGGTTAACAACTGGCGACCCTTTAACCAGGATCTTCACGACTGACAACTTCTGCATCCAGGATTCTTCCAGTCTTCCAGACCCTGGAACTATAACCAACACCCAGTTGACCGGCGTGTCACGACTGCTAGTTCGTCACATCCACCCTTGAACCGGTGCGTCACGACTCCAAGTTCTCCACGCCTAGTTTTCATCCAGAACAAGTGGCCAGCAAGACACGTCTTCAGGACACGTCTTTAAGGATTTCGCCGTAGGAATCTTGTTAAGTAAAAAACTATTTTTTAAATAATCTCTAAACATTTGAAAAGTCAGTATTATTAACAGTTAATATTTAGTACTGAGCCAGAATTAACACAAAACACATGAACACTTCAGACACCAGTGATACATTTTTTATTGAAAACAGTATTTTCCAGAGTTAATGTCACAGAGTTAATATCACAGAGTTAATGCCACAGAGTTAATGTCACAGAGTTATTGTCACAGAGTTATTGTCACAGAGTTATTTTCAGTTATTTTCACTATTATAGTTAGTATAGTATAATTTTATTTAATGTACCAAGCATTGTACCAGGATAATCTTGTTTTCATTTTTTTTATTATTTTGTTTGCAATCTTTTCAAATTTTACCCGAGTTAGGCAAATTGTTGTGCATTTATTTTTTTTAGATAGTGTAGTTAGGAAAACCCCTTAAGTGATCATTCCATAAATTAAGATCGGTCAAGCAGACTTAATTACAACACATTAATAAGTACCTTCACATATGAGCGATTCAGACGGTGCGCTTTCTGACATCGAAGATTTCCCTACACCCATTTTTCCACCTACCCCGCGCCCTTCAAACACTCCCAAACACACAAACTTCAGATGTAGAACAAGTCAATATGTCTCAGTCTCAAACCCCCGCCCCAGCATACATTAACTTAGGCAGACTATAAACCTTCCCCATACTGTTTTAATTTTTAAGGGGACCATAGATAATCGCTTTGTTGAACCACGCGTAAGACCTTGGATTGAATCTTTAGAGCAACATTTCTTACGCGAAAACATCACCGATGATGATATAAAAATTAGGGAAGCAAAAGATTTATCGACCCTAAAGAAGGGAATGCTCATGAACAGTCACCTACGTCCCATCAATTAGCGAAGCTACAACATGGGACGATTTTAAACAAAACTTATTAGAATTTTTTAAAGAAATAACACTTCACAACCCTTAGCCACGTTAGAAGCAGTCTTCCAAGCTAAATGGAAGAAAGAGGAACACGAAGATTTAAACAATTTTATTACACGTACACGTAAACTTGTAGGAGAAGCCCTCCGTGCCGCTGAAAATGCGTGTGGCATTACTTTCACTTCGAAACAAAGAAATCTAATAGTAGCAACAACCATTTACCAAAACCTACCCGGAGCACCTAAAAAAAGTTTCAGGAGTTTTAATGTTGATAAACCTGTAAATGTAGCCATAAACAAAACACGGGAACATTACCCCGATTTAGCAAACGGCTTAGTGGAAAGGCACAATCGAAAGATCTTAGAAGCCCTGCGCCACGTTGTCGATGCATCTTCCCGTACATGGGATGATTCCCTTCCCATGGTACAAACAGCCATCAACAATGGCTATAATGTGTCCATCGGGGACACCCCTCATTTCGTCCTCTATCACTACGACAAGCGTCTACCTTTTGATTTGCCCGACCAAACCGACCCGGCAGTTCTAACATCTTCCGAAATGGCAGAAGCAAATCAGCAACTAGTTGAACGATCTTTCAAGATTTTTGACATAATTCGCTATGCCCTTGACCAACGAAACCAACAGATGGAGCAAGAGCAACATAGGCGTCATCCCCGTCAACGGACTATAATCGTCGGTATGCGATGTTATCTGAAGAGCGTGAAACCGCCAGGTGCTCATCGCAAATTATACCCAAAATGGGATGGCCCATATAGGATTATGAAAAACCTCGGAAAAAATCGTTATGAAATCCTCGACCTCCGGGATCATTCCAAACTAAAGATCATTCACGCTGACAATTTGAAGATAGCTTCCGAACAACACCTTCCCAAAAAACAGCTGCCAGGCGTTCGAGCCGCCTATCCTTCAAAAGATCAAGGTATTAACAAATCGAGCAGGGATAAAAAACTGAAGTGGTCACCGCGGGAACCACTACCCATGACGAAGATTGGTACCTCGTAATACCACCAGTACTCGAGCCAATCTCTGAACAAGAGGAGGCCCCAGAACCAAGAGTCCCATCGGACCCAGACCCTGGAGAAACTCCTTCGAGAGGATCACTCAGTGGAACTCCACCATCTCCTCTGTCACCACCCTCACCGATTGATGATCGACGCACGGACCCTACATACCGCCCGCAAATGCATCACCCACGTGAACTAGAACCTTCACATAAGAAACGAACCCGCTCAGAATCCGAGCTCAACGGTCGACCCCCATTGCCACCAAAACGAGGCCGACCCCTTCGCCCACAAACACAAGTATCCACAGAGCCACCCCCAGCTCCGTATAACCTAAGGCGTAGAAATGAATAAAATTGTCCCCCTTATAATTTTCCAAATTATTTACTCTTGTAGCCCTAGCATTAAAATTTCTACCGGAGTTGTTATAGAAAAACTTGCAGGTAAATTTTTGAAAGGGCACGCAGACCTTTATATAAATTTGCAACCCCCTGCTAGAATTAAAATCAATCTCTTTCAGATACAAACCCAATTAAAAACGTTTGAAAGTAAAGTCCAGAATTCTTTCCAAGGAAAAGATCAGATTAGTCGCGTTCTGTTAGAAAATACCCTCGAAAATATTCAAACTACAGCACGCGCCCTATCAGAAATATTAGCCTTACCATGGATACAAACTGAAACTAAAAACTCAGAAAACTTTAACCAAAGAAGTAAACGGGGACTGATAGATATAGGAGGGAAACTGTTCAAAGGTTTATTCGGATTAGCAACTGAAGAAGATATTAAAAGAATCGAATTCAAATGAATCTCTTCGCGCGAAATCGACAGTATAATGGACACATGTTAGAACAAACTATTAGGTCACTACACGAAAACAATCGCTTCCTCCACTCCCTTTCGGACAGATTCACATACCTTGAATCCATGTTAGCTCAATACAAAGAACACAAAAGATATCTAGAATTAATAGAGATAATTAACCTACAAGTAACCCTAATCGATAAATACTTACAACGAATAACTACGATTCATTCCAAGGTTTTGCGTGTAACCCAGCTAGCCCATGGAAAAATCACTCTTTCCACCCTAATACCATGGGAAACACTTCAGTCCTTGATTTACACCGCCCAGACACATTTAAAATTATCACCCATATTCCCACTCAACCACACTAATTACCCCCAATTTCTAGAATACACCTGGACTGTACATGGACCACGCCCCTACACATACCTCATAATTATACCATTTTTCGATGTCCTCACTTACGACGTATATAAATTTCACCCTTTCCCAACACCCTACCAAAACATTTCTAATATCTATCGATTGTATTTACCCACCGTACCACCTTACCTTTTCCTAACCAAAGATCTGTCAGCCTATTCTATGATGTCAGATAGCGACGTCCGGCATTGCCGATTCCCGCAACCAAATAAACAACTCGTTTGTCCTCCACTCAAACCAGTTATTCTTCCAACTACTAGGTCTTGCTTTATCGACTTAATTCGTGACCGGCATGCCCCGGTATGTTCATTTAAAAAATTTCATTCCCCTAAAACCGTCCAACTACGAATTGGACCAGACATCTGGGTTTCTCTCGCGAACAGGACTGCCGCTACTCTTGAGTGTCCGTCAAATTATTCCCTCATCACAATCCCTATGGTTATTCGGCTACCAATTGGTTGCTCCTTGCGTTCAAAAACCCTCCAAATATACAACCCGTACAAGGTTACCTTTAATAACTCATACCCCTTCCCGTCGCAAATTAAATTTAAACCCGTCATAGAGATCTTAACTCTCTCCATAAAACCTGTAACGATCCTACCGGAGCTACATGCCCCTGAATGGAATGATCAATTGAGTCGGTTTAAAATTTCGGATGATAACCAAAACAACCTCTTACAAATATTACAGCCTGTTACAATTTTCTCAACATCTGCCGTCAGCATTATTATTGTATGTGCTATTATCCTCGGTATAATTGTCGTGAAAAGATCATTATGGGAACAAAGAAAACCAAGAGACACAGAACAACAAGAAACTATTTATGCACGACCAAGAGCGCGTACCCAGACCACGTGAACTAGACTTAACCACCCGACTTATGATGTGTATATAAATCTGGGACCTTTTCCAGTTTGTGTACCGTTTTTCATATAATTTATTTTTGAGAATATTTTTGTTAAAACTAACGAAAATATCACGACTTAACCTAACCAATTTTCAGAGCGTACAGTTGATCTATTAGTAAATAGTAAATACTATTCCAGGAACAAACAATGTTATAATTAATAATAGATCAACTGTACGCCCTTGATAATTGGTTAGGTTAAGTCGTGATATTTTCGTTAGTTTTAACAAAAATATTCTCAAAAATAAATTATATGAAAAACGGTACACAAACTGGAGAAGGTCCTAAATCTGTATTACAAAACCCATAGTTATCATCTAGTTAGCATTAGTTAGGATGTTACATTATTATATTAATATCATTCTAGAGGGAAGAGCCCTGTAAAAATGAACCATAAATAATTTCCATATTCCTATACTCTTATTCTTCATGTAATTCTTGTATTCATTTATATAGTTCTTGTATCCATTTTAAAAATTCATGTTATATGGTTCATGTATTCATATAATCCTGTATATTTTTATATATTTAACTTTATATAATGCCTATACTCATATGTATGTACGTGTGTATTCATTTTTACATAAGGACCAAAATCGCCCAACGCGAGTTTGGATAAAATTTTTGATTTGCTTTCTACTTTGCCAAATAATTGGTGACCTGTTGCTTTTTAAAATCTCATAATCATTTTTTTAGATTTCGCTTAATAAGGAATCCTGCTTAAGCTTTGCAATGTTCATATTTTGTATACATTCTCTTTCGTTATAAAAGATGAGATCATGTCTTGCCTAAGCATTAAAATTGTACATCTTAAACCTTAAAATTTTATCATATGCATATTTTAGTGTAAAGATGCATAGTCCGATTTCCACTTTAGTTAACTTGGCAGATCATGATAACATCAGATCTGAAAAGTCGCGGTTTAAGATAAAAATATGGTTTCGTCTTCAAATACTTTGTTTACTCGTTCAAGCCTTACCACAGCTAAAAATTTACTTTATTTTCGAATATTGTGCAAAATAATACAGCCTTTTTAGCATTTAATAATAATGATGTTAGCAGTTTTGGGGATATAAACCCAGTAAAAATCTCCCATTGTCATTCAGAAGCTAATTCAGAGCCTGAGCACTACCTGTAATTTTTAGCAGTAAATTACAGTAAAAGATAGTTTTTATCTTATCCTTCGAGCGTTGCTCTCTTCAGAAGAACTTAGTCATTAAACTTTCCGGATACACTACAAGAAGAGTCCGGAATCTTCAGCATTTTTAGTAAGTCTATCAGAGTCCTCCGAGCCACTATGGAAGAACTCGGAGAGTAATATAGAAGAAAACTACTGCAAGTCACACATCCGTTGCTGCCACATAACTAGAACCCCCGTCGACTTCGAACCAACCCGGGCCATAGACGGAGGGGTTAACAACTGGCGACCCTTTAACCAGGATCTTCACGACTGACAACTTCTGCATCCAGGATTCTTCCAGTCTTCCAGACCCTGGAACTATAACCAATACCCAGTTGACCGGCGTGTCACGACTGCTAGTTCGTCACATCCACCCTTGAACCGGTGCGTCACGACTCCAAGTTCTCCACGCCTAGTTTTCATCCGAGAACAAGTGGCCAGCAAGAAACGTCTTCAGGACACGTCTTTAAGGATTTCGCCGCAGGAATCTTGTTAAGTAAAAAACTCTTTTTTAAATAATCTCTAAACATTTGAAAAGTCAGTATTATTAACAGTTAATATTTAGTACTGAGCCAGAATTAACACAAAACACAGTGAACACTTCAGACACCAGTGATACATTTTTTATTGAAAACACTATTTTCAGAGTTAATGTCACAGAGTTAATATCACAGAGTTAATGTCACAGAGTTAATGTCACAGAGTTATTGTCACAGAGTTATTGTCACAGAGTTATTTTCAGTTATTTTCACTATTATAGTTAGTATAGTATAATTTTATTTAATGTACCAAGCATTGTACCAGGATAATCTTGTTTTCATTTTTTTTATTATTTTGTTTGCAATCTTTTCAAATTTTACCCGAGTTAGGCAAATTGTTGTGCATTTATTTTTTTTAGATAGTGTAGTTAGGAAAACCCCTTAAGTGATCATTCCATAAATTAAGATCGGTCAAGCAGACTTAATTACAACACATTAATAAGTACCTTCACATATGAGCGATTCAGACGGTGCGCTTTCTGACATCGAAGATTTCCCTACACCCATTTTTCCACCTACCCCGCGCCCTTCAAACACTCCCAAACACACAAACTTCAGATGTAGAACAAGTCAATATGTCTCAGTCTCAAACCCCCGCCCCAGCATACATTAACTTAGGCAGACTAGTAAACCTTCCCCATACTGTTTTAATTTTTAAGGGGACCATAGATAATCGCTTTGTTGAACCACGCGTAAGACCTTGGATTGAATCTTTAGAGCAACATTTCTTACGCGAAAACATCACCGATGATGATATAAAAATTAGGGAAGCAGAGAGATTTATCGACCCTAAAGAAGGGAATGCTCATGACACAGTCACCTACGTCCCATCAATTAGCGAAGCTACAACATGGGACGATTTTAAACAAAACTTATTAGAATTTTTTAAAGAAATAACACTTGCACAACCCTTAGCCACGTTAGAAGCAGTCTTCCAAGCTAAATGGAAGAAAGAGGAACACGAAGATTTAAACAATTTTATTACACGTACACATAAACTTGTAGGAGAAGCCCTCCGTGCCGCTGAAAATGCGTGTGGCATTACTTTCACTTCGAAACAAAGAAATCTAATAGTAGCAACAACCATTTACCAAAACCTACCCGGAGCACCTAAAAAAAGTTTCAGGAGTTTTAATGTTGATAAACCTGTAAATGTAGCCATAAACAAAACACGGGAACATTACCCCGATTTAGCAAACGGCTTAGTGGAAAGGCACAATCGAAAGATCTTAGAAGCCCTGCGCCACGTTGTCGATGCATCTTCCCGTACATGGGATGATTCCCTTCCCATGGTACAAACAGCCATCAACAATGGCTATAATGTGTCCATCGGGGACACCCCTCATTTCGTCCTCTATCACTACGACAAGCGTCTACCTTTTGATTTGCCCGACCAAACCGACCCGGCAGTTCTAACATCTTCCGAAATGGCAGAAGCAAATCAGCAACTAGTTGAACGATCTTTCAAGATTTTTGACATAATTCGCTATGCCCTTGACCAACGAAACCAACAGATGGAGCAAGAGCAACATAGGCGTCATCCCCGTCAACGGACTATAATCGTCGGTATGCGATGTTATCTGAAGAGCGTGAAACCGCCAGGTGCTCATCGCAAATTATACCCAAAATGGGATGGCCCATATAGGATTATGAAAAACCTCGGAAAAAATCGTTATGAAATCCTCGACTCCGGGATCATTCCAAATAAAGATCATTCACGTGACAATTTGAAGATAGCTTCCGAACAACACCTTCCAAAAAACAGCTGCCAGGCGTTCGAGCCGCCTATCCTTCAAAAGATCAAGGTATTAACAAATCGAGCAGGGGTAAAAAACTGAAGTGGTCACCGCGGGAACCACTACCCATGACGAAGATTGGTACCTCGTAATACCACCAGTACTCGAGCCAATTTCTGAACAAGAGGAGGCCCCAGAACCAAGAGTCCCATCGGACCCAGACCCTGGAGAGAACCCTTCGAGAGGATCACTCAGTGGAACTCCACCATCTCCTCTGTCACCACCCTCACCGATTGATGATCGACGCACGGACCCTACATACCGCCCGCAAATGCATCACCCACGTGAACTAGAACCTTCACATAAGAAACGAACCTGCTCAGAATCCGAGCTCAACGGTCGACCCCCATGCCACCAAAACGAGGCCGACCCCTTCGCCCACAAACACAAGTATCCACAGAGCCACCCCCAGCTCTGTATAACCTAAGGCGTAGAAATGAATAAAATTGTCCCCCTCATAATTTTCCAAATTATTTACTCTTGTAGCCCTAGCATTAAAATTTCTACCGGAGTTGTTATAGAAAAACTTGCAGGTAAATTTTTGAAAGGGCACGCAGACCTTTATATAAATTTGCAACCCCCTGCTAGAATTAAAATCAATCTCTTTCAGATACAAACCCAATTAAAAACGTTTGAAAGTAAAGTCCAGAATTCTTTCCAAGGAAATGATCAGATTAGTCGCGTTCTGTTAGAAAATACCCTCGAAAATATTCAAACTACAGCACGCGCCCTATCAGAAATATAGCCTTACCATGGATACAAACTGAAACTAAAAACTCAGAAAACTTTAACCAAAGAAGTAAACGGGGACTGATAGATATAGGAGGGAAACTGTTCAAAGGTTTATTCGGATTAGCAACCGAAGAAGATATTAAAAGAATCGAATTCAAACTGAATCTCTTCGCGCGAAATCGACAGTATAATGGACACATGTTAGAACAAACTATTAGGTCACTACACGAAAACAATCGCTTCCTCCACTCCCTTTCGGACAGATTCACATACCTTGAATCCATGTTAGCTCAATACAAAGAACACAAAAGATATCTAGAATTAATAGAGATAATTAACCTACAAGTAACCCTAATCGATAAATACTTACAACGAATACTACGATTCATTCCAAGGTTTTGCGTGTAACCCAGCTAGCCCATGGAAAAATCACTCTTTCTACCCTAATACTATGGGAAACACTTCAGTCCTTGATTTACACCGCCTAGACACATTTAAAATTATCACCCATATTCCCACTCAACCACACTAATTACACCCCAATTTCTAGAATACACCTGGACTGTACATGGACCACGCCCCTACACATACCTCATAATTATACCATTTTTCGATGTCCTCACTTAAGACGTATATAAATTTCACCCTTTCCCAACACCCTACCAAAACATTTCTAATATCTATCGATTGTATTTACCCACCGTACCACCTTACCTTTTCCTAACCAAAGATCTGTCAGCCTATTCTATGATGTCAAATAGCGACGTCCGGCATTGCCGATTCCCGCAACCAAATAAACAACTCGTTTGTCCTCCACTCAAACCAGTTATTCTTCCAACTACTAGGTCTTGCTTTATCTTAATTCGTGACCGGCATGCCCCGGTATGTTCATTTAAAAAATTTCATTCCCCTTAAACCGTCCAACTACGAATTGGACCAGACATCTGGGTTTCTCTCGCGAACAGGACTGCCGCTACTCTTGAGTGTCCGTCAAATTATTCCCTCATCACAATCCCTATGGTTATTCGGCTACCAATTGGTTGCTCCTTGCGTTCAAAAACCCTCCAAATATACAACCCGTACAAGGTTACCTTTAATAACTCATATCCCTTCCCGTCGCAAATTAAATTTAAACCCGTCATAGAGATCTTAACCCTCTCCATAAAACCTGTAACGATCCTACCGGAGCTACATGCCCCTGAATGGAATGATCAATTGAGTCGGTTTAAAATTTCGGATGATAACCAAAACAACCTCTTACAAATATTACAGCCTGTTACAATTTTCTCAACATCTGCCGTCAGCATTATTATTGTATGTGCTATTATCCTCGGAACAACAAGAAACTATTTATGCACGACCAAGAGCGCGTACCCAGACCACGTGAACTAGACTTAACCACCCGACTTATGATGTGTATATAAATCTGGGACCTTTTCCAGTTTGTGTACCGTTTTTCATATAATTTATTTTTGAGAATATTTTTGTTAAAACTAACGAAATATCACGACTTAACCTAACCAATTATCAAGAGCGTACAGTTGATCTATTAGTAAATAGTAAATACTATTCCAGAAACAAACAATGTTATAATTAATAATAGATCAACTGTACGCCCTTGATAATTGGTTAGGTTAAGTCGTGATATTTTCGTTAGTTTTAACAAAAATATTCTCAAAAATAAATTATATGAAAAACGGTACACAAACTGGAAAAGGTCCTAAATCGGTATTATAAAACCCATAGTTATCATCTAGTTAGCATTAGTTAGGATGTTACATTATTATATTAATATCATTCTAGAGGGAAGAGCCCTGTAAAAATGAACCATAAATAATTCCCATATTCCTATACTCTTATTCTTCATGTAATTCTTGTATTCATTTATATAGTTCTTGTATCTATTTTAAAAATTCATGTGTTATATGGTTCATGTATTCATATAATCCTGTATATTCTATATATTTAACTTTATATAATGCCTATACTCATATGTATGTACGTGTGTGTATTCATTTTTACATAAGGACCAAAATCGCCCAACGCGAGTTTGGATAAAATTTTTGATTTGCTTTCTACTTTGCCAAATAATTGGTGACCTGTTGTTTTTTAAAATCTCATAATCATTTTTTTAGATTTCGCTTAATAAGGAATCCTGCTTAAGCTTTGCAATGTTCATATTTTGTATACATTCTCTTTCGTTATAAAAGATGAGATCATGTCTTGCCTAAGCATTAAAATTGTACATCTTAAACCTTAAAATTTTACTCATATGCATATTTTAGTGTAAAGATGCATAGTCCGATTTCCACTTTTAGTTAACTTCGCAGATCATGATGACATCAGATCTGAAAAGTCGCGGTTTAAGATGAAAATATGGTTTCGTCTTCAAATATTTTGTTTACTCGTTCAAGCCTTACCACAGCTAAAAATGTACTTTATTTTCTAATATTGTGCAAAAATAATACAGCCTTTTAGCATTTAATAATAATGATGTTAGCAGTTTTGGGGTATATAAACCCCAGTAAAAATCTCCCATTGTCATTCAGAAGCTAATTCAGAGGCTGAGCACTACCTGTACATTTTAGCAGTAAATTACAGTAAAAGATAGTTTTTATCTTATCCTTCGAGCGTTGCTCTCTTCAGAAGAACTTAGTCATTAAACTTTCCGGATACACTACAAGAAGATTCCAGAATCTTCAGCATTTTTAGTAAGTCTATCAGAGTCCTCCGAGCCACTATGGAAGAACTCGGAGAGTAATATAGAAGAAAACTACTGCAAGTCACACATCCGTTGCTGCCACCTAACTAGAACCCCGTCGACTTCAAACCAACCCGGGCCATAGACGGAGGGGTTAACATGGCAAAATAATATGAACACCTTGATAAATGGCGGTTTTTATTCTGAATATGGAGTTGGTCCTCCTTTAGCGGCAATAACAGCTGCAATGCGTCGGGGAATTGATTCATACAGCTTTTGGACAGTTTTTAACGACCCCAGCGGTGTGGATTGGTGCATTATCATCCTGGAAGACGGCACCGCCATTGGGAAACAGCGTTTGGACCATGGGATGGACCTGGTCAGCCAATATTGACAGATAGACCTGGGCGTTAACCCTACCATGCAGTACTACATCTGGGCCAAGAGTATTCCACGATATTGCTGCCCAAACCATCACAGATCCGCCTCCATGCTCAACGGTTGGGGGTCAGGCAGTCGGGGTCATAAGCATCTTTAGGCTGTCTCCAGACGTAAACTCGACCCGAACATGGAAATAGCGTAAAGTAGGATTCGTCGGAGTAGACTACATTCTTCCACCGGTCCATTGACCAATTCTTATGGTCATTACACCATTTTCTGCGCCGCTCAATGTTGATGTGCGAAAGGAAGGGTTTGGCAATTGCAGCCCTCCCATTGTATCCAGCTCCATGGAGCTCGCGACGTACAGTTCTGGTCGATACCGGGCTTGCAAGATGCTGGTTAAGCTCTGCAGTCACTTTTGGAGCTGTGGTCTTATGGTTCTTTGTCACAATGCGCTTTAGCACCCGGCGGTCTCGATCACACAGCTTCTTCTTCTTGCGTCCACTATTGCATTTGTCGGTGCTTGTCTTTCCATGGTTTTGGTATGCAGACATGACCATAGAGACAGTTCCTCTGGATACATTGAACATCTGAGCGGTTTTCGTCACCGATGCACTAGCCACCCGCGCTCCGACAATTTGCCCTCGTTGGAAGTCTGACAGGTCTTTCATAACTGCTAATTCATAATTCACTCATATCTGTAAAAACAACGTGAGGGTTATAACATGACGTATACACTCTCTGTTACGCATTTAAATAGGTTTGCCAGTCATTTGGCCGTTTACTTTGTGTCTGAGCAGTCCGTAAAGATAACCGGTGAAATCGGCGGGTGTTCATATTATTTTGTCTAACCCCTATATATATATATATATATATATATATATATATATATATATATATATATATATATATATATATATATATATATATATATATATATATATATAATATATATATATATATACACTGTATATATATATATATATATATATATATATCGTAAAGAACGACGCTTGTATAGGAGAACATTCCGCGCAAGATGAGAAGAGAGAACGAACAAATGAAAAAATGAGGTAACCACCCGGGAATCGAACCCGGGATCTTCCGATTGCCGGTCAGATATGATAACCATTACCGGCAATCGGAAGATCCCGGGTTCGATTCCCGGGTGGTTACCTCATTTTTTCATTTGTTCGTTCTCTCTTCTCATCTTGCGCGGAATGTTCTCCTATACAAGCGTCGTTCTTTACGTTATTTATACTGCGTGTTCTTTGCAGTTGAAATGTATATATATATATATATATATATATATACAGGGTGTACATAAAGTCAGGATCTATTTTTGTGAAGCACTTGGAAATTATATGGAATTCAATCATAAAATGATAAAGTGGTAACATTTATTAAATAATTAAGAGTAGGATTCGACGTGACGCCCATCAGTATCCCTGCACAGCTCAAATCGTTCCGCAGCATTTCTAAACACATTCTGGAGCATTTGCGGGGTTATGTTATCTGCAGCAGTTCGTATACGTGTACGTAAGTTTTCAAGACTCGTAATCTTCGTCTGATAGACGTGCGACTCGATAAAGCCCCATGCAAAGAAATCTAAAGGGGTTAAATCTGGTCATCTCGCTGGCCAAGGTCTGTTGCTTCCGCGTCCGATGCACCGATTTGGAAAACGTCCATTTAGATAATCCTGAACAATTTTGGCATAGTGACAAGGAGCACCATCATGTTGATAGACGACGGTACTGACAATCCTATCCCCGTCGTCTATCAACATGATGGTGCTCCTTGTCACTATGCGAAAATTGTCCAGGATTATCTAAATGGACGTTTTCCAAATCGCTGGATCGGACGCGGAAGCAACAAAAGACCTTGGCCAGCGAGATCACCAGATTTAACCCCTTTAGATTTCTTTGCATGGGGCTTTATCAAATCGCACGTCTATCAGACGAAGATTACGAGTCTTGAAAACTTACGTACACGTATACGAACTGCTGCAGATAACATAACCCCGCAAATGCTCCAGAATGTGTTTAGAAATGCTGCGGAACGATTTGAGCTGTGCAGGGATACTGATGGGCGTCACGTCGAATCCTACTCTTAATTATTTAATAAATGTTACCACTTTATCATTTTATGATTGAATTCCATATAATTTCCAAGTGCTTCACAAAAATAGATCCTGACTTTATGTACACCCTGTATATATATATATATATATATATATATATATATATATATATATATTTCAGCCACATCCATCTTTCTGTCACTAGTCTTCTTCATTGGCACCGTCTCCATTCCGTACAACATAGCTGGCCTAACCACTGTTTTGAATCCCTTCCCTTTCAGTTTCACCGGCATCCTACGATCACAGAGAACTCCCGACACCTCTCTCCAGCTCCTCCATCCCGACTGTATCCTACGATTCACCTCTCCCTCTGCTCCCCCCTCTACCTCGATTGTTGATCCCAAGTATTTAAAACGATCTACCCGTTTGATCAGTTCACCGTTTAACATCACTTCCCCCTCCTTCATCCGGTCGTACATTACATCTCAGATATTCAGTCTTCTTCCGACTAACTTTCATACCTCTACTTTCCAATGCCTTCCTCCAATTTTCTAGCTGTTGTTCTACCTCCTGTCTTGTCTCTGCGCACAACACTACATCATCGGCATACATCATGCACCAAGGAGCAACCCCTCTAACATCCTCAGTCAACACATCCAACACCACGTTGAATAGGAATGGACTCAGTGCTGACCCCTGATGCAAACCAACCCCAACTCCAAAACTCTCCGTCACACCAACACTACACCTCACTTTCGTCGTAACCCCTCCATACATTTCCTGAATCAATATGATGTACTTCTCTGGGACCATCTTCTCCCTCAGGCACCTCCAAACCTCTTGTCTCGGTGTCCTATCATACGCTTTCTCTAAGTCTATGAAAACCATGTGCAATGCATTCTGTCCTTCCCTGTACCTTTCCTCCAACTGTCGTAATGCAAAAATAGCATCAGACGTACTTCATCCGGGCATAAAACCGAATTGCTCTGTCGACACGCTTGCCCCCCCTCCCTCAGCCTTAAATCCACAATTCGCTCCCACACCTTCATGGTGTGCGATACCAGCTTGATACCCCTATAATTTGAGCATTCCTGTATATCCCCTTTCTCTTTGAATATGGGTACTATTATACAGGCATGCCATTCCTCCGGGACCACCTCTTGGTCGCAGAGCTTTTCCATAAGATCATGCAGGAGATCCACTCCTTCATCGCCAAGTGCCTTCCATACCTCTGCCGGTATCTCATCAGGACCCGTTGCTTTACCACTCTTCATTTTATCCAACGCCTTCTTCACTTCCGCTCTTTCCACCTTCCTCGCCATTGCCATATTCGGTAGTCCATCCTCATTAACCAACCTAGGGTTTTCCTCATTTAATAGTTCCTCAAAATATTCCTTCCGTCTAACCTGTATATCTTTCTCTCTCCGCAGTACTGTCCCATCCTCTCTTTTAACCTGTTTCACTTGAGCAAAATCCTTTGTGGCTTTATTCCTGCTTTTAGCCAACCTGAATATTTCCTTTTGCCCCTCTCGAGTTTCCAATTTCTCATACAGATCACGACATGCATGGGCTTTTGCCAGTGCCACCGCCTTTTTTGCCTGTTTCTTTGTGTTCTTATATACTTCCTTCCGCTCACCCGACCTAGTTTCCTCCCATAGGAAGGGAGTATAAATACAGTATAAATACAGAAGAAGAGAGACAACGATACAGAGAGTTGAATAACGAACTGAGAAGAGAAACTGATAAAACAAGAGAGATGTGGCTTCCTGAGTAGTGCAGGGAATTGGAGGAATTAGAAAGGAAAGGAAGAACTGATTTAATGTACCAAAAAGTTAAGGACATAAATAGATGGAAAAGAAGTAGCTTGGGAGTGCGAGAAATAGGGGGGAGAAATGGAGAAAAACTGAAAAGACCAGAAGATATAAGGAAGAGATGGATTGAATATATTGAAGAACTGTATGATAAAGAGAACAAACTTCATAACATCGAAATGGAGGAAGCAGATAAGTGGAAGTAGATTGTATGGGACCGGACATATTGGAAAGAGAAGTAGAGATGGCTGTAAAAGACCTAAGAAATGGCAAGGCCCCAGGACCAGATGATGTACCAGCAGAACTTCTGAAGTGTCTTGAAGGTGATAATAGAGAGGAGGTGAATGTATTGTGCAGAAACGTGTATGAAAGTGGAGACTGGCCTGCTGACTTTATGAGAGTCTCTATGATTACTATCCCCAAGAAACAGAGAGCCACTAAGTGTTCAGAATTTCGGACCATAAGCTTGGTCAGCCATGCATCAAAAATAATGCTACTAACCAGAAGACTAACGAACACAGCTGTGCGGTACATTGGAGAGGATCAGTTTGGATTTAGGTCAAAATGCGGAACAAGAGAAGCTCTTGGTATTATGAGAATGATGGGAGAGAGAGTGCTGGAACATGATCAGGAAATGTTTGATTGTTTTATTGACTTTGAAAAAGCTTTTGACAGATTCCAATGGAGGAAACTAATGGAAATATTGAAAAATATTAATGTTGACTGGAGGGACCGTAGGATGATAAAAATCTATATCTTGGGCAGACTGTGAATGTTAGAGTTGCAGGAGGAGAATCGGAGCCTGGATTGGTTGGGAGAGGGGTCAGGCAAGGATGCTCCCTGTCCCCCGTGTTATTTAACATCTCAGCGGAAGCAATGATAATAGAAGCACTCTCAGATCTAGAAGAGGGAATCAGCGTGGGAGGTAAATTGACCAAATCTGTAAGGTTTGCAGATAACAAGGCACTTGTTTGTAGTACTGAGGAAGGACTGCAAAGGAGGGTCAATAGCTTGACAACAACGGCGGAAGAATTCGGAATGAGAATTAATGAGACCAAGACAAAGGTAATGAAAATTGCAAGAAAGAAAGGAGCACAAATGAACCTAACGATAGGAAATCGGACCTTAGAAGAAGCTGAACAGTTTAAATATCTGTGAAGTTTATTAACCAACACTGGAGATTGCAATACGGAAGTAAGATCTAAAATTGATATGGGTAAGGTAGCTTTTGAGAGACAGAAAAGACTACTTACAGGTAAACTCAACTTGAAGCTGAAGAAAAGGTTAATAAAAAGCTTGATATGGAGTGTGGTACTGTATGGAGCAGAAACATGGACAGTGTTGGACACTGAAAACAACTGAAAAGGAACTCCTGGAAAGTTTTGAAATGTGGATTTGGAGAAGAATGCTAAAGATAAGCTGGAGGGAACACCAAAGTAATGAGGAAGTACTGGAATAGGTGAGGGAGGAAAGAAGAGAAATTAAGGTGAGAGAGAAAGATAGAAGAAATGGATCGAACATGTGTTGAGAGGAGAAGGATTGTTTAAGGAGGTGATAGAGGGTAGATATGAAGGTAGAAGGCCGAGGGGAAGGAAAAGGAAAGCAATGCTGGATGATTTGAAGGCAGGCAGGAGCTACCATGAGATGAAAAGAATAGCTCAGGATAGAAAACTTTGGCGGGACACATGAGTTGGACCTGCCTGAATGGCAGAACACGATGGATGGATGGATATAAGTAGTATAGCCGCAAAAGGGGAGAGTGCAAGAATGTTGCAAGTGATTACGTAATGTTGCAAAGGGGGTGGGGTTTGTTGCAAAGGGGGGTGGGGGTGTTGCAAAAAAAAAATCCCCCAAAGGGGGGATGCTGCAGGTGCAACAAGGAAAACTTGGAGGCGGCGGTATCCCCCAACAGAAAGAAGGAGGAGAGAAAGGAGGAGGAGAGGTGTTCACCTGGCAGGAGCCAAGTGCATATTAAGACTTCAGCCGAGTAGGCGTTGTTTTATAGGCTCCTAATCAGCCAGCTGGCTTAGAAGGCGTAAATGGCTTGAGTTGCCAGATAGCGCCATGTATTCATTTAATTCTAACCGAAGACTGAGTTGCCAGATACCACTTTTTAGCGATACCATTGTATACATTATTATAGACTCTTAATCAGCCAGTTGGCTTAGAAGGCGTAAATGGCTTGAGTTGCCACATACCACTTTTTAGCGATACCATTGTATACATTATTATAGACTCCTAATCAGCCAGTTGGCTTAGAAGGCGTAAATGGCTTGAGTTGCCAGATACCACTTTTTAGCGATACCATTGTATACATTATTATATTTCTTAAAAGTTGGTTTAGAATACCGGTAGTAGGTTTAGAAGCGTAACATGATATAATTAAGTAAAACAACATTGCATCATTCTGTTTATTATAAATATATAGAAAATAAATATACATTTCAATAATAATTGAGGAATATGCATATAATCATAACAGTACAGGAAATATATACACACAATTATGGTGATATATATAAAATAAATATACATTTCAAATAGAAATAAATATACATTTCAATAATAATAGAAATATGCATATAATCATAACAGTACAGGGAAATATCACGCAAAATATATAAATACATTTCAATAATAATAGAAATATGCATATAATCATAACAGTACAGGAGAAATATCAAGCAAAATATATAAATACATTTCACTTTTTTTTCAAAATACTAAACTCGGTCTTAATCGAGTTTACAATTACATCATTATTGCTCTGCATTACGCAGTATATGCGGCTTAATAATATTTCACCGCTTAAAGTATAGGGAAACCTGTATTCGATATGAAGGGCTTTCATATCGTTCAGTACTATTTTTGTTCCCACTTTACAACCGGTTGGTAAGTCATCTTTAAATACGTCTAGAATACAATCAAAAGCACGCACAAAGAGTTCATCGTTAGCTACATTATTAAACACAAGTTTAAACACGCTTTTCCAATCGAGGGTTTATTTCTACCGACTCGAGCTTTTCAATCGTGAACTCACTCAACATAGCGGCAATTGAAATAATCTTCTAAATCGTTACGACAACTGCGCGTTATATAAAGAAATAGTTCTTCAGGGTGAACGGTGTAGGTGAGCTCAGCCTTGTACCGATCAATTGCTTTGTACCAAAGTTCATGGTATTTCAAAGAGTCTAAACTTTTTAAATAAACGTCCAGCACTAGACCATTCTCACCAGCCCTACACTCGGTAAACCCATCGAGCAGAGCGGTGTGCGTATTCAAGTACTGTATCAAAATAAAGCATGTCCGTAACACGCGCGTCTAATATAGGTTTCAGCTTGCGGAATCCGACGATTTCAAACATTCTGTCGAGGATGAAACGGTTTCGCGTAGGAACAAGAGCGTTATTATCAGAAGCATTCTTCCACATCAGCCGTATATCAATGCACGGCCGATCGTTATTTATACACAACGTACATACAACGGCGTATGAGGGTGCGTCACTAATCTGCTCTCTTCTTGTACCTACGTTAGCAGGTATTTTATAACGATCTTCACTCCACTTCTCAACTATCACGAAGATTCTATTCATCTCCTCGACACTTAAATAAACCCGTTTGTTTGTTTGTCTACATTCCGTTTCCAGTACATAGCTAATGGTACCGGAATTACGCCTGAACACGCGCAACGATTTCGTCACGGACACATCGTACGAGGCGTTGAGAATGCTGCTCAAAGGAAGTTCCATCGTATTCGAGGAGCGCACGTCCACTCGGTTCAAGCTCTGAGATAACTATGAGCCGTGTGAGGCACGCAGGTAGGCAGGAACGGTTCGACGGGCGGCTGACTCGATGATACGTGAATGGGCTTGTTCTATGATCCGCGAGTCGTACCGAATTGTTGTACATATTTGTTTTTCCGGTACAAGAATTAATTTCATCACTACCAGCCTACGCACCAGACATTTTACCTCAGGATAAGAACTAGGAACATTTTATGTTTTACTAAACATCTTCACACTCCGGCGCACTATTTGAGAGGAACATATGCTCATATTTTTCCTTTCTGCCCATCAAACGATACTCGTCTCTAAAGTCTGTTAAAAACTCACGCAGGGCACTAGCCACAACCTCACTACGAACCTCATCATGATATACGTTAATATAGTGATAAAAATACTTAAGATTGTCCATGATCACGAGATTCACATTTTCAGTCGTAGGGTATGAGTAATCGACATGGTGTAGCATGACGTAATACCGCTTGTCACACCACCCATCCGCAAGACTCATTATCCATACCTGCTGCTTCTCTTCTGCACGCGTTGTTTCTTTTACTTCACGGTGTATGTGAGACTTTATAAAGTTTAGCTCTGCAGTATACTTCAGCACATCGTCTGTGCAACGAAAGCCTTCAACGGTCTCACCAGAACATCCGTAGAGTATTTGTACATCTTGGAACTTCGCACAATCCAATGTGTTTTTAAAAGAGGTATAGGAGGGAGGAATAGGAAGTTTTTCGGTATCCACCACATCCTGACACTTTGCTGAATACCATTTCATAAACGTTGTACAAGCAATATTAAAGGTAGCCATTTGAATACACGTCTGATCTGAATACACGTCTGATCTCTCGGGCTTACTGCAGTCGACTGACCACGCAGGGACTCCCAGATAGTAGCATGACTCACGGTCTTACAGTGGGCGGAGCTTAGAACTTTCACCTGCGCACACACACACACACACACACACACACACACACACACAAAGGAGAAAGTGAAACGCTAATTGAAACATGATTTATTTAATAAACGAGATATTCAAGTTATATATATTTACAAATACGATTTAATAAACGAGATATTCAAGTTATATATATATTTACAAATACGTGTAATAAATCAATAGATACTTTACAAATACGATTTAATAAATGAGATATTCAAGTATATATATATATATTTACAAATACGTGTAATAAATCAATAGATACGATTATATACAAGACAAATACGTGTGAGTTAACAATAGAAGCATCATACGTTATGGTATCCAAAGGGTACGGTATCATAGGTACCAGGTAACTGGTAACGTTTCCTATAGGTGTTACGGCACACCTTCGTACCCCTAAGTTCCTTCACGCCCCCCAGCTTCTGCGCCCGAAAATTGTGGGTGCCTACAATTAGTTGGGGAGGTTGTTCGCCCTCATCATCGTCCAAACATACTAGATCCTTCAACGATTCAAAGTTAACAACCCGCCGATTCGCATGGTTGAGCGTAATACCCTTTGCCTTCACGATATATTTCATTTCCTCCCCCACCCTGACCCGTACCCCATAAGTCTTAGGTCCTGTTGAGACAAAAGAGTCGGCGTATGCGTTGTCCCCATACTCGTCCTTGATCTCATCAGTGAGCTCGCCGAGGAACTCCCCAATAGCGGGCATGTATTCACCCTCCCTCTCTGTGAATATCACGCTATCTGTATCGGCATACAATACTCTCCGCCCAAGAGAATGCAATAGACCCCAAAGTTTTATACGGGCGTAGGCTGTTGTGAAGCTGGCCACAGGTATGTTTGTAACCCTTGAGGTATCTGTGGCAAATTCAGTGTTGTTGTACTTTATTATGTAAGTATTACCTACATTCACGATCTCCATGACCTCTTTATCGGGAGCATTGGCATAATCCCAGACATCGCTATAACTTTGTGCCAAATGAATGCTCCCTCTGCCGGTATTCTGCGCAAATTTTCCCCATAGACTGTTTAGACACAACTTTGCACTAAAGCGCTTGCCAGGATTCTTTACAATTTGGACACGATCAAGTTGTATACCTTCGCGGTCGCGGTAACGTTGAATATAGGCAGACTTTTCATCTTCGGTATCAACTCCTCGCGGATACCCTGATGCCTCAACCTTATCCTTCAAAAAGGCGTTTATATATGGTGTGAAAAGGTTGGGTAGCTTCTGAAACCTCCACACCTCATGTATCTTCAGTATTCTATAACCATGGCGTACGGCTAGGGCCAGCTCAGGACTTGTATATACGCCTCTGATCTTACGCTGGTGGGGTATATGGTTACATTCGCCGTTATCCTCTTCCGCGCACTTCACGCACAGGGGAAACATGAGCTTGTCGTCGATAACGACAGGTAAGATCGGCATCCATAAATTGCGTGGGGGGAGTACGTCTACGAAAGAGAGCCCAAAGTAACGATCATTCAAATTTTTTGAAAATTCATTGATGGAGGGTAGGCTAGGTCCCACCAGTTTCTCAGGAGCGCCCACGGGGTACGGATTGCTCTTCATCACGTATGGGTATAAAGAACAGAAATCGTAGTAATGGAGCTTCACGCCCTCCGTAGGTGGAAAGTATAGTCTGAAAGGATTTGTACGTCCTCCAAACAAGCTATCACCACATTTGAGAGGATCCAGCACCATTGAACGCTTGATCGTGTTTATTTCCTCACGGTACACCTCGTCTGTCTCCATCCGTGCATCATATTCATGCTCCCACAAGACTTTGTGAGTGAACTGTGATCCTATAAGTTGATCGCGGGTGCGGGTCGATGCAAGACAGTCGGCAGGAGACCTACCGTGGATATCTCCGGCGATTCCGCACTCAGGACGGGGGCATCCATGCCACCAGCAACCGTTAAAGGAGTACACAGTCTTCACACCAGTGACACGGTTTTCACTTAACCCATCAACCCAAAAAACACGTCCATTAATCTTAATGGGTACTTCACCCGTGTTGCGGGCGTGCTTTATGTATACACCTGTCTGTTGCTGTAGGTGTATGAGCCAGTAAATAGCCTTGTGTCCGTAACTGCGGGGTTGTTTCGGTGAATAATGGCTAAGGTGTCTTTAGGCATGAAGTTATTCTTGAAACACCTTAAAACATAATAAGGTTACTTTCATTAAAACTGTCGTAGTATCGATCAAAGTCTTCACGTTCATCCATACAGTCAAAATAATGTTTGGGGGGGGTGGGCCTACGTAGTTTAAAGTCTCGCTGGTGAGGAAAGTGTAAGGAAGTATCCTTTGGAAACTTCAGCTGCTACTCCCATCACCTTGGGTAGCTTTGCTAATTTACAAGGTGTGAATAATAAAGTATCTTTAAATTGTACATTGCCTCTTATCTGCATCTGTATTAATTGTTGCCTCTTTCAATGGATCACCTGTAAATATCTCAGAGGATTCGTGTTCAAGCAACTCCTTATAAAGGAACTGCGTGTCAAACTTTGCCCCGTTATGGGCGAGAATATACACAGTCATTTTTTTGAACTTCTCGGCTAACTTGACAATATAGGACACAAATAGTTTCACAGGACTACCGCGGACATTCGTTTTAAAAACGTTTGTCCGTTTACCACATTTGGGGCACTCGTCACATTCGATACCCATACACTCATCACAGATGGTCTGGCTCACAAGTAAATGTGGAATTACCTCTTTGGTTTCAGCGTTCGTATATGTTTCTATATCGTAGTATACAGTTATACAAGGGTTATTTTTAGGCTTAGCATCTTTCATATAACATATATGCTTTACTCCATCCGCCTTATATTCCTCCTGGCATGTAGGACAGTGAATTACGTCACACTTGTGCTTAAATTTTCCCCAATTATCCATTGTGTGAAACATACCACATTCACAGATTCTCATTTTCCTGCACGTGCCAATTGATTTATGGAAATCAAAACAGCTATTATTGAAAAATGTGCGTCTACACACATCACAGTCTCTCTTCTCAGGTGTTGCAAATGGGGGTTGTTGCAAAGGGGGGGGTGTTGCAAAAAAAAAAATTAAAAAAAATTAAAAAAAAAAAATTTTAAAAAGAAAAAAAGAAAAAAATACCCCAAAGGGCCCTTGTTGCCGGTTGCAAGGAGCATGCAACTTGGGGGTGGAGTTCTCCCCCAAGCTATTCCCCCAAAGGGCCAGAGAGAAAGGAGGAGAGAAAAGGAGGAGAGGTGGTCACCTGGCAGGAGCCAAGTGCATATTAAGACTTCAGCCGAGTAGGCGTTGTTTATAGGCTCCTAATCAGCCAGTTGGCTGAGCCAAGGGGGAGGGGTATACCTGAAGGAGAGAGAGAGACACCTGAAGGAGAGAGAGAGTAGTGGCCTTTGATTGCAAGGCATGCAACTTAGAGGCCTCTTAGGTTAGGTAAACGAAAATAACTTGGGGGAGAACTCCGCCCCCAAGTTGCATGCCCCTTGCAACCGGCAACAAAGGGTCCTTTGGGTGTATTTTTTCTTTTTTCTTTTTTTTTCCTTTTTTTTCTTTTTTTTGCACCCCCCCCCCTTTGCAACAACCCCCCCTTTGCAACACCTGAGAAGAGAGACCTGTGATGTGTTGTAGACGCACATTTTTCAATAATAGCTGTTTTGATTTCCATAAATCAATTTGGCACGTGCAGGAAAATGAGAATCTGTGAATGTGGTATGTTTACACAATGGATTAATTGGAGAAAATTTAAGCACAAGTGTGACGTAATTCACTGTCCTACATGCCAGGAGAATATAAGGCGATGGAGTAAAGCATGTATGTTATATGAAAGATGCTAAGCTAAAATAACCTTGTATAACTGTATACTACATATAGAAACATATACGAACGCTGAAACCAAAGAGGTAATTCCACATTTACTTGTGAGCCAGACCATCTGTGATGAGTGTATGGGTATCGAATGTGACGAGTGCCCCAAATGTGGTAAACGGACAAACGTTTTTAAAACGAATGTCCGCGATAGTCCTGTGAAACTATTTGTGTCCTATATTGTCAAGTTAGCCGAGAAGTTCAAAAAATGACTGTGTATATTTCGCCCATAACGGGGCAAAGTTTGACACGCAGTTCCTTTATACTGAGTTGCTTGAACCCGAATCCTCTGAGATATTTACAGGTGATCCATTGAAAAGAGGCAACAAATTAATACAGATGCAGATAAGAGGCAATGTACAATTTAAAGATACTTTATTATTCACACCTTGTAAATTAGCAAAGCTACCCAAGGTGATGGGAGTAGCAGCTGAAGTTTCCAAAGGATACTTCCCTTACACTTTCCTCACCAGCGAGACTTTAAACTACGTAGGCCCACCACCCCCCAAACATTATTTTGACTGTATGGATGAACGTGAAGACTTTGATCGATACTACGACAGTTTTAATGAAAATAACCCTTATAATATAGCTGATGAATGTGAGCGTTATTGCGTGAATGATGTGCGCGTGCTTAGAGTATGTTTCCAGGCCTTTAGAAGGATGTACATAGCCCGTTTCAAATGCGATCCACTGCAAGTCGCAACCACCATCGCATCATTATGTTTTACGGTGTTCAAGAATAACTTCATGCCTAAAGACACCTTAGCCATTATTCACCGAAACAACCCCCGCAGTTACGGGAACAAGGCTATTTACTGGCTCATACACCTACAGCAACAGACAGGTGTATACATAAAGCACGCCCGCAACACGGGTGAAGTACCCATTAAGATTAATGGACGTGTTTTTTGGGTGATGGGTTAAGTGAAAACCGTGTCACTGGTGTGAAGACTGTGTACTCCTTTAACGGTTGCTGGTGGATGGATGCCCCCGTCCTGAGTGCGGAATCACCGGAGATATCCACGGTAGGTATCTGCCGACTGTCTTGCATCGACCCGCACCCGCGATCAACTTATAGGATCACAGTTCACTCACAAAGTCTTGTGGGAGCATGAATATGATGCACGGATGGAGACAGACGAGGTGTACCGTGAGGAAATAAACACGATCAAGCGTTCAATGGTGCTGGATCCTCTCAAATGTGGTGATAGCTTGTTTGGAGGACGTACAAATCCTTTCAGACTATACTTTCCACCTACGGAGGGCGTGAAGCTCCATTACTACGATTTCTGTTCTTTATACCCATACGTGATGAAGAGCAATCCGTACCCCGTGGGCGCTCCTGAGAAACTGGTGGGACCTAGCCTACCCTCCATCAATGAATTTCAAAAAATTTGAATGATCGTTACTTTGGGCTCTCTTTCGTAGACGTACTCCCCCCCACGCAATTTATGGATGCCGATCTTACCTGTCGTTATCGACGACAAGCTCATGTTTCCCTGCGTGAAGTGCGCGGAAGAGGATAACGGCGAATGTAACCATATACCCCACCAGCGTAAGATCAGAGGCGTATATACAAGTCCTGAGCTGGCCCTAGCCGTACGCCATGGTTATAGAATACTGAAGATACATGAGGTGTGGAGGTTTCAGAAGCTACCCAACCTTTTCACACCATATATAAACGCCTTTTTGAGGATAAGGTGAGGCATCAGGGTATCCGCGAGGAGTTGATACCGAAGATGAAAAGTCTGCCTATATTCAACGTTACCGCGACCGCGAAGGTATACAACTTGATCGTGTCCAAATTGTAAAGAATCCTGGCAAGCGCTTTAGTGCAAAGTTGTGTCTAAACAGTCTATGGGGAAAATTTGCGCAGAATACCGCAGAGGGAGCATTCATTTGGCACAAAGTTAGCGATGTCTGGGATTATGCCAATGCTCCCGATAAAGAGGTCATGGAGATCGTGAATGTAGGTAATACTTACATAATAAAGTACAACAACACTGAATTTGCCACAGATACTCAAGGGTACAAACATACCTGTGGCCAGCTTCACAACAGCCTACGCCCGTATAAAACTTTGGGGTCATTGCATTCTCTTGGGCGGAGAGTATTGTATGCCGATACAGATAGCGTGATATTCACAGAGAGGGAGGGTGAATACATGCCCGCTATTGGGGAGTTCTCGGCGAGCTCACTGATGAGATCAAGGACGAGTATGGGGACAACGCTTACGCCGACTCTTTTGTCTCAACAGGACCTAAGACTTATGGGGAGGTCAGGGTGGGGGAGGAAATGAAATATATCGTGAAGGCAAAGGGTATTACGCTCAACCATGCGAATCGGCGGGTTGTTAACTTTGAATCGTGAAGGATCTATATGTTTGGACGATGATGAGGGCGACAACCTCCCCAACTAATTGTAGGCACCCACAATTTTCGGGCGCAGAAGCTGGGGGGCGTGAAGGAACTTAGGGGTACGAAGGTGTGCCGTAACACCTATAGGAAACGTTACCAGTTACCTGGTACCTATGATACCGTACCCTTTGATACCAAATGTATGATGCTTCTATTGTTAACTCACACCGTATTTGTCTTGTATATAATCGTATCTATTGATTATTACACGTATTTGTAAATATATATATATATAACTTGAATATCTCGTTTATTAAATCGTATTTGTAAATATTATTGATTTATTACACGTTATTTGTAATATATATAATAACTTGAATATCTCGTTTATTAAATAAATCATGTTTCAATTAGCGTTTCACTTTCTCCTTGTGTGTGTGTGTGTGTGTGTGTGTGTGTGCGCAGGTTGAAAGTTCTAAGCTCCGCCCACTGTAAGACCGTGAGTCATGCTACTATCTGGGAGTCCCTGCGTGGTCATCGACTGCAGTAAGCCCGAGAGATCAGACGTGTATTCAGATCAGACGTGTATTCAAATGGCTACCTTTAATATTGCTTGTACAACGTTTATGAAATGGTATTCATCAAAGTGTCAGGATGTGGTGGATACCGAAAAACTTCCTATTCCTCCCTCCTATACCTCTTTTAAAAAAACACATTGGATTGTGCGAAGTTCCAAGATGTACAAATACTCTACGGATGTTCTGGTGAGACGTTGAAGGCTTTCGTTGCACAGACGATGTGCTGAAGTATACTGCAGAGCTAACTTTATAAAGTCTCACATACACCGTGAAGTAAAAAAACAACGCGTGCAGAAGAGAAGCAGCAGGTATGGATAATGAGTCTTGCGGATGGGTGGTGTGACAAGCGGTATTACGTCATGCTACACCATGTCGATTACCACAACCCTACGACTGAAAATGTGAATCTCGTGATCATGGACAATCTAAGTATTTTTATCACTATATTAACGTATATCATGATGAGGTTCGTAGTGAGGTTGTGGCTAGTGCCCTGCGTGAGTTTTTAACAGACTTTAGAGACGAGTATCGTTTGATGGGTGAAAGAAAAAATATGAGCATAGTTCCTCTCAAATAGTGCGCCGGAGTGTGAAGATGTTTAGTAAAACATAAAATGTTCCTAGTTCTTATCCTGAGGTAAAATGTATGGTGCGAAGGCTGGTAGTGATGAATTTAATTCTTGTGCCCGAAAAACAAATATGTACAACAATTCGGTACTACTCGCGGATCATACGAACAAGCTCATTCATGTATCATCGAGTCAGCCGCCCGTCGAACCGTTCCTGCCTACCTGCGTGCCTCACACGGCTCATAGTTATCTCAGAGCTTGAACCGAGTGGACGTGCGCTCCTCGAATACGATGGAACTTCCTTTGAGCAGCATTCTCAACGCCTCGTACGATGTGTCCGTGACGAAATCGTTGCGCATGTGTTCAGGTGTAATTCCGGTACGATTAGCTATGTACTGGAAACGGAATGTAGACAAACAAACAAACGGGTTTATTTAAGTGTCGAGGAGATGAATAGAATCTTCGTGATAGTTGAGAAGTGGAGTGAAGATCGTTATAAAATACCTGCTAACGTAGGTACAAGAAGAGAGCAGATTAGTGACGCACCCTCATACGCCGTTGTATGTACGTTGTGTATAAATAACGATCGGCCGTGCATTGATATACGGCTGATGTGGAAGAATGCTTCTGATAATAACGCTCTTGTTCCTACGCGAAACCGTTTCATCCTCGACAGAATGTTTGAAATCGTCGGATTCCGCAAGCTGTAACCTATATTAGACTCGCGTGTTACGGACATGCTTTATTTTGATACAATACTTCAATACGCATACACCGCTCTGCTCGATGGGTTTACCGAGTGTAGGGCTGGTGAGAATGGTCTAGTGCTGGACGTTTATTTAAAAAGTTTAGACTCTTTGAAATACCATGAACTTTGGTACAAAGCAATTGATCGGTACAAGGCTGAGCTCACCTACACCGTTCACCCTGAAGAACTATTTCTTTATATAACGCGCAGTTGTCGTAACGATTTAGAAGATTATTTCAATTGCCGCTATGTTGAGTGAGTTCACGATTGAAAAGCTCGAATCGGTAGAAAATAAACCTCGATTGGAAAAGCGTGTTTATAAACTTGTGTTTAATAATGTAGCTAACGATGAACTCTTGTGCGTGCTTTTGATGTATTCTAGACGTATTTAAAGATGACTTACCAACGGTTGTAAAGTGGGAACAAAAATAGTACTGAACGATATGAAAGCCCTTCATATCGAATACAGGTTTCCCTATACTTTAAGCGGTGAAATATATTAAGCCGCATATACTGCGTAATGCAGAGCAATAATGATGTAATGTAAACTCGATTAAGACCGAGTTTAGTATTTTGAAAAAAAAGTGAAATGTATTTATATATTGCTTGAGTTCCTGTATGTTATGATTATATGCAATTTTCTATTATTATTGAAATGATTTATATTTTGCGTGATATTTCTCCTGTACTGTTATGATTATATACATTTTCTATTATTATTGAAATGTATTTAATATTTTGCGTGATATTTCCCCTGTACTGTTATGATTATATGCATATTTCTATTATTATTGAAATGTATATTTATTTCTATTTGAAATGTATATTTATTTTATATATATCACCATAATTGTGTGTATATATTTCCTGTATCTGTTATGATTATATGCATATTCCTCAATTATTATTGAAATGTATATTTATTTTCTATATATTTTAATAACAGAATGATGCAATGTTGGTTTTACTTAATTATATCATGTTACGGCTTCTAAACCTACTACCGGTATTCTAAACCAACTTTTAAGAAATATAATAATGTATACAATGGTTATCGCTAAAAAGTGGTATCTGGCAAACTCAAGCCATTTACGCCTTCTAAGCCAACTGGCTGATTAGGAGTCTATAATAATGTATACAATGGTATCGCTAAAAAGTGGTATCTGGCAACTCAAGCCATTTACGCCTTCTAAGCCAACTGGCTGATTAGGAGTCTATAATAATGTAGTACAATGGTATCGCTAAAAAGTGGTATCTGGCAACTCAGTCTTCGATTAGAATTAATGAATACATGGCGCTATCTGGCAACTCAAGCCATTTCGCTTCTAAGCAGCTGGCTGATTAGGAGCCTATAAACAACGCCTACTCGGCTGAAGTCTTAATATGCCACTTGGCTCCTGCCAGGTGAACACCTCTCCTCCTTTCTCTCCTCTTCTTTCTCTTGGGGGATACCGCCGCCTCCAAGTTTTCCTTGTTGCACCTGCAGCATCCCCCTTTGGGGGATTTTTTTTTTTTGCAACACCCCCCCCCCTTTGCAACAAAGCCCCACCCCCTTTGCAACATTACGTAATCACTTGCAACATTCTTGCACTCTCCCCTTTTGCGGCTATACTACTGATATATATATATATATATATATATATATATATATATATATATATATATATATGTGTAAGCAAAGAACCACAGGGAAAAGGAAAAGGAAGCACGAAATCCGAGCGCTTTCTTGATATATTTACATCTTCAGGGACAAGAAAGAAATATTTCCTTCTTGTCCCTGAAGATGTGAATATATCATGAAAGCGCTCGGATTTCGTGTTTCCTTTTCCTTTTCCTTTTCCCTGTGGTTCTTTGCTTATTAAAAGATCACGTGTTGTTCTGTGATTTTATTGCAATATATATATATATATGATACACACAGACAGTGCATGGAACAAGGAACTCTTCTGGGATAATTAAATCCACTATAGTCCGAATACGTAATGGTAAATGACAAATACCATAGTTTTTCTTTTTCATGATGCTAGCCCGACGTGGGCAACGGGTCACTCGCAAAGAGGTCCCATAAATATAGCTTCCCTTACCAGCTATCTGCAAAGCAGACAGGATCCAGCTTTGGACATGGATCTAGGGTTTAAAGCACCTAGCCATGCTACATTTAGAACCTCAATATAAGCAAAGACTCGCTGCCTTCACGTCAGATTGAATGCGTCAAAGAAAAAGGGTAACTATTATATTTTTAGCCAAAAACCAAAACTTAAACCTCAACTGGCAGAATTGAGCGTCCACTTTTCAAGGCACATAACATGTCCGTTTCAAGATGGGAATGAACTCAGAATGGTCCCCTGAGTTTTTTATGATACACACGGACATATTATGTGCCTTGAAAAGTGGACGCTCAATTCTGCCAGTTGAGGTTTAAGTTTTGGTTTTTGGCTAAAAATATAATAGTTACCCCTTTTTCTTTGACGCATTCAATCTGACGTGAAGGCAGCGAGTCTTTTTGCTTATATGAGGTTCTAAATGTAGCATGGCTAGGTGCTTTAAACCCTAGATCCATGTCCCAAAGCTGGATCCTGTCTGCTTTGCAGATAGCTGGTGAGGGAAGCTATATTTATGGGGCCTCTTTGCGAGTGACCCGTTGCCCACGTCGGGCTAGCATCATGAAAAGAAAACTATGGTATTTGTCATTTACCATTACTTATTCGGACTATAGTGGATTTAATTATCCCAGAAGAGTTCCTTGTTCCATGCACGGTCTGTGTGTATCATATATATATATATATATATATATATAGTATATATGTATACGCCTCGGTGGTGTAGTGGTTAACGTCGCTGACTGCGAATCCATCGGCCCCGGGTTCGAGACCCGACGGCAGCCGGCGCGCAGCAAAACCCAGTTGTTCATCCTTCCACAAAATAAAAAAGTGGTTGGTAGATAAATGGGTACCCTAGGTGGCCTAGTGGTTAAGACGCTAGGCTGCTGATGGGGCGTGGTTCGGATTCCACGTTAAACTGTAGGTCTAAGGTGGAGTAAAAAACTTGACCTTCGTCAGAATGAACAATTCGGTCGGAAGCTAACCAAAGGTTATATATATATATGTATCCCTCGTTAACCTCGTTCAGGTTCAGTGTGTTGGTCTCTCTTCACACGAAGGTCAAGCTGGTGGCCCCGCCTCTAGGCCTGGCTTGGTGAAGAAGCGAGTTGCTCTCTTGCGCTCTCCACCGCACATAGCCAGGTACACCTAGCTCATCTGGTACCGTCTTGAGCCAGACATCTAATCTTCGCTTAAAGACTTCAACTTTGACTCCTGCAAAGTTTCTGAAGTCCTTTGGGAGTTGGTTAAAAAGTCTTGGCCCCCTGACAACCAAGCTATTTTCCTTCAGTGTTGAGGAGATCCCTTGTCGGGCCTTTAATTTGGGAACACTACGCATTCTGCCATTCCTATTTTCCAGCGTTGTCTGGATGGTAATTGGATTTAGTTTGAGGTTTGGTACCAGTTTTTCGATCATTTTCCATATGTAGATTATAGTGTACCTCTCTCTTCTTCTTTCCAGGGAATACAGATTTAGTTTACGTAGTCTTTCCTAGTAGTTGAGTTCTTTGCAGCCATCAATCTTGGTTGTGAAATGTCTCCGTTTCTTCTAGTTTATGAATTTCTTCCTTTTTATATGGGGACAACAAAATTGAGCAGTATTTAAGTTTTGGTATGATCAGTCTTTTCAGCAGGGGAATCATTACTGTCTTGTCCCTCCTTTTGAACGTTCTTAGTACCTGTCGCGCGACTTTTTTTGCTTTGTTTATTGTTATCTGATTTTGTGTCTCAAATTTGGCATCATCGGTCATTATTCCACCCAGATCGATCGCTTTCGTGCTTCTCTGAATTTCCTACCTATCTGAAGCATAATATGCAGTCTGTTTAAGTTCCTCTTTTCTACCATATCTCAAGAGCTGAAATTTCTTGGTGTTAAAGGTCATATTGTTGTCTTCTGACCTTTTGTATATTTTATTCGTGTCCCTCTGCAAGGCCTCCATTTCATTTGTATTGCTGATTTTTCTGCTGCTCTTTGTATCGCCTGAAGAGGATGTTACTATACTGTTGCTGTTTACCTTTGGTTACCTTCCGCCCGAATTGTTCATTCTGACGAAGGTCAAGCTTTTCACTCCACCTTAGACCTACAGTTTAACGTGGAACCCGAACCACGCCCATCAGCAGCCAGCGTCTTAACGACTAGGCCACCTAGGGTACCCATTTATCTACCAACCACTTTTCTTTATTGTGTGAAAGGATGAACAGCTGGGTTTTGCTGCGCGCCGGCTGTCGTCGGGTCTCGAACCCGGGGCCAATGAATTCGTAGCCAGCGACGCTAACCATTACACCACCGAGGCGTTTACTCCAATATCTATATCTGTTAGCATGATAATGAACAGGAGTGGGGCCAGTACTGTACCTTGTGGTACTGAGCTGCGTACTTCTGATTCTGATGATGATATACCTTGAATTTTGACGACCCGTAGACGTTCTCTGAGGAAGTTGTAGATCCATTTTCCCACTTTGCCTGTTATTCCCATATATTTCATTTTATGTGCTATTATACCATGATCGCATTTATCGAGAGCTTTAGCAAATCCATGTATATGACATCATAGTTTTCATTGCCTTCAAGTGCATCTACAATATTGTTATAGTGCTCTATAAGTTGATAGGCATGATCTTCCTGATCGGAATCCGTGCTGATTTTTGTTGAATCTTTCCAGTGACTCCAAGAAGTCATAGATTTTTTTTCCGACTATTCTTTCAAAAATGTTGGTGAGGTGGGACGTCAATAACACTTATATATATATATATATATATATATATATATATATATATATATATAAGTCCGGCATCATAGGAGAAATTCATATTTTTCTATTTCTACAAACCATAATTCATATTTTTCTCTTTCTACAGCCCATAATGTCTGTGAGCAAGGAAGAACGAATCCAGATAATTCTACTCATAGGAAATCGGAGTCAAAGAGAGGCCGCTGCTGAATTTAACAGACTGCATCCAGACACACAACTCTGTATTATTGGCTCGCGGTCTGGATGCAGTCTGTAAAATTCTGTAGAATTATCTGGATTCGTTCTTCCTTGCTCACAGACATTATGGCCTGTAGAAAGAGAAAAATATGAATTATGGTTTGTAGAAATAGAAAAATATGAATTTCTCCTATGATGCCGGACTTATGGGACACCCTGTGTGTATATATATATATATATAAACTGCAGATAAAGGGCTGTACTGATAGAACGGACATTTCAGAATAAAGAGGATGATCAATACCAACGTCAACATTATGAAGATTTGATATCAGACGTTTCGGAAGTCAAATGATGGGAGTTTGACTTCCCAAACGTCTGATATTAAAACTTCATAATGTTGACGTGGGCGATGATGATCTCTTATATATATATATATATATATATATATATATATATATATATATAAAAATTTCAGTCGATTCACTTATAGGTCAAGTAGAAGATGAAACGATGAACATACCTTAGTTAACTTTGGTTTGCTTCAGCCTGAATTGTTCATTCTGACAAAAGGGAATCCTGTTGCTCCACCTTAGACCTACAGCTTAACGTGGAATCTGAACCACCACCCACCACGAGTGGTCAGAAATTACGAAGTCCTTGCCTTCACTCGATCTCACGACTTCCCGATCAGCAGCCCAGTGTCTCAACCACAAGGCCACTTAAAGTACCATTTATCTACCAAACTATTTTTTCTGGAAGGCTGAACAACTAGGTACGCTGAGCGCCGTCTGCTTTCGCCAAGAATCAAACACGAGGCCTATTACATCATCGAGACGCATTATATATGTATTATGTACAGTAGGGTGTGTCAATTTTAGTAAAGTCAACAATTCAAAAACTACTAATGCTCAAATGATGTCATATTATCCAGCAAACTTAGAAATATATTTAGTGTTGTTTAAAAAAGCCATTTACCTACTTATATTTGACCATAAAGGTTTGAAATATAACCTAAATATGACTGTAGCATCGTATATCAATGTGCGATTGATATGTGTGGTCAACTTTGGTTATTTTTGGTGTGCAGTATGGTTTCTAAATTTCACATAGTCACAAATGCTGGAGTTTTGATTGTGAATGCATGTGTTTTCCCTCCTTTTTGACAATTTTTATTACTTCGTAATGTAAATATTATGTAATTCAAATTATTCGAAATGTTATGTGTGACCCAAACTTTCTGTATATTTTGATATGATAGATATATGAAATTTTTGCTTTGAATAATTAAGTCAGTCTTGTACCTATAACAACACAACCTTTTATCTGAGCTTATAGGAAGATATTAAGAATTTCAATTAACTTAATTTTATGTAATCATTATCAGTAGGCCTATCCAAATTTCAATGACATTTCTTTTGTTCGCAGGTCCACAGGATGAGTCAGAAAGAAATCAGAACCCGAAGCAAATCAAGTTGTCACCTAAGTCATTTGGTGGGACTGGGACGGAACTTCCCCCTGCTGAGCTGCCCACAGCCACAGATCTGCTAAGGTATGGTTTGTTGAGGAGAGAGATGAGTGAAGAAGACAGGAGGAATTACCCAGTTAATGACCTGATTAACAACGGCATTGTTCCAGGGCTACTGGCTCAGTGGAGAAAGGCCAACGCTCTATTCACAGGACCTGTAATTATCAACACTGAGGTCAGAATCAGGGCTAAAGTGAAGGCACTGTGGGATGAGGCACTGAAGGTGTCCATTGGCAATGTGAAGCTAGAGGTCAAAGATAGGTTCATGATGATACTGGACAAATTGGTGGACATCCTGAAATGTCACTGTGTGATCAGGAGCTGCAGTGAGCTTGGGTGCAACCCTGTCTGCAACAGTGAGGTTCACATTGATTGCAGCTGCAGGAGCGAGCAGAAGATACCAGTGCAGGAGCTTGCCTTCATTAAAGGTCAGAGAGAAAGGCTGAGAAGTGTGGGGGCACACCAGATGGGTCTAGCTGATCAGCCTGAGACAGGAGACACGAAGCAGTGCTGCAGAGACAGGAGCAGAGAAGGAAGGCGAGGAGAAGAGGAGGAGGAAGGCAGAGGAGTCAGCCAAGAAAGAGGAAGAGTTAAGGGAGGAGTCACTGCTGGAGATGGAATTGGAGGGGACTGGAGATATACTGGAGGAGGCAGGGAGGAGAGAGGAGGACGAAGACTTCATACCAGAGGCTGCGACAACTTCTTCCTTGCCTGTGGCTAAGAAGAAGAAATACAACACTGAAGATATCACCAACATAGCTCTGGCTAGCTTGAGACATCACACTGGGCTGAGAGAGACTGCAGAGATTGCCACTGCTGCCTGGATTGATGCTGGACTCATCACAGAGTTTGATAGAGCACTGGTGATTGACCACAACAGGGTGAGAAGGGCTCAGGAGAGACTGACTAAGGAGCTCGTCAAGAAGTTTGATGAAGCGATTAGGGAAAATGGCATCACCTGTATCTTCTTTGATGGGAAAAGAGATGACACCAAAGTGATGATGGAAGCTGAGGGCAGTGACAGGCAGTTTCCTGGCCTCATTAAGGAAGAACACTACACAGTGTGCAATGAACCAGGTGGGAAATATTTGTGGCATTTTGCACCAGAGGAAGCTGAAGAGGAGAGAAGTCATGCTGAAGTCATTGCTGATCATCTGGTGAACTGGCTAAGAGAGAGAGGAGCAGACTAGACCCTTTTGGCCATAGGAGGTGACAGTACTGATGTGAATACTGGCTGGGAGGGAGAAGTAATGCATTATGTGGAGGCCAAGCTTAGCAGGAAGTTGGTGTGGATTGTCTGTGACTTGCACACTGGGGAGCTGAGTCTCAGACACCTGGTGACTGCACTGGATGGCAAGACATTGAGCAACAACAAGTGGTCTGGGCCCCTAGGAGAGATGTTAGACACTGCCACTGAGCTGGAGATCATCCCAAACTTCACGAGGATCACTGTTGGTCCTCCTCTACCCCATCTCAGTCAGGAGATAGTCAAGGACCTCAGCACAGACCAATCATATGGCTACAGAATCATCACTGCCATCAGATCGGGAGAGGTACCTCAGAGTCTAGCTCTCCTGGAGATTGGGCCAGTCTGTCACAGTAGGTGGGTCACCACGGCCCTAAGGTTCTGCAGATTGTGGGTTTCCAAACATGGGCTGAAAGGTAGGAACCTGAAGAATCTAAGAATAATTGTGGAATTCATAGTGGGAGTTTACATGCCAAACTGGTTCAATATCAAGTTAAATCACAGCTGGGTGGAGGGTCCCAGGCATGTACTGTACCAGCGGGAGCTGCTCAGAAGTCAGAAGGAGGTGATAGGAATAGTGATGCCTACAGTGAAGAGATCAGCCTGGTATACACACTCTGAGGCTGTGCTCCAGGCCATGCTGTGCAGTGAGGTGGAGGAGGAGAGGAGGGAGGCAGTGAAGAGGATACTGGAAATCAGAGGTGAAGGAGATGAGGACACACAGGTAGGAGACTGCAGTGTCAGACCCAGGAAGACTCCTGACATCAACCCAGATGCCACCAAACTCTCGGAGCTTACTGACTGGAACTCTGGCGTGACTGAGCCTCCTCTGACCTGCTCCCTCACCACTGCTGCAATCAAGGAGTTTCTGGATAGACTAATGGAAGTTACTGCATGGCCCTCACACACAGTCAGTAGAGAGGTGTGTAAGGATGACAACTGAAGCAGCACAACATGTTTACTCACAAGAGAGGAGGGAGGCGTACATCAGTGGCCAGGTGGCCAGTAGGAAGCTCATGTCCGGGAACAAGAGCAAGACAGACATGACATCCTTGGCAAAGTTCAAGAAACCTATCTATATTTCTAAGTTTTAATATTGAAATACAATCAAAATGTCTTTAATTGTATGTAATGTATGTAAAATGTAGTTATATACAATAAAAAAAATACTTGCAAAAATTGCTGATTTTTCGTAAACTTCAACTTCAAATATAAGTAGCTAGGAGTGGTCAAATCTGGACTTTAAAGCCATATTTCGATTTAGCACATAAAAATGCATCATTTGGTCACTAGTAGTGTTTGAAAATCTAAAGATTTCACTTTTCTCCCTAAAATTGACACACCCCAACGTACAGTATCTATGTATGGATGTCTGTATGTATGTATGTATGTATGTATGTATGTACAGTATGTAATGAGCATTTAACAGTATAAAAAGTGTATTTTCCCATATATAACATTTTGAAATGGTGAATGCAGATGTTGTTTTATTATAAATGATTATTATGCACTTATTGTGAGGAAATTGTTGAAGTTATTACGCAAAGGATTAATTAACAATTCAAGATCAATTTTCTAAACATGAACATTTGCAGACTTTAGATTTATTAATAAAAATTCTCATGACAGGTATTAAATTGTGTGATATGGAATTTGTACTAGCAAGTGCCATGTAATTTGTATTATTATTATTAATTATTATAATTATTATAATGAGGGGGAATATAGTTAATTGATATCAATATTTAAAATTTAAAATTTTGTTTCGAATAACTCTGTAGAAGTTTCCTTCGTGCGGAAATAACTAACTAACGATCCGGAACTCCCTCCCACAGATTTTATTCGGATCACTGAGAATAAACCAATCATTGTACAGTGATTATTTCCAAATAATCAGAATCAATCTTTTTCTATTCTTTTTGTAAAGTTTAAATTTAGTTTCCATTCGTGAGATTAGAAGTAGTGATTTTAAGGTAATTTCGGTTATATAATGTCGCCCCCAGTACGAAAAACAAAATGTGAGTAGTGGACCTTGATGCTTTTGTATTTGCGCTAAAATGTGTTCGTTTTCCATGGCTCCGCTAAGGTGGGTACCCGAAATGACAATACACAGGCAAATAATCTGTTTCAGACATTATGGTGGTTTATTCCTAATAAATGTTCAAACTCAGACCCATTAACCTCGATACACTTCTCAATTCTTCTTTTGAGTGACATCTTCACACGGGAGAAATTTTGGAATATTCAGCCGTTATTCGAGTCTTCATTTCCTCCAAGGAATGGGGATGATCACTCTAAACGACGGATTTCAAATAACTCCACAAAAAGAAATCAAGAGGGGTTAGATCTGGTGACGTAGTAGACCATTCAACGGGACTTCGTCAATCAGTTTCCCTATGTGCTCTGACTTTTGGTTCACTCTGTATTTTAGGCTCTATAAATCGACCTGAGAGTTCAACTAGCCTAGAGCAACCTTTCCTCATATAAAATTAACAGATGTCTATTTGATTTGGCCTAAACGAAGCGACATAAAACGAACACATTTTGACTCATAAAGTTAAATTTTGGTGGAAACGCTGTAGCCCGAAGCACCTCTGCAGACCACAGAGAAAATTAATTGATGACCCCTGATGTTATGCCTTTATCTCGAATTAATTATTCTTCGTCTTAAAAGTTAGCATGTTAAAATAGTAATAGTTTGATCGTTGTAACATCATTGCTTTGCTGCATCTACACTAGGGCGGCTCGTTTTTACACTTTTTTCGATATTTGATTGGGGGTAGTGCGGAAAAGTTGCGATTTGGAGAGAAAATAAAGTGTGTAAAATTTTTTTTATCTACGCCAATACCTTCCGGTGGCGGCGAGTCCTTAAAAATCGAAAAATAGGCCTAACGTGGTAGATTGGAAAATGGTTTTAAAGACTTACAAAATAAACAATAAAAATTTCAGCACAATCTGTTAATAACTTCCGGTGGCGTCTTAGCCGTTAAAATATCCAAAATATTGATTTAAAGCAAGTTTTAACAAGATGTTATACAAATGTTAATTCCGGTATATTTCTGTGCAAACAACCCTGAGAACACTATTATAGGCTTGAATAAATGAATAGCAGTCATTGAACAATGAACATTATACATATAAAAATTATATAAAAATATATAAAAAATTTGTGTGTTTTTAGGCCTATTTTTCGATTTTTAAGGACTCGCCGCCACCGGAAGGTATTGACGTAGATCAAAAAAATCTTACACACTTTATTTTCTCTCCAAATCGCAACTTTTCCGCACTACCCCCAATCAAATATCGAAAAAAGTGTAAAAACGAGCCGCCCTATTGTACAGTGATTATTTCCAAATAATCAGAATCAATCTTTTTCTATTCTTTTTGTAAAGTTTAAATTTAGTTTCCATTCGTGAGATTAGAAGTAGTGATTTTAAGGTAATTTCGGTTATATAATGTCGCCCCCATTACGAAAAACAAAATGTGAGTAGTGGACCTTGATGCTTTTGTATTTGCGCTAAAATGTGTTCGTTTTCCATGGCTCCGCTAAGGTGGGTACCCGAAATGACAATACACATCAGGCAAATAATCTGTTTCAGACATTATGGTGGTTTATTCCTAATAAATGTTCAAACTCAGACCCATTAACCTCGATACACTTCTCAATTCTTCTTTTGAGTGACATCTTCACACGGGAGAAATTTTGGAATATTCAGCCGTTATTCGAGTCTCCATTTCCTCCAAGGAATGGGGATGATCACTGTAAACGACGGATTTCAAATAACTCCACAAAAAGAAATCAAGAGGGGTTAGATCTGGTGACGTAGTAGACCATTCAACGGGACCTCGTCAATCAGTTTCCCTATGTGCTCTGACTTTTGGTTCACTCTGTATTTTAGGCTCTATAAATCGACCTGAGAGTTCAACTAGCCTAGAGCAACCTTTCCTCATATAAAATTAACAGATGTCTATTTGATTTGGCCTAAACGAAGCGACATAAAACGAACACATTTTGACTCATAAAGTTAAATTTTGGTGGAAACGCTGTAGCCCGAAGCACCTCTGCAGACCACAGAGAAAATTAATTGATGACCCCTGATGTTATGCCTTTATCTCGAATTAATTATTCTTCGTCTTAAAAGTTAGCATGTTAAAATAGTAATAGTTTGATCGTTGTAACATCATTGCTTTGCTGCATCTACACTAGGGCGGCTCGTTTTTACACTTTTTTCGATATTTGATTGGGGGTAGTGCGGAAAAGTTGCGATTTGGAGTGAAAATAAAGTGTGTAAATTTTTTTTTATCTACGTCAATACCTTCCGGTGGCGGCGAGTCCTTAAAAATCAAAAAATAGGCCTAATGGGGTTAGATTGGAAAATGGTTTAAAGACTTACAAAATAAACAATAAAAATTTCAGCACAATCTGTTAATAACTTCCGGTGGCGTCTTAGCCGTTAAAATATCCAAAATATTGATTTAAAGCAAGTTTAACAAGATGTTATACAAATGTTAATTCCGGTATATTCTGTGCAAACAACCCTGAGAACACTATTATAGGCTTGAATAAATAATAGCAGTCATTGAACAATGAACATTATACATATAAAAATTATATAAAAATATATAAAAAATTTGTGTTTTTAGGCTATTTTTCGATTTTTAAGGACTCGCCGCCACCGGAAGGTATTGACGTAGATCAAAAAAACTTACACACTTTATTTTCTCTCCAAATCGCAACTTTTCCGCACTACCCCAATCAAATATCGAAAAAAGTGTAAAAACGAGCCGCCTCTATTGTACAGTGATTATTTCCAAATAATCAGAATCAATCTTTTTCTATTCTTTTTGTAAAGTTTAAATTTAGTTTCCATTCGTGAGATTAGAAGTAGTGATTTTAAGGTAATTTCGGTTATATAATGTCGCCCCCATTACGAAAAACAAAATGTGAGTAGTGGACCTATGCTGCTTTTGTATTTGCGCTAAAAATGTGTTCGTTTTCCATGGCTCCGCTAAGGTGGGTACCCGAAATGACAATACACATCAGGCAAATAATCTGTTTCAGACATTATGGTGGTTTATTCCTAATAAATGTTCAAACTCAGACCCATTAACCTCGATACACTTCTCAATTCTTCTTTTGAGTGACATTTCACACGGGAGAAATTTTGGAATATTCAGCCGTTATTCGAGTCTCCATTCCTCCAAGGAATGGGGATGATCACTGTAAACGACGGATTTCAAATAACTCCACAAAAAGAAATCAAGAGGGGTTAGATCTGGTGACGTAGTAGACCATTCAACGGGACCGTCAATCAGTTTCCCTATTGCTCTGACTTTTGGTTCACTCTGTATTTTAGGCTCTATAAATCGACCTGAGAGTTCAACTAGCCTAGAGCAACCTTTCCTCATATAAAATTAACAGATGTCTATTTGATTTGGCCTAACGAAGCGACATAAAACGAACACATTTTGACTCATAAAGTTAAATTTTGGTGGAAACGCTGTAGCCGAAGCACCTCTGCAGACCACAGAGAAAATTAATTGATGACCCATGATGTTATGCCTTTATCTCGAATTAATTATTCTTCGTCTTAAAAGTTAGCACGTTAAAATAGTAATAGTTTGATCGTTGTAACATCATTGCTTGCTGCATCTACACTAGGGCGGCTCGTTTTTACACTTTTTTTCGATATTTGATTGGGGGTAGTGCGGAAAAGTTGCGATTTGGAGAGAAAATAAAGTGTGTAAATTTTTTTTTATCTACGTCAATACCTTCCGGTGGCGGCGAGTCCTTAAAAATAAAAAATAGGCCTAACGGGTAGATTGGAAAATGGTTTTAAAGACTTACAAAATAAAAAACAATAAAAATTCAGCACAATCTGTTAATACTTCCGGTGGCGTCTTAGCCGTTAAAATATCCAAAATATTGATTTAAAGCAAGTTTTAACAAGATGTTATACAAATGTTAATTCCGGTATATTTCTGTCAAACAACCTGAGAACACTATTATAGGCTTGAATAATTAATAGCAGTCATTGAACAATGAACATTATATAAAAATTATATAAAAATTAATAAAATGTTTGTGTTTTTTTAGGCCTATTTTAGATTTTTAAGGACTCGTCGCCACCGGAAGGTATTGACGTAGATCACAAAAAATTTTACACACTTTATTTTCTCTCCAAATCGCAACTTTTCCGCACTAACCCCAATCAAATATCGAAAAAAGTGTAAAAACGAGCCGCCCTAATCTACACTCAAACACTTTCTTGATACCCGAGCTATTATCACACTGATAACATGATGCTTGTCCTACTTAAATCTTTCGCGATGATGCAACTAAGTTACATTATATTCTGCCCCAAATAAGATGTACGCCGTACGTTATTATAATGCCGAATGAGTTAACTCTGTTCTCAGCTTCCAACGTGTTCGTGCCTCTTTTGTCAATGAAACGCCAGATTTTTAAATTTTTCACAAACCTTTGAATGTTTTCATTCCCAACAATACTACATACTGACTACCCTTCTTTGTTAACAAGGTGACAACGAACCTTTCTCTTTCAATAATATCTGGAAAATAAGCCTTCATTGCTTTATAGTAGATAGTCTTAAATGATGTTTGCAGAAAGTAGTAAGAGAAAGATGCAGGTAAATTAATTACTCTCTCCCAGAAACTCATACATTCATCGTAATTCAGCATGAATGAGGGGAAAACGGCGGGCGTAACCAATTTCGTTCATAGGACAACGAAACACTTTCAACACCTGATTGCAGACTTGGATAAATGTTGTATGGGAATCAAATAGGAATGGAAAATTTATTTCCGGTAATACGACATCGTCATGAGTAAGTCAATGTCCTTTTTCTTTTTCCCATAAGCCATCAACCTTTCGTCAGACCAGAATGCGTAAAGAAGTTTGAGACCATTTTCCAGCATACAGGCGGAAAAAATTTCGATGATCTCATATTAATTATTCCTATAGAATCTGATAGGCAAAATTGCCTGTTTGGATGTTCTTTATTCAAAGCATATGGGAGTAATGAAAGTCACATTGTGTCCTGTATCAGCCAGTCCGAGAGCGATATGGTGAAAAGTCCATGTAAGATTTCATTTGACCGTTGGCGTTGCAATTAAAACATTAAAACCACATATAGGGACACAGATATCAACAAAAGCACAAATTTCTTTTTCATCTATACACATTTTAGACTGTTAAAGAATCGAGTCTGCTGAACATATTACTAGGCCTAATATGTAAAACTATAATAACTGAAAAATATAGAGATTTGCTTATATGAAACGCCCTGGTTAAATTATATCAGTACTTTAGATTTCGTTATCCCATTGTTCTCTCAGTACAATTTCACAAACACGAAATTTGCAGTATCATGCATCGAAATCTAAGTGGATCGACACTTATTGTCTCTCTGTGTTTAATTTTAACTGATTTTCTTTCATTACACCTAAACCAATAGGCTATACGTGATTGATAAATGTTAAATTCAAAGTAAAGATTGAACTACGCACAAAACTGCATGAATTATCACATTTTATTAAGATACATTTTAGCACATAAAAAGTTACAACCTAATTAACCTTGGTTTTGCTTCCGCCCGAATTGTCATTCTGACGAAGGTCAAGCTTGTCACTCCACCTTAGACCTACAATTTAACGTTGAATCCGAACCACGCCCCCACCAGCAGCCCAGCGTCTTAACCACTGCGCTACACAGGGTACCCATTTATCTACCAACCAATTTTTTTTAATGTTTGGAAGGATGAACAGGGGGTCATTCAAGCATATCTAGGTAATTTGTAGCCTTCACAGTGTTCTCATGGAGAAAAATGGTCAATCACACGGTTATGGGAGAGAGCACACCAAACGTTTATCTTGGGACGGTTGCGTTCGTGTTCAATAATTCATGCGGATTTTCTGATCCCCATATACGGCAATTGTGTCTGTTGACTTTACCAGACAGATGGAATGTCGCTTCACACTGAAAACGACAATGTTCAAAAAATGCTCATCTTCATCAATACGGTCAAGAATGTCAACAGCAAACTGTACCCGTTTGGGTTTGTTATTTGATAGAAGTTTCTGCAAGGTTTGCAATTTGTAGGCATAAAGTTTCAACCTCTTGTGAACTACTTTATGCACTGTTGAACGCGGTATTTGCAGTTCTCGGCTTGCTCGGCGGATGGATTTTGTAGGACTTCGGATAAACGCCTCTTGAATTCCTGCTATCTTATCTTCAGACACACTAGGCCTACCAGCTCCTTTCTGATGTAGCACACTGCCAGTTTCTTGAAATTGTTTCAGCCATCGCTTGAGTGATTGCTTTGTTGGTGGAGTTTTCTGATATTCCTCCCATTGCTTTCTCCTTCACTGTCGCCATTTTGCCCCTAGTGGATGTTCTGCGAAATAAAGAAAAAAAATTCTCGAGTTGTGTTATTAATTGCCGCAAACCGTTTTAAGATAGCTCCTATAATAACGAAATTATTAAGGCTTATAATGGGGTGAATAATTTATGGACACCCTATATTTTTTTTATTTTAATAAATTAATGTAAATATATACATATATATACAATAAAATGTAATTTTAAATTTATCTATTACATTATGTATTTGTAAATTATTTATTAAAAAATAGATTGGATCATTTTAACATATTGCTTCCCATAATGTTTTTGATATTAATATAAATGGAATACTAACCTAACTTAACCTTACCTAATTTAAAATTATTAAAATGCAATGTAATTACATTAATTTATTAAAATAAAAAAATATAACTACGCGCATGCGCAGTAGAGTCAAGGCGTCGATGTGTCACAGGCGTCTACATATTACGCCACAGCATCAGTTCATTCGCGGGAGTCATACAGTGCACCCTTGTCAAGCTCTTTTTAGTGTTTGCTTTTGAAACTGAATTTTTTTCAGCCTAATTTGAACAAACATGCCTCGTAATTGCGTGAACAGTGTAGATAACTTCTGTTATGTTTGTGGAGAATTGACTTTTGCATCACAAAAGCGTGCTACAATCGCCGTGATTAGGAAAGCCTATCACCTTTATTTTGGCTGTAAGATTGGAGATCAGGACAAGAGCTGGGCCCCACACATATGCTGCAATACTTGTGCAACAAACTTTCGCCAGTGGTTGAATCGGAAAAGGAAATCTACGCCTTTTGCAGTGCCAATGGTGTGGATGGAACCAACAGATCATGTCAGCAATTGTTACTTCTGCATGGTGCCTCCAGTCAAGAAAGGTATTTGCAAGAAGAAAAAGTGGATTTTACAATATCCGAATATATCCTCTGCTATACGCCTGGTACCTCACGGCGAATGACTACCCGTTCCTGAGCCCCCACACTCATTCTCCCTGGAGTCAGAGGACGAGGAGAATGAAGGAACCTGCGAAACTTGCGAGCCTTCAACTTCACAAGATCCTGAATTTGTTTATAACTTAACATCTTCTAAACCGCACATGATAACTCAGAATGAATTAAACGACCTTATCAGAGATTTAGAACTGCCAAAGAGTAAGGCAGAGCTGTTGGGCTCCAGATTGCAGCAATGGAATCTCCTCGCTGAAAATGTTAGAGTGTGTAAGTTTCGTGACCGTCAAAAAGATTTTGTCCCATTCTTCAATGGAAGGTGACCTTGTAGCTTGCAACGACATCGATGGTCTGATGGCAGCTCTCAACATTATTCACAATCCTGATGAGTGGAGACTGTTCATTGATTCATCGAAGTTGAGTCTAAAAGCTGTTTTGTTGCATGTTGGCAACGTATTGCCATCAATTCCAGTTGGCCATGCAGTCCACATGAAGGAAACATATGACAAGATGAGAATGCAACATAAAAACTGCATAAACTATGACAAACATCAGTGGCAGGTTTGTGGTGACTGACAAGTAGACAGATCATGGACTAAAGCCGGGATACACAAAGTATAGGATTTTTTCTATATGAATTTGATAGTGAGGCTATGATTTGAACTAACTTGTAACTAGATACTGTTTTGCCGACATTTTTTTCTACTGTTTTGCCGACATTTTTTTCTAACTCTGGCGAGGCTCTAACTCTATGAGATTTTTATCTACCTCTGGCGAGGCTATAACTCTTCGAGGTAACCAAAAGGTTGATCAAAAAAAAGGAGGAAATTAGATACTGAAGGTATGAGAACCAACGCGATGAGTAATTTCTAAAAATAGAATGGAGAGTGACGTCATTGCTAAATATATATTTGACTGACTCAAAAACGTTCTTGGTAATACTAGAGAACGTTTTGCGTCAAAAAGCAATGGAAATACCATTGAACCAATACAAAAATTTTCACTCAAAAGCCAAATTACGGGCTAAAATCGACTTAAATTGTCGAAAAAGGTGACTTAAAATTAGAGTTTATATTAGAAATAAAAATTTTATTTTGTATGTTTTCATTTTTTTTATTATTTTAAACCATACAACTTTACATAAAATACAACTCTATCTATATAATTGAAAGCATATTCATTTTGCCGTGATCCTTCAGGGGTATATTTACCAACATATATACGACCAATCTTCTTAGTAAGATCATTAGTAGAAATTTTAATAAATGTATGAGGAAGCTGAGCAGTAACATATTCACCAAGTTCACATATAGGTTTAATCCTACGATACATACGAAAGCCCTTAAATGGGGAAAACCACTTAGTTCTAGGATGAACCATAACTTGTTCTGGACTATGACTGGTATCCATATTAGGTTCCCATAATCAGTGGCGGTCCTAGCTTACATGACGCCCTGGGCGAACCTCACCTTCAGCGCCCCCCCCCCTGTTCGCCAACACACACACATTCGAATCCCCTCAAAATAAAGGACAGACATAACTCTTTCACAAAATAACTTTTTATTGGACTAATTGTTGGAACTTCAGAACCAAAACAAAGACTCAAATTTCTGAATTTTACAAATCCTTCATCACGTAAATAGAATAACTCACTTAAGAGAATGTAATTATGATACTATGAACAGGAAAACTACAAATTAAATTGCACAACTGCCATAAATAAACTAGAGAATCAAATTTCTAAATTGTACAAATGCTCTATCACATAAATAGAATAAGACACTTAAGAGAGGGTAATTATTATGCTACACTTTGAACAAGAAACAAAATAAATTGCACCACAGCACAACTGCCATCTAAAGCCTGACTCTTCTTACCTTCCTTGATGCAAAGTCATGAATTAAATCATCATATGAAATCTGCTCAGCAATTGTATGATTTATACTGATGATGGCCAGACCGGTAAGGCGTTCCTGTGACATAGTTGACCTCAGGTAGGATTTGATGAGCTTCAGCTTTGAAAAGCTCCTCTCTGCTTCAGCAACAGTGACTGGAAGAGTAAGACCAATTCTGAGAGCAGTCCACAAATTTGGATATATTTCAGAGAGCTCCCTTTCATGGATAAATGTCAGCAGTTCAAGCAAGGATATGGTCTTTGATGGCAAGTCAGGCAAGTTCTTCAGCTCCTGTGCAAGCTCTCTGCCATCCAAGTCAGATTGTCCCTTAAAGTGTAGTGTAGTACTAAGGTTCACACATTGTTCTGTCAGCTCCTCAAATGTGAGATTTTGGAAATGTGTCAGCACTCCAAACTTCTCTCCCACAATTTCCAACGTGGAAAATCTTTCCTGAATGGCTGATGTTGCAGCATCAACCACTGCATTGAAAAATGTCACCTCCAGCTTCTTCAAAGCATCAATCAAGGGCTCATCAGATGCTTCATAGGAGAAGTGCCGCTTTGTGGACCTCAGCTGTTTTTGTTTTAACACAGCCTCCACATTCATTTGTTCACAGATATCTGTGGCTGCCATTTGTGCAGCCACAAAACCTGTTGCCCTGTAATTGCGGAGACCTCTCTCTGTTTTTTTTAGGAGATTTACTGCAACATCAACGTGCATGCTAGGAGACTGCATCTGCTTGCTCACATGCTGAATTTGGCACAACAGGTCATGCCACACCACTGAACAAATGGCGAAGCGGTATGACCCAACCTCCTCTGACAGAGATTGAGCCTCGACCTTTATTACAGAGTCTTTGGTGTGGTCCCTCACCTCGATCAGTGCATCTCTCACTGCAGCTGCCTGATATCTCAGGGGCTCCACACTCTTGATCTTGCTTTCCCACCTTGTATCAGACCACATCTTCAATGTGATGTTCACATGTTTTTTCAAAATGGCCCATCGTTGTGTGGAGGCTGAAAACAAGTTGTAAAGCTTCTGCAAGATGCCAAAGTAACTTGTGGCATCAATAGATCCCTTAGCAGCATCGGCCACAAGCAAATTCAGAGAATGAGCCCCACATGGAACAAACAGAGCTCTGGGATTAATTTCTAGGAGCCTGGATTGAACACCCTTGTTTTTTCCCCTCATGTTGGCCCCGTTGTCGTGTGATTGTCCTCTACAGTCCATGAAAGGAACTTTTAGCTCCTCCAGTCTCTTCAGAATCAGAGATGCCAAATGTTGACCAGTGGACTCCTCTGCCTCCAAAAACCCCATGAAATGTTCCTTTATATGGGGCTTCCCCTCCAGTGACACAACCCGAATCACAACTGACAACTGTTCAGTGTGGCTGATATCTGGAGTGCAATCTAGAATTATTGAAAAAAACTTTGATTGTTTGATGTCGCTCACCATTGCTGAAATGGTCTTGCTGCTCGACAAATCAATGAGTTCGTTTTGTATGTGGTGGCCGAGGTAGCTGGTGTGACTGGAGGTCCCTTTTTGGACACGGTTAATGTGCCTTGCATTATAGGATCAAATTGTGCCATCAGTTCAACTTCTTTCAGAAAATTGCCATTTGATGGTGAGAACAATTTTTCTGTATGTCCCCTTAGTGCCAAATTCCTAACTGCCAGAGAATGCACAATAGCAGTGAGACGTGTCAGCACCGCTCTCCATCTCAACTTCTCAGCCTCCAGAAGTGCCATCTCCTGCTTGTCAATGGTCTCCCCCTTTCTCATCCTCACTGCCAGTTCTTTCCAGATTTTCATAGAATTTAGGTGTTCTGAACTGTTGTCATGTGATGTGAGCAATGAGCTTGCATGCTTCCAGTCCGAGAGTCCCAAACTTGTTAAATTTATTTTCCTCTTGGAAAATAATGTACAACAGAAACAGAAAAGGCTGCTGTTGTTTTTTAAGGAATAGACCAACCAACTTCTGGTTATATTTTCCCCACTAACCATGATTCCTGAAGTATTGATGGTGGAAACTTCTTCCGTCACTGTCGTTTCTAGGGAATACAAAGTCAGATGGTACTTGACTTGGTCCCCTGGAAACCAGTTGTGTCCGAATTCTCTCAGTCAGAACTGAAGGCCAGTTAGCAGGGTCGGTGGACAGAGACTCATCCTCAGGAGGCGATTCTGCTCCAGGCATTTCTAATAGAAAGAACAAGAGCATTACTCATTAGTATACACACCTAAGTTAGATAACACATTATTCACAGCACTTTGTTATGGTGGTGGTGTTATGGAATTATGGTGGTGAAACACCACACATACCCAGTAACCCAGACCCAGTGATAATAACATTATAATTTATAACTGTTTGCAAAATGCTTTGCAGGGATGCACACACATACACATACACACACACGCACACACTCACAGACATATGTGCACACAAACTCACCTGAAGAGTCCTGCCGGGGAGAAGTAGAAGCAAATGGGTCTTCATCCTCAGGATCAGACTGCATTTGTGGAGACATATGTGAGGCTGAGGAGGTAGATGGCTCCTCAGCCTCAATAATGGCAGAAGTAGACGGCTTCTCATCCTGGCTAGTGGCAGAGGGTGTTCCAAAATATTTCAAAAGTGCCCCTGCAAATAGTAAAATAGAACATAACAGACCAATGCATGAATAGGCTAGTACAATTAATTTAACATGTTATTAAGCACAATTTATTAAACTTTTAGAATAGGAAACAAATGAAGAATACAACCTCCTTGGTTAATGGCTAATTATATACATAATAGTACACTTCAAATGATTCAGAAAGCTATATCACAAAATAGCAGTGCAATATAGCAGTGAAGAGTAGATGACATAGCTCTATACCTTTATCTTTTGCTCGTTTCTCCTCTTCTTCTTTCCTCTTTTTTCTAAACTGAGCACCTGATAGCTTTGACCTCTTCTTATCCATTTGCGGTTATTTGACAGACCTTAGTGGCTTAGTGTGAAGATTCGTTCTGTAATAAATAATATACATTTCACTATTTAACCAAACCCAGAAAAATAACATTACATATGTTAAAGTATGGGCCTTTATTCCCAATAATATTAATCTGGAAGCATTTTGCATTGTTTAGGTCTTTTATGGGAAGGTTTATGGAAAATGCAATAGATGGTTTTTTATTAATAAAAATATATTTATTGATCTTTTATTATTTATGTTATTTTATTTTTTATTTTTATTTATTTATTTATTTATTTATTTATTCTTATTTTTATTTTTATTTTTTTTTGCAGGCGCTCATGCCGCCCCTCCACAAATGCCGCCCTGTGCGGCTGCCCATATTGCCCATATGAGGAACCGCCACTGCCCATAATACAACCTGAGGAACAATTAAATATGGTACAGGTGATATCCCTACATTAGGATCCCTTTTAACAATATCTTTCTTACGACCTACAAAATCCTCAAAATTAATAACATAACCAGACATATTCATCTGAGGTATACACTGAATTGAAACCCCAGTAACTCTATAATAATTAAAATTTTAAATTGTAGCTTTAGCTTGAGTAGTTAATAAATCTAAAGATAAAGTATAATAGCCATCATATTAACATTTAACACCTAGGGTATTTTTATCTAAATAAACAAATTTCATAGATGTACTAAACATTTTCTTCTTATAAGTTCTTCGAATAATCCGACGGCGAAGGAAACGACGACCTCTACGAGGAAACCGATAACGTAAATGACCTTGATGATACATATTGTAGACGATATATAAGACAGAGGAAACACAACTTCGCTCTACAAAGGCAAAAAACAAATTGATGAGTAGATTGCAAAGGCTCTATTTATAGATTCTGATTACGTCATGTTATGGACAGAATCCTGATTTCGCTTAGCTGTTCATTGATTCATCGAAGTTGAGTCTAAAAGCTGTTTTGTTGCATGTTGGCAACGTATTGCCATCAATTCCAGTTGGTCATGCAGTCCACATGAAGGAAACATATGACAAGATGAGAATGCAACTTAAAAACTGCATAAACTATGACAAACATCAGTGGCAGGTTTGTGGTGACTGACAAGTTGTACCATGAGGGCTTGGACTGCAGCCGGGCTACATTAAGTATTGCTGTTTTCTGCGTGAATGGGATAGTCGGGCTAGGACTTATAATTCCATCAAGAAGGATTGGCCGAGCATATTAAATTTAATATCTTCGTAACATGATACTGTTTTGCCGGCATTTTCTCTAACTCTGCGAGGCTACGGTCTAACTCTGGCGAGGCTGCCATGAGATGATTTTTGCCCGGCATTATGAATATTATCTCTTTATATGTAAATTTAGCCCTTTTCAGTTATACTACTGATGACGTATAAGGCATAAAAAGTTGTAAAAAATCGCTAAAGCTATTAACAGTGACGTATCCGGTGATACTTTAGACTCCGTGACGTCAAAGTCATTTATATTTCTTACCGGATGTGAGGTATTCATGACGTATCTATGCCCTTATAAGGAATTTGCTCCGCGATTGATTCGCGGCGAATCGACAATTTGGGCCACCTGACGTCGTTGTAGTATGGATGCTCAAGGTTAAATATTTTTCTAAGTCCAAAATATTACCAAAGGTAAGTCCCATCATGCCTGGGTAGCCGATAACTTTATAATTTAATGTAAAGGATAATAATGAAAAAATAAATCATATTAATATATTAAACACCAACAAAATCTTTAAGAACAACATAATAAGTAGTTTTAATATAAAAATCAGGGTAAACATTATAATCACCTACAGGGATATCATTATTAATAATAAATTGACCAAACTGTATGGCAGTATCTTCAGTTGGAAGCCAAGGTTGTTTACGATTAAAAATTGAAGCCTTACTACCATAAGCAAGTATTTGATAATTAAATCCAAGCTTAGCATATCTACTAAGTTTCTTCCAAGGTAAGTGAGTACGGGTACGAGGACATTCCTTCATAGCCGCAAGATTATAAGATAAGTCAGGATTATTATTGAACATAATAAAATAGCAAGGAGTGTTAACAGAATGCAACCCACGTTGCTGGGGATTTTCACGAAACACTTGGCTAGTAACATTAGTAGAAGGATAAAAATCATATTTAACAGCACAAATACGATAAAATCGCCATGATTTAAAAGCACATAATATATCTGCACTAAAATTATTAAGGGTAATCATTAAAACTTCAGGTTCATGATTCTTGTCGCCTCCAGCAAGCTGGGTAGAAATCAATTTAAGCATTTGTAGGTTACCGGGCCTTGTTCTCCTTCTCCTCCACACGTGACGGCTGGGACGGCTGTGGACTCGGCGGGTAAGTTTCCGACGGAATCCAAGACGCTTTCTTGTCCTTCGAAGCATTGAATTTGTTTAATACAATAAATTTCCAACAAACTACACGAAGAGCACTTCTATCCCATTCGAAAGTGAAGAACACAATAAAAGGTACGGGATTAACCATTCTTTTTATACCTGAATACTTGCCTAACATGATGAATCCATTCTTACACATTTCCAAATTATTATAAGCAGATTTCAAAATGACCAACTTTTGTGGACAATCCTGATTTCGCTTAGCTGTTCATTGATTCATCGAAGTTGAGTCTAAAAGCTGTTTTGTTGCATGTTGTCAACGTATTGCCATCAATTCCAGTTGGTCATGCAGTCCACATGAAGGAAACATATGACAACATGAAATTGCAACTTAAAAACTGCATAAACTATGACAAACATCAGTGGCAGGTTTGTGGTGACTGACAATTTGTAAACAGATCATGGACTAAAGCCGGAATACACAAAGTATAGGAGTTTCTCTATATGAATTTGATAGTAGGGCTAGGACTTCTCATTACATCAAGAAGGATTGGCCACTCCGACACTCATTGGAACCTGGAAAAAAAATGTTCAGTATCCTCCACTTGTAGAATCGAGCAAGATTTTGTTACCACCCTTACACATCAAACTGGGGTCATGAAAAATTTTGTTAAGGCTATGGATAAAACGGGGTCAGTTTTTAAGTACCTCGGTGGTAAATTCCCAAAGCTCAGTGAAGCAAAAATCAAGGAGGGTGTATTTGTTGGTCCACAGATCCGCGAGCTTCTTAGAGATGAGGAGTTCGACCGTATCCTAGGTGATGAGAAGACAGCGTGGAATGCTTTCCGGTTAGTAGCAACCAATTTTCTCGGAAATACCAAAGCTGACAATTACAGGGAGCTGGTGGAAAACCTGCTGTTGTCCTATCAAAAATGGGCTGCAATATGTCTTTAAAGATACATTTCCTCCATTCGCACCTGGAATTTTTTCTGGCCAACTGCGGAGCAGTCAGCGATGAACATGGAGAACGTTTCCACCAGGATATCTCAGCGATGGAGAAACGCTACCAGGGGAAATGGAGTCCATTATTGTTAGCAGACTACTGCTGGACAATAACAAGAGATGCTCCAGAAGTTGAATACAAGAGACAAGCAAAGAAGCGACGGGTTGAATCAATATAAGTGACTGCATTATACAGGTATGTTACTAATATATGGTATACATATACCCAAAATGTGTAACTTAAATTTTCTTGGAAACTGTAGCCAATCGACTGTTTTTATGGTCATATTCGTTTTCAGCACCCCAAAATCCATAATAGGAAACACATTTTATCTCCGAAGCACAAACTTTTTCAAAATTTGTAGACCGGTGTAGTTGAGTATTGCTCAGTACTCACAAGCCCATACAGAAAACGAGACATGCGAACAGTGAAGCTATACAAAGGACCTTTTCGTCTAAGATAGAGGAAACGGAAGGTGAAGACTACTGGTCTCGACTACAATCCCTGAAACTCTACTCTCTCGAAAGAAGGCGCGAGCGGTACACAATAATATACGTATGGAAAATACTTGAGGGCTCTGTCCCTAACCTTAGAAATGAAATAGAATGAGAGAAAAGGCAGATTTTGTACTGTCCCAGCTGCGGTGTGTATATAGTTACTCAATGCAGTCGTGAAGCAAACAAGAAATCTGCTTCTAGATAATTTTTCCTTTGAGTTGTAAAATTTTAAATAAAAACTGTAGCCCCAAAATTTATAAATTACTTCCTAAGTTTTCATATACGGGTGTCAGGAAATGATTGCCCCCCCCCCTGTAGAGCAAAAACTAGAAGAGATAGATAAAAACCGGCGAGACCACTTGAAAGAGCGTTAAAATCTGAATAAAAACCATTATATTCTATTCCTGTGATTTTAATTCTTACCATTTTTTTCCCCACAGAAACCATGGCATCATCTATTTTGAACGATTCAGAGAAAAAGCGAGTTCTTGACCGCATTCGAGCTGTCACATTTCGTGAAGCAAAGGAAGCTGGTGCAACTTTCATAACTCGACACTGGGTGGCTGAGAGATTAAAAAGATCAGAAGACTTTGTCAAAAGGAATTGGAATAAGAATCCTGAAGATTGTGAAACAGAATTTCGAGGAGGAAGACCGGAGAAATTATCTCAAGAATCGAAAGACATTGTGCTTGCTGCATCACGGCGCCGAAAGAAGAGCTGCTCTGAGGTAGCGAAAGAGATACTTATCCGTCGTGGTAAGATAGTCAATCGGCAACTTGTGCATCAATTTCGAGTTCGCCAAGGCTTGAGTGCTTGGCATGAAATAGCTAAGCCACGGAAGAGTGATCTTAATATTGAAGATCGGCTATGGTTTTGTGATTATCTTGAGGAATGGACGGAAGACGATTTCCTTCACTTGGTTGTCAGCGATGAATTCTTCGTTTATGTCTCCAGAAAACCAAATTTTCAGAATGATCGGGTTTGGGCAACAACTCCTGATGAAGTCCCAGACGACCAGAAGTATCGAGAAATAGTAAAAAATCCAGCATGTGTGGGTGTTTTCATTATGTTCTCTATTCGGAAGCTCATCTGGGTTATCAAACCAAGAGGAACCAGTTGGGATGGGCCTTATTTTCGAAATGTAATTTTAGCCCAACATGTAATTCCGTTTTTGAAAGACCCCGAGTGTGTTTTGGATGTTGAACAGGCAACCTTTCTTCACGACAAAGCCCCCTGTATGAAAGCACTTGCGACTCAACAACTGCTTAAGGACAATAACATTGATTTTTTCGGAAATAATGAATGGCCTGGCAATTCTCCCGATCTTAATGTCTGTGAACATGTCGGATCCATCATGAAGGATCGGGTGGAGTCCTTAATGCTGGAACAACCCATTCAGAATCGGTATTCAACAGAAATTATGACTGCAAAGATCAACGAAGTCCTTGAAGAAATGAGTCATGATACCGATCTCTTTGACACACTTCTGGGATCATACCCCCGTCGATTAATGGCCGTCAGAGCTGCAAATGGGGGCAACACCCGATATTAAAACAAGTGTTTTTTATTCAAAATTAAACGCTCTTTCGCGTGGTTTTGTCTGTTTTTTCTATTCCTTTCAGTTTCTTCTGTACAGGGGGGGGCAATCATTTCCTGACACCCTTTACTACACAATAATGCGCCGGACTGGTTAACTTTTTATTTAAACAGCCGATACTGGGGTCATACAGGAGTCGTCACTTACAACGATGGTCAGAGATTTGCTTGTACAGACGTGGTTCACGACTTCTTTTGCCACACCTACGTCGGATCTTTTAAACTATTCCCCCCCTCCCCCAGCTTCAGAGAGGGGGGACATAGTTTAAAAGTCAATATTAGGGGGGAGCAGTGTTGGGCACTAAAGCGTTAATCCGATAACAGTTAATTAACGAAGTTAACTTTTTTTAACGGACTATTAACGGAAGTTAATTTCCATTTATCGTTATCGGACCAGTTAACTTCCGATAACTCGATATTTAGTCCGTTAAAATCCGTTAACACGTTAACTGCGAGGAGTCATTCACGGAAGATCACCGCTCCGCGAATGAATTCAAACCGCCATAACTTCAGTCTGCCAATTCCGTCCTCTGCCGCAGTGGAACGGCTCTTCTCTCTCGGCAAGGACATCCTGAGGCCCAAGAGGTCAAGACTGGCAGTTGGGCCTAACTTTGAGAAGTTGGTCTTTCTGAAGGGCAACCAGCACATTGTGTCATAGTCTTTAATAAATGTGCCTAAAATTTAATTTTACCTTTCAGTTCCCGCCATAATAATTCTCTGGTAAATTAAAATTTAGTTAATGGTTAGTGGTTACTAGGGTTTCAAACCATGTAATCAGTACATTTTTTATTAAAAATAAAAAAAAAGTTATTAAGCAAAAAAGTTGCAAAACTTGATAAAAATACAGTTAAATACCTATTTATTGTTGGATTTTGCATAAATAAACATTTTCTATGGGTTTTAAAGCTTTTTTCCTTGATTTTTTAAAATGTTAGTAAAGAAATAGTTATCGTTAACGGATTATCGTTAACTTCCGTTAACTTTGTAGTAAAATTATCGGATTATCGTTATCGGAGTTAAAAATTGGGGTTAACGGATTATCGTTATCGAAGTTAACTTTTTGGTTAACGGTGCCCACCACTGGGGGGGGGGGGGATAATTTAACAGATTTTACTTATCCTATTTACATAATAGAATCTTTAAGATATGTATGTAAGATACATATCTTGAAAGTTCTATTATATTTTATCATATTTCCGGTTTATAGAGAACCATTATTTACATAGGATAAAATTTGAATGCCTGGTTAGGTCAACTGTACGCCCTTGACGATTGGTTAAGTTTAGTTGTGATATTTTTGTTAGTTTTAATGAAAATATCACGACTAAACCTAACCAATCGTCATTTTTATTCCGACCATCATCCGCGAATTAAATCCTCTATTTTCTCTGCTATGTTTCTTAGAGCATTGAGCGTTGTCAGTCCTGAATTTTTAGATTCCGAGTTATGCAATATCATGAATATTGGTACTAAATTATGTTACCCTATTTCATTTTCAGATAACTGCCTTAGGAAAGCCATGAATAGGTATTATGATATAATAGTGTAACTAAAGGAATTTGAGCGTAAAAATATCCTTAGCCTACCTTACCATGTAAATTTTCAATATCTTCCGACTTTACTAAAAACAATTGGTATCAATATAAAATCACGCTTAATAAAGAATAGCCCGGATAATCTGGTTGGTTGTGTGTATTCGATCGGATGTACACAATGTGACTTAGTATATACAGGCCAAAGGGGTAAAACGTTAGATATTAGGGTAAAACAGCATAAATATGCGTGAAGAACAGCAAATAATTCTAATGCATTGTTTAACCATATGTATAGATGTAATCATAGTATTAAGTGGGATAGTTCTAAAGCTCTCGTTAAAAACACAGATATAATCGAAAGGAATATTCTAGAATGTGCATTTATCCATTTTAAAAATAATTTCAATAACAGTACGGAAATGTATAAAATTGGCAATATCTTGTTAAAATACCTTTTGCCTCTAATCAACTCTTGTTAATCTTGTGTTAATCTTTTGTTTTTCTGTCCCGTTGTATATATTTTTGGCCATCTTGCCTCCACCCTTCATTCCCTGACGAGGTGTACTTCTGAATACACGAAAGGGCTTGGAATCACTTTTCTTTTTCCTTGTGGGTTTGCATCATTCATTCATTTCACGTGTCTAATTGTGAAATTCATTCCATATATATATAGATATAATATATTTATTATATATATATATATATATATATATATATATATATATATATATATATATATATATATATATATAAGTTTATTTATATATATATATATATATATATATATATATATATATATATATATATATATATACATACAGGGCTATTCAAAGTGATTCACCTGATTTCAAATGAGAATATTTTTTAATGTTACAAATACAGAGTGATTTGTGATACATCAACCAAAAGAAAAACTGTCCAAATTTTGTCTCTCACCTCATAAATGCTCTATGTGACTTCCCCTAGTTACACGAGCAACGTCGACACGATAGTCGAATTCCTCCCATACTCGCTCCAGCATGTCCGTTGTCACTGACTCTACGGCAGTAACAATGCGAGTTCGGAGCTCATCCAAAGATGTGGGCAACGGTGGCACGTACACAGTATCCTTAACGTACCCCCAAAGGAAGAAGTCACCACGGTGTAAGATCCGGCGACCTACCGATTTACAGCTCGAAAACTGCAACACACAAAACGCCTTCTGCTGTGCGGACGCCATTTTCACACTGACTGTTTGTTGCGTTGCTAGGCTAGGCCACGGCGTGACTTTGGAGCCCTCTCGCGGTGATCTTGTAAAACTCGGAGATTTCCTCTTTCATGTGGTGTATGCCCAGTTGATGCACGGTTGATAGGTACGGAAGTATTCTCAGTTGAAATCGGATGAATCATTTTGAATAGCCCTGTACTGTATATATATATATATATATATATATATATATATATATATATATATATATATATATATATATATATATATATATATATATATATATATATATATATATCGGGTGGCCCCCAAAAACGTTCTCATTTTTCAACTAGTCATATCTCAGTAACCCGTAGACCTATATAGACGATATTTTAACACAATTTACACCAAAGCCTTGTCTCACTATGGTTAAAATTTGAAAACGATATCATTTATGCTTTTCTCACAGTTTAGAAAATAAAAACTCGTGTAAAAAAAAACAAATATCGATTGTAGTCTATGCTCGGCCTTTTGACGAATTTTAGGCCATGCGTAGGCTACGCCCGTTTCAGAGTTTACGAGCTTACAGACTACATATCCTTCAGTCCTTCAGTCGCAATCATGACGTTGTCAGAAGAAGACTGTGCTCTCATTAAAGCTTGCTACATTGACAAAGGATGGAAGAGTGGAAGATTACTACGAAAGTTTCCAGGGAGAGGTTGGAAGAGACGTACACTAGACAAACTGTTAAAGAAGCTTCGCGATACAGGAACCACCCCAGGAAACCAGGAAGTGGCAGGCCAAAAAGAGCAACAACACCAGAAAACGTGGATTACATAAATGATCAAATCTGCTCTCAAGAAAATGAACCAGGTACTCATTTATCGCAACGGACAATTGCCAAAAATCTGAGTATTGGTAGGAGTTCTGTGCAACGTGTAGTAAAATCGCTGAACCTAAAACCATTCAAAAGGATTCCCACATCTAGAAAAAACGAAAATGTGAAGGATAAAAGAAAAACAAGGTGCAGACAGTTGCTTAATAAATTTTCAGTTGATGGTGTTAAGAAGATAGTGTTCACGGATGAGAAGGATTTTACACTAGAAATTCCACGAAATCCTCAAAATGACGTTGTCTACGGACGTGGTCGAAAACGCGATATTCCGGTGAATAGACTGTATCATGAGACATCGCGATTTTCAAAAAAGTGATGATATCTGCAGGCTTTTCTTGGAACGGTAAAACTGACGTTCATTTTATTGATACCGAAACGACGAAAGTGAATTCCGTAAATTACATGGAACTTTTAAACACAAAGTTGTTGCCAGACTGCCGTCGTCTCTATCCAGAAAATGATTTTTGTTTTCAACAAGATGGGGCACCGTCACATACAAGCAAGGCCACACAGGCATTTCTGAATGATAATACGCGCAAATTCATTACTAAGAATGAGTGGCCGCCTCAAAGCCCGGACTGTAACCCAATGGATTATTCGATTTGGGAGTTGCTGAAAGAGAAAGTTTATCGTGGGCAGCGCGAAAAATTTACTGAGCGTGAATTAAAGGACAAAATACTACAATCATGGCAGGAAATTGACAATAATGAGGTGCAACGAAGCATCTCTGTGTGGAAGAAGAGACTCCGATTAGTTTGTCAACAGGACGGTGGTCCAATCGATCATTTAATTGGCTAAAATAAATAAAATATTCATGATATTTGTTTTTTTGACACGTTTTTATTTTCTAAATTGTGAGAAAAGCATAAATGATATCGTTTTCAAATTTCAACCATAGTGAGACAAGGCTTTGTTGTAAATTGTCTTAAAATATCGTCTATATAGGTCCACGGGTTACTGAGATATGACTAGTTGAAAAATGAGAACTTTTTTTTGGGCCACCCGTATATATATATATATATATATATATATACAGTGTATATATTATATATATATATATATAGACCAGGAGCAGGTAAAAATGCTACTAGCTCTAGCTGATGAATTTATGTTAACGCAAGAAATAACAAAAAACAAGAAAAAACAACTGCCTACATTTGGTATTCACAAACAACAGTAATCTAATTGATAATGTAGAAATATCCCCAACTATGATATCGGACCACAACATCATTGAAATAATAACTAATATAAAGGCAACAGGAAAGAAAGAACACGCACAACAGAAAGAATCAAATTCGAAATTTTTAATTTTCACACCAAAGCTATAAACTGGGAAGATGTGACATCCAGCATTGAAGTAATAGATTGGAAAACCATTTTCGAGGCCAAGACAACGGAGGAGATGCTAATGACGTTAGAGGAGAAGACGTTCGAAATTGTGGAAAAACATGTGCCAAAAATACAACAAAGAGGAAAGAGAAGCAGGTTCGAAAGACAAAAGAGGGCATTGTTTCGAAAGAGAAAAAGAGTGACTGCAAAATTAAGTAACTGTAAAGATAACATCAGAAAAATATTAAATGATAAACTGCAAAGTATCGATGACGCCATAGAGGAACTAATCGAGAAGCATACAGAAAAAGAAGAAGACGACGCTATAGAAGCGATAAAGGTTAACTCAAAGTACTTCTATAATTTCGCAAAAAGAAAGTCGAAAAACCATGCGACTATCGGACCTTTAAAAAACAAGAAGTGCTTTATCTGATGATCTAACAGATCTCTGAAATATTAAGAGCTCAGTACGAATCATCTTTCAGTATCCCAAAAACTGACAAATTGATATGCGATAGAAACGCGTTCTTTGAAGAAGAACCACAAGGGGAAAGTATAATGGATTTCGACTTTACGACGGATGATATTACACAAGCCATAGGGAAACTAAAAACACACTCAGCGGCAGGACCGGATAAATGGAATGCCACATTGATCAAAAACTGCAAGAATGCAATCGCTGAGCCCCTATACTGGATATGAAGACGATCACTAGACACGGGAGAAATACCGGGCATCCTGAAGAGTGCGAACATAGTCCCAATATCGTGACCCGACAATTCAGCGCAGGACAATTCAGCGCCGACAATTCAGCGCAAAGACAATTCAGCGCAAGACAATTCAGCGCAAGACAATTCAGCGCAAGACAATTCAGCGCGAAAATACCAACAAAGAAGAAGAAAGAACAAATCCAGAGGGAAGAGGCTTGCAACTGTTAGGTTAGGTTAGGTTAGGTTTCTAGTTTTTGAAATAAAATCTTAATTTTAACAATTCTAACAAATTTTGTTTTTTTAAATAAAATTTTAATAATTATACTCCTTTGAATTTTATCTCCGATTTGTCACTCCTTCGTTATGTCACTCCTTCGTTACGGTATTTATGTCACTCCTTTGAAATGTCACTCCTTTGAAATGTCACTCCTTTGAAATGTCACTCCTTTGAAATGTCACTCCTTCGATACAGACCCAATTTAGCATATATATAAATATACAAATTTTTCTCTTTTTTATTTATTGCGATTTATTTTTATTATTTTTAACTAAACTTTTAACTGTACTGACTTGCGCTGAATTGTCTTTGCGCTGAATTGTCTTTGCGCTGAATTGTCTTTGCGCTGAATTGTCTTTGCGCTGAATTGTCCTGCGCTGAATTGTCGGTGCTCCGTCCCAATATATAGAGGAGATCGATCCGAAGCCAAAAACTAAAGGCCAGTGTCGCTTACATCTCATCTCACTTAAATATTTTAAAGAATAGTTAGACAGAAAATCTATGACTTTTTGGAAACTCAGAGAAAAAATTAAATGATAACCAACATGGGTTTCGGTCAGGCAGATCATGCATATTACAACTAGTGGAACACTACAACAACATTATTGATGCACTGGAAAGTAATGAAAACTATAATGTAATATACACAGACTTTGCCAAAGCGTTCGACGAGTGTGACCATGGAATCATAATACATAAACTGAAATATATGGGAATAACAGGAAAAGTAGGGAAATGGATAATTTCCTTAGTGAGCGGCGGCAAGTCGTTACAGTACAAGGAGTATCTTCATTAGAATCAGAGGTCCTCAGCTTAGTACCACAAGGAACAGTATTAGCTCCACTACTCTTCATAATCATGTTAACTGACATAGCTGAGAACGTTACCAGAGACAGCACAGTAACATCCTTTGCGGATGACACAAAGATCAGTAGAAAAATAAGAAATCCAGAAGATATAGGATCTCTACAAACCGACATAAACAGAATCTACAAGTGGACGGGAGACAACAATATGAAGTTTAACACCTACAATTTCAGCTGTTACGGTACGGAAAAAGAGAAGACCTAAAATTCCATGGAATATTATACCCCAAATGGACAGGAAATTCAGAGAAATTCCAGAGCGAAAGATTTAGGGGTTGTAATGAAAGATGAGCGAAACTTGAAACAAAATAAGATAGCAGTAAACAGAGCAAAAAGAATAACGGGACAGATATTGAGAACCTTTAAACGAAGGGATAGGAGTATATGATTCCTGTACTGAAAACACTGATCATACCCAAATTGGAATACTGCTCGGTCCTAACATCCCCATATAAAAAAGAAGACGTTAGACAGTTGGAAGGGATCCAGAGAAGCTTCACAGCCAAGATCAACGGGTACAAAGAACTAAATTACTTGGAAAGGTTACGCGAACTAGACTTATATTCAGTGGAAAGGAGAAGAGAGAGATACACCATTATTTACACTTGGAAAATAATGGAGAAACTAGTCCCTAATCTTACTCTGAACCCTATAACTCCCCAAACAACGGTGGAAAGTAGAAACGGTAGACTGTGTCATATTCCCAAATTGAAGGCGAGACAGGGAACATCCTTAACCCTGAAACAAAACAGTTTTGTGGTGAGAGGACCAAAACTGTTTAATCAGCTGCCCAAAGACCTAAGAAACACGAAGGGAGTTGCAGTGGACATCTTCAAAAGAAGACTAGACGCATGGCTCAGAACAATCCTCGATGAGCCGGGCGTACTTGGATATGTGAGGTGGAGAGCACAAGAAACCAACTCACTACTTCACCAGGCCAACTCGAGAGGAGGGGCGACAAACTTAACCTTCGCGAAATGAGGAATCATCGCGCGGAACCTTTGTAAGGTTGTAAGGTAAGGTGTATATATATAGTTAGATACTATATATACTATAGATACTATATAGTTAGATACTATATATACTATAGATACTATATATTATCTAACTATATCTAATATACTATTTCAGAAATGAAGCCTTATATATATATATATGTAACAGTTTTTTTGCGCACACCTACAGGTCGCTACAATTGGTGTAAAACAATGCGGTTTTCACCATTCGATGCGTCTTTTTTTTGTGCAGGGCCCATGCTAAAAAAAATTCCCGAACATAAATCCTGCCCCCCCCCCCCATTTTAGGGGTACAGTTCTTCCCATTTCTTCATTTTTAATCATAATTTTGGCACAAAATGGGGAGGGGTGGGGTAATGGGGGAGGGGTGGGGTTAATGGGGAAACTCAGAAAAATAGATGCGGTATATATATGTAACCAAAAAAAATTAAAGTAACTCCTTTGCAAGGTGTCAGCCCCTTCAAAAAAATTAAAGTAAATCCTTTGCAAGGTGCCAGCTCCCTTCCCCCCTTGGGGGTAATGGGGGAAGGGTGGGGGTAAATGGGGAGAGGGGTGGGGGAAGGGGTATTGGGAGAGGGGTGGGGTAATGGGGGAGATGGGTGGGGAAAGGGGTATTGGGGGAGAGGGGTGGGGTAATGGGGGAGGGGGTGGGGTTAATGGGGAAACTCAGAAAAAAAATGATAACCAACATCGATTCCGGTCAGGAAGATCATGCTTATCACAACTAATGGAACACTATAACAATACTGGCTAAAGTGGGCCCTACGGGCCCATTTAGCTATGCCCGTGGTGCTGGGGCCTTTGGCCTCATTAATTGGGGAGCCGTAAAAATATTTAGTCTGTAATGGTTGCAGCACCAGTATGAAAGTGCATAAAAAGAACTCATTTGGTAAATTTTTGAACTTAGCCGCAGATTAAATTTTGGGGGCATTCAGTTGACCTTAGTAATGGGGAGGGGTGGGTAATGGGGAGGGGTGGGGGTAATTGGAGAGGGGTGGGGTAATGGGGAGGGGGTTGGGTAATGGGGGAGGGGTAGGGGTGATGGGGAGGGGTTTAGTCTGTAATGGTTGCAGCATCAGTATGAAAGTGCATAAAAAGAACTCATTTGGTAAATTGTTGAACTAAGCCGCAGAATAAATTTCGGCTCAAAGCTGAACGCAAAAGCAAATATTTTTTACACTTTTTAAAATTATAATTAAAAGTAGAATTCATTACGCCTTTTTCGAATGCATTAAAATACAAATATCGCCCATATATATATCAAGAATCTTCTTCTCTTTCCGAGCGTCATAGACAGACTGACATTCCTGGGTGTTTATAGTATTAATTACACTGGTATGCATCAATTTTGCTGTCAAGGGTTTTGTAAGTGATTCTTATAGAGTTTTTCCTGCTGATTTCGAATCTGCAATCCGTTTTTCTCAATCAGCTCAGGTTATCCGGCTATGGCCTCATAAGTAAAATAGAATTTTTCGTGATTTTGTCAAAGCGGAATTGGAACAGTAACATCTATCATCACTTGTTTCACTTGTATAATATCTTTTTTACTTTTCAGGCATATAGATAAAATATTTCATAATGAATAGAGCGTGTAAAAATCATCCCAATAGATTCTGCTACATATGTGGGACGGTTACCATGCCAAATAACCAGTCCCAAATCACTAAATTTGTGAAGACAATGTATAGAGCGTACTTTGGAATTAAGCTAGGGGACCAGGACAAAAATTTCGCCCCTCATATGTGCTGCAAGACGTGCATTGAAAATTTGAGAAGATGGAGCAAAGGCAGAGCGAAATCTTTGCCTTTTGGAATTCCCATGATTTGGAGAGAAGGAAAGGATCACGTGACAGATTGCTATTTCTGCATGACAAACCTACAAGGTGGGCTTATAAATTTATTTTTCTTAAATATTTTGAAATCCTCGTATGAAACTTGACATAATATTCACCATAATGTAATATTCACCATATATAGCATAATATTCACCATAATGGTAATCATACATTTACATATACATATTGTTATAGAAAATACATTTACACATACATATTGTTATACAAGTTACATTTACATATACAATGATTGTATATTTTCTTTCTTTTTCATTCATATTGTCCCCGAAGGGACAATATGAATGAAAAAGAAAGAAAATATACAGACTCCATCGACCTATTTCATATCTTACAGACGGCAGCCTTTTCTCACGAGCCGCCACTGTCTGAATGCTTCTTCTATTTCATATGCAAGTTTTATATCCATGTTTCTGTGTTTCTATTTTCAGGAGTTAACAAGAAGAATAAACACATTGTTGTATACCCTGACATTCCTTCTGCTATGAGACCTGTACCCCATGGTCCTGGAATTCCAATACCCGACCCACCTCAAACCCTGGACTTCGATGATTCTGATGATGAATCAATGACCAATGCCAATGACCAGTCCCAGTCGTATATACCTCAAAATACCGCTTCAAATGAGCCGAGGCCTCTCAACCAGGCCAAACTTAATGATCTTACCAGGGATTTAGGACTTTCCAAATTAGCTGCCGAGATCTTGGGCTCACGACTTCGAGAGGACAACTTGCTGGCTCCGGGAACAACATTCTCCTGGTATAGGAAACGAGAGGAAGAATTCCGCAAGTTTTTTGCAGTGCACGAAAATACCTCTTCCTTAGTGTACTGCTGCAATGTTGAGGGGCTAATCGAATCCTTGGGCCTGCCATATAACGCATCAGAATGGAGGCTATTTATAGACTCGTCTAAACGAAGTTTGAAAGCAGTACTTCTCAACATTGGCAATAGGGTTGCATCAGTCCCTGTAGCACATTCCGTACAACTTACTGAGAGCTACGATAACATGAAAATTTTACTGGATGCTCTCGTATACGACCAACATAACTGGAGGATCTGTGGAGATTTGAAGGTAATACTAATATCATAAGTAAACTATTGCTATTGACTATGTTGTTTTTCCAAAGGTTATTTGAGAGCGTATAAGAACACTTAACTTCCCCACAGAAGTGATACAGTCCAATGCATAGATTTTTTATCTGATAGAACAAATTCTCTAAATTCTTTAAATATTTTCATTTTTTTCAGATTGTGGCATTTGTATTGGGAATGCAAGGGGGATACATGAAATACCCATGTTTCTTCTGCAAATGGGATAGCCGAGCGGATGAGAAGCACTATGCACAGCGTGAATGGGCATCCAGAGAGAATTTTGAACCTGGGTCGCATAATGTCGTTTCAGTGCCCCTTGTACCACCAACAAAAATTTTGCTCCCACCACTCCATATTAAGCTGGGCTTGATGAAAAATTTCATCAAATCAATGAATAAGGAGGGTTCAGCATTCCGATATCTCGAGAGTAAATTTCCTCATATATCTGATGCTAAACTAAATGCTGGGGTTTTTGATGGTCCTCAAATTCGAACTTTGATCAAGGATACTCAGTTCGAAAAAGCAATGACTCCAACTGAGAAGAATGCCTGGCAGGCATTCAAATCAGTTGTCACTGATTTTCTTGGCAAGCGTAGAAGTCCAGAATACGAGTCCGTTGTCGAAAACTTGATGGAAGCTTTCAAAGCTCATGGGTCGCGCATGTCCATAAAAATGCACTTTTTGTGGTCCCACTTGGACTATTTTCCTGAAAATTGCGGGGATTATAGTGAGGAACAGGGTGAACGATTTCACCAAGATATCAAAATAATGGAAGAGAGGTACCAGGGAAACTGGGATATCAATATGCTGGCGGACTATTGCTGGTGTTTGAAGCGAGACGTGCCCGAAGAAAAACACAGACGGAAAGCCAAAAAACTTCATTCCTTCCTCAATAAACTTTTTTCCATATTCATTGTATGAATAAAAGTATTTATTCACACAATGTTTTCATTTTTCACGAGTGTTCTTATAATATTACTCGTATCTACAGTGTTTAAGCTAAAAAAATCAATAAATTTGGGATAAAATTGGACTTATAATAAATGGCCAATAGAGAAAAAACCTGACCTGATTGAGGAAAACCAATGTCATTTTCGAATTCAGCATGGTCGAATTATATAATATGAGTTGAAAAAACCCTCACAGCAGACAAAAAAATTTCATATGCATACCAGTGTTATTGATGCACTCGAAACAATGAAAACTATGATTTGGTGGGCCGCAGGGCCCCCAATTACTGTCGGTTCAGTTATTTGGTCAATAAAACTATAGAAATGAACGCAGTCATGAAAATCTTAGGCTTCAAATCCGAGCTCATTGTATTAAGATTTGTGAAGCTTTAGATTTTCATGGCTGCGTTCTTTTCTGTAGTTTTATTGAATGAATAATTGGTTTGCCAGTAACTGGAAGGCCGCAGGCACCCCAATTACTGAGGCCCAAGGTGAGAGGAATAGGAATGATATCCAGATAAAGGGCTACTGATGTTCAAAATAAAATACGCTGTAGACCCGCAATTCAGCCGAAGCACCGCAGATCTAGCAAAATCGGCGCGTAGCGCCGACCTATATACTATAGATACTATATAGTTAGATACTATATATACTATAGATACTATATACTATAGATACTATATAGTTAGATACTATATATACTATAGATACTATATAGTTAGATACTATATATATATATATATATATATATATATATATATACACGGGTGGGCCGAAAGTCTGGATCCATAGGAAAATATTTATTTTAATAGATAAATTACAACAAATGGTAAATACTTAAAATGAATATCAACTTTAACTCGTAAATGCGTATCTGTGATACTGTACAGTAGTTCGTACTCCAGTATAAATACTCAAATACTTTTTTATTTCAGCCCAGAAATGGCTTCGAATCTAACAACAGAAGACCGGGTAGAACTTGTGCTCATGTACGCAAGACAGGGCGCTACACACAGAGAAGTTGCTACCGAATTCAATAGAAATCATCCTGATAAGCATCCAGTAACACATGCGACTGTTGGCAAGTTGTTTAAACGTTTCAAAGAAACAAGAAGTGTACATGATCGACGGCGTTCTGGTCGTCCAAAAACTGCAACTGATGAAAATACCTCTGCAATGGTATGTGAAACTTTAACGAATAGTCCAGTAAAGTCAACAAGAAGATTATCAAATGAAACACGCATCTCGAGAACTTCAATTCGAAGAATTATTAAAAATCATAAATTCCATCCCTAAGGAATGAACTAACCGACGATCCAAAAGAAATATCTGAAACATTGAGAGAGCAGTTTGAATCAGTTTTCATTATCCCAAAAAGTGACAAAGCGATACCTGACATACGTGCATTCTTTGAAGAGAAATTGCAAGGAGAGTGTATAACAGAATTTGATTTTACCCCGGAAGATGTAGTGATAAGACAAATGAAACTACATTCAGCTGCAGGTCCGGACAATTGGAGCGCATTATTGATTAAAAACTGTAAAATTTAAATAGCTACACCTTTATACTGGATATGAAGAAGATCCTTAGATACTGGGGAAATACCGAGCATCTTGAAAAGAGAAAATATTGTCCATATATATAAAGGAAGGGATGGATCTCAAGCAAAGAACTATAGACCAGTGTCAATGACGTCCCACCTCACCAAAGTATAAGGTTGTAACATATATTCTGCTAGATTTTTTAGTTCATTCAGAACAAAAATTACAGGACTTATAAGGACAAATTTGCTCAAATTTTTAGTTTATTCACAACAAAAATTAAATGACAATGACAATTTAATCATCAATATAATTCCCTTCTTTTTCTATAACCTCCTCCCACCTGTAGAAAAGTTTTTTATGCCACGTCCGAAGAAATCCCTTGGTTTCGAGTTAAAAAAAGCGATCGCTTCGTTTTCGATAGCTTCCCTGGATTGCAACTTTTGTCCATCTAGGTGGTGTTGCAGACTTCTGAATAAATGGTAGTCTGAAGGTGCGATGTCCGGAGAATAAGGTGAATGAGGCATTTTTTCCCAACCAAATGCCTCCAATTGGGCAGTGGTGATTCGAGCAGTGTGAGTGCGCACGTTATCCTAGTGGAATAGAACACCTCTGCGATTAATTAATGCAGGACGTTTTTCTTATAATGCCACCTTCAATCGTTGGACTTCAGCTGTGATTGTTTGGTTATCTGGCAGAAGCTCAAATGAATAATTCCTTGCATATCCCACGAAACGCATAGCAAAATTTTCTTTGAATGGGGGTCCATTCCTTGGCTGAGGTTCAGGCTTTGTTTCACGGCTAAGCCACTGATGTCGACGCTTACTATTATTATAGAGGACCCATTTTTCATTCCCAATGACGATCCGATTCAAAAACGCTACCTGCAGTTGCCGAGAATGCAGTGATGTGCAAATATCGATTCGATGTTGAAGATTCGCTTGTGACAAATCATGCGGAATCCATTTTCCAACCTTCACTACTTTTCCTAACAGCTTCAAATGACGACGAATAGTCATATGGCTGACGGCGAGTTGCAGGCCAAGTTCTCTTACAGTTACCGTTGGGTTTTCCTCCACTGTTGCTTTCAGGAATTCTTCATCTAACTCATTTGGTCATCCTGTTCGTTGATAATCTTTCAGGCTGAAGTCTCCATTTCTGAACTTCTTAAACCATCTCCTACATATCCGTTCACTCACATCATTTCCATAAATTTATATTTGAAAGAATAGTTAGAGAGAAAATATATGATTTCTTGGAGAAACTGGAAAAATTCAACGAAAATCAGCAAGGATTCCGATCAGGTAGATCATGCCTATCACAACTAATAGAACACTACAACAATATCCTAGATGCACTGGAAGGCAATGACAACTACGATGTCTACAGGTCGTCAAAATTTAAGGTATATCATCAGAATCGGAAGTACGCAGCTCACTCAGTACCACAAGGTAGTTTACTGCCCCACTTCTGTTCATATCATGCTAACAGATAGAGACAGCGGAGTAAACAGCAACAGTTTAGCAACATCCTTTGCAGACGATACAAAGACCAGCAGAAAAATCAGCGATGTAAATGAAATGGAGGGCTTGCAGAGGGACACGAACAAAATATACAAATGGTCAGAAGACAACAACATGACATTTACCACCGAGAAATTTCAGCTCTTGAGAAATGGTAGAAAAGAGGAACTTAAAAAGACTGCATATTATGCTCCAGATGGACAGGAAATTCAGAGAAGCACGAAAGCGATCGATCTGAGAGTAATAATGACCGATGATGCCAAATTCGAAACACAAACTCAGATAGCGATAAATAAAACAAAAAGAGTAGCGGGACAGGTACTAAGAACGTTCAAAAGAAGGGACAGGACAGTAATGATTCCCCTGCTAAAAACACTGATTATACGAAAACTTGAATACTGCTCATTTTTTATGTCCCCATATAAAAAGGAAGAAACTAATAAACTAGAAGAAACTCAGACACATTTCACAGCAATGATTGATAGCTGCAAAGAGCTCAACTACTCGGAAAGACTACGTAAACTAAATTTGTACTACCTGGAAAGAAGAAGAGAGAGGTACACTATAATCTACATATGGAAAGTGATCGAAAAACTGGTACCAAACCTAAAACTAAACCCAATTACCATTCAAACAACACTGGAAAATAGGAAAGGCAGGATGTGTAGTGTTCCCAAATTAAAGGCCCAGCAAGGGACCTCCTCAACACTGAAGGAAAATAGCTTGGTTGTTCAGGGGGCCAAGACTTTTTAACCAGCTTGCAAAGGACCTGAGAAACGTTACAGGGGTCAAAGTTGAAGTCTTCAAGAGAAGACTAGATGCCTGGCTCAGGATGGCACCAGATGAGCCGGGTGTACCTGGCAATGTACGGTGGAGAGCGCAAGAAAGCAACTCGCTCCTCCACCAAGCCAGACCTAGAGGCGGGGCCACCACCTTGACCTTCGTGTGAAGAGAGACCAACGCACGGAACAGCAACAAGGTTAACAAGGTTATACAGTATATATAATATAGCTTAATATCTAAGCCATACGACTGGCTGCGTTCTGAAGCCACCCAAGATGGTTAGAAAAGCTGGCATTTTGCGCCAAGAAGCTCCAGTGGTAACAAGTGCCTTTGTAGCTATGCCTTTAATAAAGAAATTTGTTTTATTTTTTCATACACATACATACAAACATACATACATTCAAACATGCATAGACACATACATACATGCAGACATACAATTTAAATATATATATAAAGGGTGTCAGGAAATGATTGCCCCCCCCCTGTACAGAAGAAACTGAAAGGAATAGAAAAAACAGACAAAACCACGCGAAAGAGCGTTTAATTTTGAATAAAAAACACTTGTTTTAATATCGGGTGTTGCCCCCATTTGCAGCTCTGACGGCCATTAATCGACGGGGGTATGATCCCAGAAGTGTCTCAAAGAGATCGGTATCATGACTCATTTCTTCAAGGACTTCGTTGATCTTTGCAGTCATAATTTCTGTTGAATACCGATTCTGAATGGGTTGTTCCAGCATTAAGGACTCCACCCGATCCTTCATGATGGATCCGACATGTTCACAGACATTAAGATCGGGAGAATTGCCAGGCCATTCATTATTTCCGAAAAAATCAATGTTATTGTCCTTAAGCAGTTGTTGAGTCGCAAGTGCTTTCATACAGGGGGCTTTGTCGTGAAGAAAGGTTGCCTGTTCAACATCCAAAACACACTCGGGGTCTTTCAAATACGGAATTACATGTTGGGCTAAAATTACATTTCGAAAATAAGGCCCATCCCAACTGGTTCCTCTTGGTTTGATAACCCAGATGAGCTTTCGAATAGAGAACATAATGAAAACACCCACACATGCTGGATTTTTACTCTTTCTCGATACTTCTGGTCGTCTGGGACTTCATCAGGAGTTGTTGCCCAAACCCGATCATTCTGAAAATTTGGTTTTCTGGAGACATAAACGAAGAATTCATCGCTGACAACCAAGTGAAGGAAATCGTCTTCCGTCCATTCCTTAAGATAATCACAAAACCATAGCCGATCTTCAATATTAAGATCACTCTTCCGTGGCTTAGCTATTTCATGCCAAGCACTCAAGCCTTGGCGAACTCGAAATTGATGCACAAGTTGCCGATTGACTATCTTACCACGACGGATAAGTATCTCTTTCGCTACCTCAGAGCAGCTCTTCTTTCGGCGCCGTGATGCAGCAAGCACAATGTCTTTCGATTCTTGAGATAATTTCTCCGGTCTTCCTCCTCGAAATTCTGTTTCACAATCTTCAGGATTCTTATTCCAATTCCTTTTGACGAAGTCTTCTGATCTTTTTAATCTCTCAGCCACCCAGTGTCGAGTTATGAAAGTTGCACCAGCTTCCTTTGCTTCACGAAATGTGACAGCTCGAATGCGGTCAAGAACTCGCTTTTCTCTGAATCGTTCAAAATAGATGATGCCATGGTTTCTGTGTGGAAAAAAATGGTAAGAATTAAAATCACAGGAATAGAATATAATGGTTTTTATTCAGATTTTAACGCTCTTTCAAGTGGTCTCGCCGGTTTTTATCTATCTCTTCTAGTTTTTGCTCTACAGGGGGGGGGGGCAATCATTTCCTGACACCCCGTATATATACCTTTGTAGGCCTGAGCTGCAAGGTTAGGTTACACCCACCCCCCTTCCTGCTTACCTTCCTCTCCCCCTCCATGTCTACACCCCTCTCTCCCTTCCTGCATACCCTTCTCCCCCTTTGCAGTGTTGCAGGGCTTTGGCAGTGTTGTATGGCACTGGAACTCTTGCAATAATAATCAATAGTGATCATATTGCATTGAATTGCATTGCACTCTTCATTTTATGCAGTCATACTACTAAACGTTACGCTTCAAATTTGCTTTTTTTTTCCCGAAATGAAATTTTCACATCACGTTTGAATTTTGACTGCCTGGTTTTGAGTATGTAATTTGACAGAGAATTTTAATAAATCTAAGTTGAAAAGTCGATATGAGAGTGAAAGTAAAAAGTAAAATCAGAGTTATGTAAAGTATCAAAGTTAAAATTCAACTTTGAATTGCTTAATGAGTCAGTCACATTCAAAATTCCGAGACGAAGGTATAAAGACAGTTTGAAGTTTGAAAATGAAAATTTAGTGTTCTAAATAGTCGATGTATATATAATGAGTATTACAATTAGTCACTTAAATTTTTATTTAAAGATATTACAGACCTAAAATTATTACGTTTCAGCGGACCAACCAGGATGGATAATGATACTGAGCATAAGTTATATCAGGAAATAAAATATGAACAGAGTACCTCTACAGTACAATAATTCTTACCACACACATACAGTATATTAAAATTATTTTTATCTCTTACCTCGAATAATCTCCTATGTCTGGAAAGACTCTAGTTACTGGTTCAGTATATTTAGCGATAACATTTTCTTGTAAGTAATAAAACTGGATTCTGCTCAGTAGATTAAGAGTTCTTTCCCAAAAACTCATATTTTCATCAAATGGGATTAAAAGAGAAGACATAACTGAAGGAGTTATCCAGTTTCCCTCTCGCGAGAGAGCAAGGCCCTCGATTCCCACTGAAACAAGTTGTACGAATGGAATATCGTTGTCCATTAAATGTGGAAAACTTCCCTCCGAATAGTAGGACATAGTTAAAAAGATATCAAACTCTTTTCTTTTCTTCCATACCTCCATAACTCTTTTATCCGCCCAAATTATTTCATTTTGAGCCTTAAAATGATCTTTTCTTAGTTGATAAAACATCCATGGCGATTTTTGAAGGGAACTATCTAAAGTTAGTCTTTCAAAAATGCGTTCTAATTCAGGAAGCCAAACGACAGTGAGATTTTCATGTTCTTTCGACCCGTTGAAAGCAGTTATGAAGGTAACATGATGCCCAGCGTTCACTAATTCATGTGCAATATTTAATACTAAAAAGTCTTCGCTTTTGACAGCATTTGGAATTGATACTAATATACTGAATCCTTCACAGACGGAAAGAATTACTAAAACAGGAAGTAAACGCATTGTTCAAACGAAATTTCACTAAAGAAGATTTTCCTTTGTTTTCAACAACTTATTCAGAGCTTAATGTATCTGAGCACTTTGGCTCCTTTTGCTGCATCAATTAATTACATGAAATAAGAGTACAATTCACTGAGTTACTATTTGATGAGAGAAAATATATTTTCATATAACTGAATTATTTATAATATAAATAATTCAGTTATATATATATAAACGGTTCGCGAACAGTTGCCATGCATTCATTTTAAGTGGTTAGAATCGGTCTCAGTTATTTTATATATATATATATATATATATATATATATATATATATATATATATATATATATATATATATATATATATATATATATATATATATATAAAATAACTGAGACCGATTCTAACCACTTACACAAAAGGGAATTATAACACTTAATCTTCGTGTAGTTTATGAAGATACATTTATGCAGAGAAGACAAAATTCAAAGAATTAAAAATAAAGGTACAAATTTTTAATAGCCAGTAATAAGCCAACGGATTTCGACTACTCCCGGAGCACTTTGTACTGCCTTAACAACTGAATTGCACCGATTAAGTTGAAGTAGCTAAGCCCCGCAAAAAAAAAAAAAAAAAAATAGGGAACTGCGCACTTGTTATGAACGAACGAACAAACGCGTTAAGTGAACAAATTCGAATTTCATAATGTCGACGTGTTGACCTTATGCAAATGTATGTATTTCAGATTTCAAATATACTTTTCAGATTTTCAATGAAAATTACTAACATGACCTAATCAATCGTAACCTAACCTAACATAATTTAAACTAAATTGTTGATATCGACATTGTGCAGATCGACTTTGTTCCGCTATCTGGAACAAACGAAATTCCGAAATCTCTCTTGCTTTTTAAAGCCTACATAATTTTCTTTTTTAATTTGGACTTTTATTTTATGCACGTTTATTGTTTTCTTGAAAATCCCATAAAAAGTGCAGTAAACATCAGTGTAATAAACAATACGATTAATTATACAATAATAAAATAAAAACATTATGTAAGAGATATTGATATAAAATATAGTTAAGCATCAAATATATGCCAGAATATCGAATAAAAATCTTGGGAGTTAGAAAATTGAAAATTAATTAATTTTTGTAAATATTTTAAAATATTTTGCATTGAGTGAAAATAGACAGATTTTTTAGTATCCAAATGGCGCTTTAGTAAACGGATGGCAACGGTTAATTGCATGATTACGCATTCGTACCAAGCTCATTGTGGAAAGGGAGCCTACAGCTTAACGTGGAATCTGAACCGACCACGGATTGCCACATCACTTCTAATTTCTAATGCCAAGGCATCCTTAGCAACGTTACCCATTTTCATCGCAAATTGACTGTACTTCGCTTCAATAATATTTTGGTCCGCAGCTTTCATCATTTGTTAGACGCTGAATAAAAAATTACATAAAGTTCTAAACTTCTTGATCTGAGCAAATTTTTCCTACTTCCTCTCAAGTGAGTTCACTTACATATTGACGTTCTCAATGCCAGCTTTGTTTTGTACAACTGACAGTAAGCTTAGCCGTTTCTCCATGTTCTCACCACGAGTCGTTCAATGTTTATGTCGCTTTAGTAAACGTGAAAGATTTTGGCAGACAATGAAACCCTTTCACGAGCATTGAACAATGTATACCAAATTATGTGATCAGCTGATCTATTATAGACCAGCTAGGTTCGGAGAATATGATCACTGTTCTTCATTTGAGTGTAATAGTAATTAGAAAAATTTCGTGGAACTTTGTCAGTGGAACCCTTATTTCGAAAATTTATAGCCGACCCTGCTCCATCTTGCGACATCTCACTACGTTCGTTAGTCGATCTGGCCAAAGCGCTGGGTCGTCAGAATTATTCCTTAAGCATTACCGAGTTCCTTCCTGAATTTTCTCTTCACACGCAGAAGTAGAATTGTTATCTGTGACAATAGCAACACTCTGAGGATGATGTGTCAACAGGTTCATTTTCATTTCTACATAATGACTGTGCACGACTGTGCACTGAAGGAGATCAACTTTGGAAACTTGGAAATTTTCTCCTTTTTTTCCTGCGCTTTCTTTCATTTAGCGACTCCATTTTGATAAGTGCATTTCATTTAATGGTTTAATTTCTCAATTTAAATTTCTTACTTTCAATTTCTAACTTGAAGTTATATGATGTGAATTGGATTAATGCCATTTTTAAGTAGCACAAAGTTCCAAATTGCTGAGAGATAATAATATTTATTTTTACAATATTATAAATGAATTAGTATTATAAAGTATATACTGAATTTAGCCTTAAATTGAAACCAGTCTTAAAAGCATGTACTGTAAGTGCAGGGCGCAAGTAAAATGATGCAATCCTTTATCTCGATATTTTCCTTCTAAATGAAACCGTCTCCATTTTATTAAAATTATCCTGTTTCCAAGCTCTCGTTTTTCAAATTTTCTGGATATGAATTTTAACGAAACCCGCGTTTTGAAGATAACACAAAATGAAGTGATTTCTGTCATTATTTTGTGAAGATTCGTTTCTGACTTCTTCATTTATTGTTTTCTTTTATTTTTGTAATCTGTTTATTTACATTTTTATCGTATTTACTTACTGTTAATTTTAGTAATTATTTTTAGATTTTAATAATATTAATTAGTTAATTGTCGGAATTTTTTCCGACAACGCCAGTGCTGGTGAGTAGTATGGGCGAAAAATGGGAGAGTGCAAGAATGCTGCCATGTTGGATTGCAATGGTGATCAATGTTTCAAGAAGTTATGCAACAAAGGGGGAGGGGGTTATGCACTGAAGGGGAAGGGAGGTTATGCAAGAAATCAATGCTGCAAATGGGGATGGAGCTTTGGGGGGAGAAGGGAGGATGACCTCCCCCAAAGGGGTAACCTTAACCTAAGAGAGCGAGAGAAAGGAGAAGGAGGAGGGTCTTTGCTGGAGAAGGTGGGATGTCATCACCTCCCAAAGGGAAACCTAACCTAAGCCTTATCCTAAGAAGGAGAGAGGGTGTTCGCCTGGCTCCAGCCAGACGCATAATGATTTGTTTGTTTGTTTTTTTCTGTTTAAGGTGCTTTCAACCCTGCTGGATTATTGACACCATTTTTTTTTTTTTTTTGTAGAGAAAGGTGGTGAAAGAAGTAGTAGAAGGAAATGGGAAAGAGGCTGAATTTTAGATAAACAGACGCATAATGAGAGTTCATTTGAGCGCCCGCTGTCTTATAAGGTGTAAATCAGCCAGTTGGCTTAGAAGGCTTCTTAGAAGGCGTAAATGGCTTGTTCAGGTGTACATTATTAGGGTTGAGTTGCCAGATTGCGCTATTTATTTAACTAAAGCATATATCAGTGTTCTTCAACCTTTTTATGCTTACCGCCCACTTTTGTAACTTTTGAGTCTCCGTATCGCCCACCAAAATTAAAAATGCAAAAACTCAAACTAAAAGTTATATACCCTGCATAAAACAATAAAATTAATTGCAATTACCTTTAGATTAATGAGATCCTTCGCCCACTAGTGGGCGGTACCGCCCAGGTTGAAGAGCAATGGCATATATTGTTGACAGTTCGCTCAGAAATCCGTCAGGCGGTTTAGAAGGTTTAATCTGACTTAGAAAGTGTAAATGGTTTGTTCAGGTGTAAATTAATAGGGTTGTGTTGCCAGATAGCTCTATTTATTTAATTAATGCATATATTTTTGACAGTTGGCTTAGAAATCCGTCAGTCGGTTTAGAAGGTGTAACCAGCCATTTGGTATACATATAATTAAATAATAATATCGTTTATATATACAACCAAAAGAATTAAATAAAACACCATTAAATCATTCTGTTTATTTAGACGAATTATTAGAATCAATTGGAATATGTGATCAAAAATTAAAATAAAAAATAATAATAGTATAAGAAATACGAACGAGGAATATATATATATATATAATAAAAAAATAAAATAAAAAACTAGTATAAGACATAGAAAACGATGGAGTAGAACCATCAAAATAATAGTACAGGAGAAATATATATATATACACAATTATATTAAATAATTAAATATATTGAAAATAGTATACATCAAAATACTTTATCTTCTACTCCGCTTAAAACACTAAACTCGCACGTAATCGAGTCTACGGTCACATTACTATTCCTTTGCACTACGCAGTAAATACGATTTAACATTATTTCACCTCTCAAGTTATAGGGATACCCATACTCTATGTAAATGGCCTTCATATCGTTCAATGCTATTTTTGTGCCCACTTTACATTCAGTTGGCAAGTTATCTTTAAACACGGCTAGAATACATTCAAAAGCACGTACAAAGAGGTCATCGTTAGCCAAAACATCATTATTAAATACATGTTTATAAGCACTCCTTTCCAATCGATGGTTTATTCTTACCGACTCGAGCTTTTCAATCGTGAATTCTTCACACTGCATAGCGGCAGTTGAAATAATCTAAAGTCGTTACGACAGCTGCTCATTATATAAAGAAATAATTCTTCAGGGTGAACAGTGTAGGTGAGCTCAGCCTTGTACCGCTCAAGTGCTTTGTACCAAAGTTCATGATATTTCAAAGAGTCTAAACCTTTTAAATAAGCATCCAGCTCTAGACATTCTCGCCTTGTTCAGTTCTACACTCGGTAAACCCGTCGAGCAGAGTGGTGTATGTGTATTCAAGGACCGTATCAAAATAAAGCATATCCGTAATACGCGCGTCTAATATAGGCTTCAGCTTGCGGAAACCTACGATTTCAAAACATTCTGTCGAGGATAGAACGGTATCGCGTAGGGACAAGAACGTTATTATCAGATGCATTCTTCCACTTCCGTCGTATATCAATGCATGGCTGATCGTTATTTATACACAACGTACAAACAATGGCGTATGAGGGGGTATCAATAATCTGCTCTCTTCTTGTACCTACACCTGCAGGAATTTTATAACAATCCTCACTCCACTTCTCAACTACCACGAAGATTCTATTCATCTCCTCAACACTTAAATAAACAACATTCCGTTTGTGTGTTTGTCTACAAGCCGTTTCCAGTAAATAGCTAATGGCACCGGTTTTACGCCTGAACACGCGCAACGACTTCGTCATGGACACAGCGTACACGGCATTGAGAATGCTTCTCAAAGGAAGATCTATCTTATTCGAGGAGCGCACGTCCAGTCGGTTCAAGCTCTGAGATGACTATGAGCAACAGGCGAGCGGATCGGATCGACAGGAGGAATGAGTCACACCATAAGCTGATGAAACGTGTACGGCATTGTTCCAACATGAATACTTGTATCCCATTATACTGGGTAGGTGTTTTGAGAATTTTCCGTACATGAAGCAATACCGGTTTTAATGTTTTATCACTCTCACTCCCTAGAATACGCACCAAACATTTCTGCTTAGGGAGATTTTCACGAACTAAACACATTTTATTCACATTCCGGTGCACTATTTGAGAGAAACGTATCACCATATTTTTCCTTTTTGCTCAGCATGCGAACCTCATCTCTAAATGTTGTTAAACACTCACGCAGACCTTTAGCCACAACCTCACTACAAACCTCGTCATGATATATATATTAATGTAGTGGTCAAAATACTTAAGATTCTCCATGATGACAAGATTTACATTGTCAGTAGCAGGGTACGAGTACTCGGTATGATGCAACAATTTAGGGCATATCATACTTTCCCGAGTCCGAATTTCACTGGTTAATATGTATTTTTATGTAAAATTTAATTCTAAGAGGGGTTTCTTTTATGCAACTTTTCGCAAAAATCGCGTTATTATGTTCAAAATTGCGGTTTTCTGCTCTATGTTGAAATATCGAATATTCAATTGAACACAACCTCATATTTTTAACCCTTTGTCGTTATTTGTTGCCATTTAGACACGTTAACTTTGCTTAACTCTTATACAGGTTTAATACATGCATACATAAGAAAAAAAATCTACTCCATTTGAATCTTTGTAACCATTTGAACGCAGAAGGCGAAGTTCAACATTCTCTCAATAGATGGCTCTGAGCAATTACGCCAGTTATAATTGTGAAGTAGAAATGAGTGGACGCCATTTTTTTTGGTAAGTGTTTTTTTGTAATTTTCCTAAGTTTAATCACCATTATTATATTTGTTTTGACTATAATTTCATTCTAGAAGTATTAAGGAAGCTCCCTGTTTACTTTGTTTAAGTAATATTTTTAATAACTGTGAAGAAAAGACTTTATTCAAAGTTCGTTTCGAAATGGACACAAATTTCTGTCTATGATAACACGTGTGTCCAATTGGATATATGAAATGAATTTTTCATTACGATTGTTTTTATGTACTGTATTATATATATATATATATATATATATATATATATATATATATATATAGAGAGAGAGAGAGAGAGAGAGAGAGAGAGAGAGAGAGAGAGAGAGAGAGTACTAACTACCACCCACTAATTACCTTATTAGACCTTTGTTGACTAATGGACACATAAATTATTTCATTTAGAAATGTTCTTAAAAAAAAAGATTGCTAAAAATGCTTATATATACCTCCTATGCATATTTCAAGTAAAAAAATGAACCTACGCTAAAATTAAATGGTACTGAATGACAAAGGGTTAAGCTTATGTTACACCATTATTACGAATTTTAAATTAAATTTGCAATGCCAAATTCAGTTTTCTATTACCAAAATAAATATTCATTACCAAATTTAGGTTAATTTGGTAATTAAAAATGCCGGTTGGCAACCCTGATTATAACCAAAAATTATATTCCTTGTCTATATTTATGGCGAAAGAACACTAAACATACTGATATGAATTTGTTACAGATTGGACAAGAGCGAGAATAAGCACCGACTAGACGTGATGGCCGAATCTGCCCCCAAAACCAGGAAAATGTCAGGTTCAAAGCTCTCGGATGTTGTGGGCCCGGGGAAGGAGTTCATTCCCAGCGAGGTGCCGACTTGGAGAGCCGTTCTTCAGAGAGGGATTCGTCTGCAGGAGGAAAAGTTCCTCATTCATGACATCCAAAGGTCTAAATACCCTATCCGAGAGATGACTGACGAGCTGGCTTCACTCGTGATGACTCAGTGGAGGAAGTCGAATGTAAAGTTCTCCCCGCCTGTGACAATCACGGAAAAATCGCTCTCATATAAGATCTTGTTGAAATGGAAGGAGATGACAGACGTTGTGAACGGGAGAGTTAAGTCTGCTACCCAGGAGAAGAGGATGGCTGATCTGGATAAACTCTGTGAAGTCTGCGTTTGCAAGCATCAGATCTTCTTGTGCGGCTCAGAGGGGAGTGGATGCTCAGGATGCTCCCTCAAGGCCCATGTGAACTGTAACTGTCCTTTGGAGGTGAAGATTCCTAAACTGGACCTTCAGTGGCTGTACTACCAGAGAGTGAAGACTTCCGAAGCTTCAGGAATCCAGATGTCTTCTGTAGACTTCGAAGACAGCAGGAGACAGATCAAAGCAGCGAAGAGGAAGGAGGCTGAAGAAGCTTCTGCTGTGAAGAGGAAGAAGAAAGAGGAGGCTACTAATGAGGAGCTTCTCATGAAAGACTTTGAGGAGGACGAAGAGCCAAACTTGGAAGAAGCTGCAAAAGAAGCCTCTGGCAATGCTGAGGCTACTGAAGCTCCTATGGACGTTCCCGCTGAAGTACCTGCCGAAACTCCAACTTCTGCTACACGAAACTACATGAAGATCCAAGGGACAGCTTCAGCAGCTTTGAGGTACAGGGTGGCAAATGTTCCGGCAGCTGCAGTTGCCACTGGCTTCCTGAACGACCTCATCAAGGCCGGTCATCTTTCCAAAGACAAGGCTTACTTGGCCATAGATGGCATGAAAGTCTGGAGGGCCAAGGAGGAAGTAATGGCCTCATCAGTTGAAGCTCTCACGCAGAGGTCAGAGGAGGAGAAGATCTCTGGGATATTCTTTGATGGCAAGCAGGATAGGAACACAAAGGTGTTGAAATATGACGAAGTGACAGGGAGATTTCATCCTGGCAAAGTGATCGAGGAGCATTACACTATCACGTGGGAGCCTCAAGGAAAGTACCTCTTCCATTTCACTCCCGAGGAACCTGAGGAAGGAGAAAAGCCTGCTCATAAGATCGCTCAGGGCCTGCATGAGTGGCTTCTGGATCACGGAGCTGACGAGAGCCTTGTAATGATTGGAGGAGACTCTACCAACACCAACACGGGGTGGTCTGGAGGCGCCATAGCCCTATTGGAGAAGATGCTGGGTCGCAAGTGCCACTGGATGATCTGTCAGCTCCATGTGAACGAGCTCCCCCTGAGGCACTTAATCATCAAGCTGGACGGCCCTGTAACTCCCCGGTCAGGCTTCAGTGGGCCTATTGGAAAACTTCTTGAGAAAGTGAATGAACTTGAGGTCAACTTCAACTTCAAACCAGTGGAAGGAACTGAAGATATCATAGAGCTGCCAGTAGAGATAGTCAAATCTCTCTCCACAGACCAGCACAACTGCTATCTTCTGATCAAAGCCATCAAGTCTGGAAGTCTCAGTCCACAGTTGGCTGGTCTCAAGTGCGGACCTCTGAACCAATCCAGGTGGCTCACTACTGCACAGGCCATCTTGCTGTTGTGGATGAGGGAGCACGGACTGAAGGGGGAGGTGTTGAGGAGGCTCGAGGTCCTCGTGAAGTTCTGCCTTAACTTCTACTTCAAAATGTACTACGACATCAAAGTGAAGCACCACCTCAAATTTGGTCCTGCACACGTTTTTTCAAGCCTGAGGCTGCTGAGGAACCAGACTACCGAGGTCAGGAACATCATCTCTGCTGCAGTGATAAGAGGAGCTTACCACGCACATCCTGAGAACATCCTGGCTTCATTCCTGTGCAGTGAGGATGAGCATCAGAGAGCTTTTGCTGTGAGCCAGATAGAGAAGATCAGAGAAGGAAGAGACTTTGGTGATACGACAGTGAGGCCCCATAAAAATCCCAAAGTCAATCTGCAAGCCACTTCACCTGAGGATCTCATCAACTGGGAATCAGAGAATATTTACGAGCCTATTTTCACCTGCAAGATGACCTTGACTGAGCTCGAGGATCTCAGGAAAACTCCACTCAAAGTGGACGCTTTCTCTGTTCATACTCAGTCCTGCGAGAGAGCTGTACAGGAAGTCTCAACTGCTTCCCAAGCTGTGTACGGTCACGAGAGGAGAGATGGGTGGGTGAGAGCCAGGATAGACCATCGAGAAATGCTCCCAGTGTTCAGATCGAAGCAGGACATACTTAAGAGCTTTTCAGGTTCGAGTGGCTGATGAAGAGGCTGAAGCCATCGTTAATGCTCATAAGAGCTGAAAGTCCTCATAAGATCATAATATAAGATCTTATGAGGCCACGCTTTTCAGGGATCCAGGAAGAACAGGCGTGTAAACCTACACGTGGAGGTGGCAAGTCTCCCGCTACTCGATCAGAGTAGAGCTGGTGAGCCGCGCCTATTCTTTGAAGAAAAACTTAAAATTCTTAAGTTTTACGTGAAATCTAAACATTTTTTCAGCACCCAGAGGTGTTGAAACACGCAAGAAAGCAAGGATGAGGTCAGAAAAGCAGCTTTTAGACTAAATCATATGCAGAACAGCTGCGCGCTTTGGTTTGGGTGCCCTGAGGCTGCGTTAGGCAGCCTTCAAATCAGAAAATCGCGATTTTGACCATGAAAATGAGATTTTTCGGAAAAGTTGCAAATAATAAACCCATCTTAGAATTAATTTTTACATAGGAATACATATTAGCCACTTTGTTTTTCCAAAATTTCAACCCTGAACCCAGAGTATGATATGCCCTAATGCAACATGGCATAATATAGCTTGTTTCACCGCTCATCAACAAGACTCACTAACCATAACCGTTGCTTCTCTTCTACACGTGTTGTTCCTTCTACTTCACGGTATATGTAAGCTTTTATTGTTTTAACAGGTATACTTCCTCGAATTATCCAACGTAACGATTTCTACAGCAAGGCGCCTATATTAACAATAACCTAAAGTCTCTTTGCCAACAGGAAAGAGTGCATTTTGCAAATTTTTGGAACAGTTTCTACGGCAGGAGGGACTTGTTCCTCGAAGATGGACTTCATCTTAATGACGTTGGAGCTGCGCGTTTAGGAAGACTATTTCATAATACTGTCTCTTCTCTTCAGGCTGCCGTAACTCGAACGGTCCCAGCGTAAATTCTACAAATTTCCCCTGCGCTCGCGAAGGTGTCGTAGTTACAAACAATTTGAAGGTTCTATCCCTAAATGCTCGTAGCCTACGAAATAAAATAAACGAATTTTGTCCTGTAATTGCTTGTAAAGACTATGATGTAATTGCGATAAGTGAATCGTGGCTTAGCACTGAAACACGTGACTTTGTAGGGGAGTATCAAATTAAAGGTTATAGACTTTTTGTTAAAAACAGAATAGGTAGGCGAGGAGGCGGTGTTATGTTGTATATCAAAGATAATATTGCGAACGTTATAGAAGTAAAGCACACAATTCCAGAACCGATAGATTCGACTATAGCAGAACTTAAATTGAACGATTTCAAACTTCTTGTTGCGGTTATATATAGGCTCCCTAATCAAACAGCTGATACGGACGAAGCGTTATATCGTGAACTAAAGAGAATAATCGGTAGTGAGCAGGCTTTAGTTATGGGTGACTTTAATTGCGCCAACGTGAATTACGATACAATGCAGGGAGACGCGGAATGTAATCGTTTAGTTAATTTTCTCGAGGATAGCTTTCTTATTCAAAAGGTTGGGGAACCGACGAGGTTGGACAGTATTTTAGATTTAGTAATAACTACGGATGATAGGCTAATTACTGATCTTCAAGTAATAGAACCGTTAAGTAATAGCGATCAAAATATGGTAGAGTTTGTTCTCTCAGTAAGTCACTCGAAACCAACTAACTCGACTAAAATTCCTAACTTCCAGCACGCAGACTTTAGTAAATTTCGAAATAAATTCTCACACGTTAATTGGGAAAACGTAATGGGGAACTCCAACGCAAAACTAATGTGGGAATCGTTCGAAACGGTATTTAGGACTATAAATGAGGAATGTGTACCGTACAAAATTAAGCGTGCGAAAGTAAACAACAAGCCCTTGTGGTTTACTTCTAAAGTAGGAGACATTATAAAGAGTAGAGATAGGGCTTATAGGCTATATAAGTGCGATAAAGATAATCTGTTGTTACGAAACAACTACATATCTCTGAGGCGTGAAGCGAAAAGTGTAATAAAAAAGTCCAAGCGCGAATTTGAAATCTCCATAGCTCGTGACGGTAAAGAAAACCCCAAGCGATTCTTTCAATACGTCAATAATAGAAATCCAGTAAAAAGTGTCTTGGGACCTTTGAAAAATGTAAACGGAGATCTAGTTTCTGAAAACAAGGAAATGGCTACCTTGCTAAACGAATTTTTTACGTCAGTTTTTACTATAGAAGATGTAACGAATGTCCCTACGGTCATAGACATAATACCTTTTGATAATGGTAATATTTTGGATAATATCGTGGTTAGTGAAGGGGAAGTAATGCGCTATATTGATAAAATGAAAACGCGTAAATCACCGGGGCCGGATTCCATATATCCAATACAACTAAAAGATTAAAAGATAGCATTGTTGTGCCGCTAACAAAGATTTTTAATGCGTCTATTTCTGAGGGGTGCGTACCAGATAATTTCAAGTTAGCAAACGTAACACCTATCTTTAAGAAAGGCGATAAAGGTGCGGCGGGAAATTATAGGCCAATCAGTTTAACGTCTGTTGTAGGTAAGCTACTGGAATCAATAATTAGGGATCGTATAGTCGAACACTTAGAAGTGCATAAACTAGTTAGAAATACGCAGCACGGTTTTAGGCGAAACAAATCTTGCTTAACTAATCTTTTAGAATTTTTCCAAAGCGTGGTTGACGTTTACGATAGACATCGGGCGGTTGATGTAGTGTATTTAGATTTTCAAAAAGCGTTTGACACCGTGCCGCACAAAAGACTCATTGAAAAAACTAAGGCTCATGGAATCAGGGGTGTAGTAATAAATTGGCTAGAAGAATGGTTGCGAGGTAGGAAACAGAGGGTGGTCGTTGATGGAGCGGAGTCGTGTTGGGCTAATGTAGCGAGTGGCGTTCCTCAGGGTTCTGTATTGGGCCCCTTGCTTTTTCTTATATTTATTAACGATTTAGATGTCGGCCTAGTCAGTACAGTTTCAAAGTTTGCGGATGACACGAAGCTGGGTGGTAGGGCGATTAATGACGAAGACAGAGGTAAAATCCAGGAAGATCTGAATAAAATCGTTGATTGGTCAGTCACATGGCAAATGAGATTTAACGTTGATAAGTGCACAATTTTGCATATAGGTTCGCGTAACGGTAATTTTGCGTATAGTATGTCAGGGAAGGAGTTGGCAAGCGTAGAGCAGGAAAAAGATTTAGGAGTTATAGTCACTAGTGATTTAAAAGTAGCGAAACAAAGTACAGCAGCGGTCAATAAGGCGAACAAAGTGTTAGGTTTTATAGCTCGAAATTTTGAGTACAAATCGCGCGATATTATAGTTCCTCTTTATAAATCATTAGTTAGACCCCATTTGGAGTACGCGTTCCAATTTTGGAATCCGCATATGCGCAAAGATATAGAGAAAATCGAAAGAGTTCAAAGACGAGCAACTAAGATGATTCCGTCGCTTAGATTAAAGTCGTACGAGGATAGGCTTAAGGAGTTAAAATTGACAACACTCGAGAATAGGAGGCTAAGGGGTGATGTAATCCTGGTTTTCAAAATTATGAATGGGTTCGATAACGTAGATAGAGATAGCTTTTTCGAAATATCTCAATATAATAGGACTAGAAATAACGGGTGTAAGTTGACAAGTAGAAGGTTCGAGACAGCAGTTGCCAAAAACTTTTTTACGCATAGAATAGTTAATAGCTGGAATAGTTTGCCGGTAGAAGTAATTAGTAGTACGTCCATAAACATGTTTAAAAATCGATTAGACGCATATGTTGATAGATTGGGTATAGTTTAAGGTAGTAAAATCAAAACTTTGTGGTGATAGATCCCACAGCTCAACACAAGTGGTGTGGGACATAGGGAGGCAGCATCTTGGGTTAGGGGATACTCTCTGTCCTTACACACCCCATTTAAAGAGATTCCTCTGCCGAGCGGTGCCCCCAATAGTACTGTGAGATATTGAAAAACTCATGATCTTCACTTGCCCCACAAACACCTTTAAATGGGAGACCCAAAATGGGTGCACACACATTTCTACATTACTGTACAGTCTTTACAGCCACACCTACACTTTTCCTCTTAATGTATATGGTTGTAAATTTTGACTTGGTCCGCAATCGATATGGACCGTGACTTATTTTTCGTTGGCAAGGTACTAGTATTGTCGGATACCGTAATGAAATTGACTAGATTCTTTGGATCTGATATATTTGCATGTCGGTTATAAATAGATATAGAGTGTAACATATTTGTGGATAGTAGTCTATATGACTTGATCCTCTGGATCCAGAGATTCTATCTTTAGTTTTAAATCGATAATTAATTAGTTTTAAATTGATAATTATTTAGTTTTGTAAAAATTGGTAGTTGCCAATGTATAGGCAGTTTTTGCATAAATTTCTTATGTTCTTGTGGTTCGGAACCGACGTAAAATTGTAGGTCCCCTCCGCCACCACGGAGGACATACACAATACACAATTACGAACACAGTTAGGTAGACCAGCCATGAGTGGATCCTAGGGTCTTTGTTGGTCTGAAACATTATAACATTATAACAATATAGTCCAATATATCACTTGTACCACGAAATCCTGCAATGCTCTCGACAGAATAGCGAGGTTCTGGTTAGGAGGCAGCAACGGTTCTGGTTAGGAGGCAGCAACGGATATTTCTCGCGATAGTTTTTCTTGTATAACATTCTAATTTTTTTTTCTCTCGCTGTAGGATCGACAGACTGTTAATTCTTCTCTTTCTATGCCACTGGGTGGGTTCGGAGGATTCCGTGAAAACTTACTAAATTCTCTGAAGATTTCCTGATGCTTCTAATAACGTATCGGGAAATTATCTTTCTCTATTGACTGAGTTCTCTGACGAGAGCATGGCTCGAAGGAAAAGATTAAAAAAAACTTTCTTTTACTGTAATTTACTTCTAAAAATGTACAGGTAGTGCTCTGAATTTACAGGGGTAGGGGTTCGACCTCTTTCGACCATGGCTCAGACCGGAATCTAAAAATAAAGGATGCAAGGGGCCTCTGCCCCCTCCTCGCTGAGAGGCTGCTAACCAGGGAGTGTTAATCGAAGTAATCGAAGTGAAGAAGAAGAAGTAACATTATTTTACAATTACATGCATTATATATAATCTAAATATTGGGGGAGTGCAGTTTGAAGGTTAAGTTTCCCCTATTTAAACACATAATCAGATTTTTGAAAGATTCCAAATAAAAATTTTAAAAACTAATAATAAAAAATAATCGTATTTTCGCCGAGTATTCATTTCTAAAGGGCGACATAATTTCGGAGTAGTACATGAGTACAATTTAAGTACATCACTGAGTACGTTGTAATTTTGGTTTATTACAATTATGATTACAATTACCAATTAATTCACATTCGTTAATTATCGTTATTAAAGTACATTAATTACATTATAAATCATTATCACCAATTACAGTTTCATTAAAGTTCATTAACTACATTATATTAAAGTACATTACATCATTAAGTACATTAGTCACTTACAATTCTTACAGTGTTTTTATATTTATATAGGGTTATTAGTACAACACAAAGTACATGGGCGCATACGGTATGTATATATGTACAACATGACACACATGAGATATAACATAACGCATGATAATGTTTTTATAAATCCGAGGCGAAAGGGGAGGAGGTTTTTAGCTCAGAAGCGCTTGCTTTTGCTGTGGTTAGCGGAATTTGACCACTTGCATAAGCATTTTCGAGTTCATTGCGGGAGGCGAAATAATTTAAAAAAAATATATATAAATAATACATGCGAACGTATTTGCTCGACTTTGAACGAACAGGTACGAATGCCTAAAGTTTTGTACACATATCAGTACGTAACACAATAGGTTGTGTGCGTAATATACACGAACGAGTAAATATGGACTGATAGGTTGATAGGGCATAAGTAGACAATAGGTAGATGAATGAATAAGTAATAAAGTTAATAAACGATAATGGTCAAGATAAATTATGGACGTATGGATGAATATGGTCGAATAATAGTTATATTGCATCATACCAGACAGGCCATAACATAAATAATGACTTATAGGGTGTTCAGTTTTTATTATTATGTTAAAGAATTTCCATACATTGTATACTAGAGACATGATGAAGGGAAATTAATGACGGGAAATGTGAAGGGAATTAAGCTACTTTATGACGTCATAGTTTTTCAAATTATGCCATATGTCAATTCATAATTAATACGCCATAGTTATTTAATTTGCACGTACAGTACAAGTCATTATTGGGAGAATTTAGAAAAAGATGAATTAGAGGAATACAGTAATGAATAAAGAAGTACAAACAAGGATTCCAATCATGCCATATGCAGGATGTATGCATAATCTAATAAAATTTAGGGATGAGGGTTAGGTGCAAGACAACCATAATTAATTATAATAAATTCTCTTCTCTAACAAATGAAAAATGGAAATATGAATACGACCAAACCATAGAAATGGTAGGTCGTATGGTTGTGACACAAACAAAAATAGAAAGCAAAAATCGAAATTCTATCCAAACTCGCTCAGGCGATTTTGGTTTCTCACGTAAAAAATGAATATTGATTATTCATTGTTCATTTTTTTACTCACACTATATATATATATATATATATATATATAAGCAATAAAGGAAAATCCAAAAAAAACATATATACAGGGTGGTTTTAAAAGATCTGAACGATTTCAATGTTTTTTAATGTGATAACCCAATAACATACAAAGAAACAAGTTTGTCCATGTGACTACGCACAGCTAAAAGTTTTACATACATGTTTAATAAACTTCAACATGTGCGTCATTGGTTGCCCGTACAATATCTAATCGATATTCAATTTCTCGCCATGTGCGTTCAAGTATGCCAGCATCGACAATCGCAATTGCATCCCTGATCCTGATTTGTAGTTCATGGATGTTGACAACCTTGGTCTTGTACAAAAAAACGTTTTAGTTGCTCTATCGCTTACATATGCTTCATGCTTTATATCTTATTTAGTATGAAAAATATTAATGAATCAAATCGTTCAGATCTTTTATGAACGCCTTGTATATAAAACCTTGGTTAACCTCGGTCTACGTCAACGTCCTCCATAACGATCTGAAACCCCGTGACCTCGGCGCTCAAAAGATGTCATTTTTATATTTATTTAGGTTCGAAAATCAAATTTTCATTATTTATATAATAAGCGAAGGTTGGCTCTACACTTTAGTAAGAACTACTACAGTACTACACTGTACCTACTGCAGATAGTTAATTATATATATAAAGAAGGAACACCATGAATGTGATTAAAAAAAAAAATGTCCGTTTAAACCTTTAAATCTTCCGCCGATCATAGGATTACAGCATTAAAGCAAACAGTTTATTGGTATATTTATTTATTTTAAACGTAAATAACTTTCTTCCTTCGTAAAGACAAAATTAGGTTGGCTTATCACCCGAAAATAGTTTCTGTATCTTGTTTAGCCCCAGAACTGTGACTGCTGCCTGCAGTCTAAAGATGTAATTCTTATATCTTTCTTCCATATATGCCTTCAACTTTATAATCGTTGTACCATAACTTTATCATTTATTTACCCGACATCAGAAATATATGGAATTGGTATAAGTTAGTTTGCAGGTAAATTAATTCCAGTTTCGCATTGACTTAGTCTTCAGAAACAACGGTGATTCCGTTAGATTCAAAATAACACACACACACCCTCTCTCTCTCTCTCTCTCTCTCTCTCTCTCTCTCTCTCTCTCTCTTATTCTTAACGCTGGATTCTCTTGGCGCAAAATGCCGGCTTCTCTGACTTCCCTTGGTGGCTTCGAAACACAGCTAGTCGTATGGCTTAAATACTCAGCCATATATATATATATATATATATATATATATATATATATATATATGATCCACAAAGAAAAAGAAAAATTATTCCAAGGCCTTTCGTGTATTCAGAAGTACACCTCGTCAGGAATGACGAGGTGTACTTCTGAATACACGAAAGGCCTTGGAATCATTTTTATTTTTCCTTGTGGGTTTGCATCATTCATTCATTTCACGTGTTATTTTTGAAATTCATCCCATATATATATATATATATATATATATATATATATATATATATATATAATGTCGACAATTACAAAAATTGGATGAGCGTTCAAACACACACACACACACACACACACACGCGCACGCAAGCTCATAGATATATATATATTATCATTATGAAGATCATAAATCATTAATTTAATTTTATTCATATAATTACAATCGACTTCGCCACAAGAAAATAAGTTAATTCCCCAATATTATTATTGTGTAGGTAAAATATATTAGGTTCAAAACAATATATATATATATATAAGCGCATATCTGCATTGCCTCGATTACCTACGTTTATGAATTCGCAACAAAGAGCAAGCTTGTCACTTCACCTTACACCAACCAATCGCTGCACTAAATTTCTTCCTCAATATATAAATTCAGTGTTAAATAATGCCGTTTCATATTTCAATCAGATCAAACGAAGAGCACAATAATATGCTCTCCTTGGTCACGCTTTAAACTTTAACAATTTCATTTGATGATAATAATAACATGGTATAAAAGGCACTAAAACTATACCTAAAGTTTTTAATTAATAATTTACGTTCTAAAATCAAATTTGTGTTATTTATAAAACGCGTGATGCAGAGAACCGTTCCAACCTCTCTCTCTCTCTCTCTCTCTCTCTCTCTCTCTCTCTCCCTCTCTCTCTCTCTCTCTCTCTCTCTCTCTAAATAAATAAATAATATATATATATATATATATATATATATATATATATATATATACTGTGTATATATATATATACACACGCATATATATGCAGGGTGTCCCGTAAGTCTGGAACCATAGGGCAAAATGATAAAAACGGCAATAAAAACGCCGAAGAGACTTTTGGGGACTGTTTGTGAAATGAGCGAGGATGGTAGCGGCTGTGTCATCGTCGGTGGATGTCCTCGGAGGTCCACTGCGTGGTTTATCTCCTATGGATCCCGTTTCTGTGAACTTTGATTCAAGTTTGCCGATACAGCTGTGTAGTATCGGTGCGCGGTCCGGATGCAATCTGTTAAATTCCTCAGCGACCTCCCTCTGACTCCGATTTCCTACGAGCACAATTACATGAATGCGTGCTTCCTTACTCAAAGACATCATGGGCACTTGCATAAACGGAAAAATATGAATTACTTATTTTACCCTATGGTTCCAGACTTATGGGACACCCTGTGTGTGTGTGTATATATATATATATATATATATATATATATAATATATATATATATAGTGGCTTTCGAATCACCAATTTGATGTGAGCAAGATAGTAGGCTTACTATAATTTATGAATTAAATTGAAATGAAAAATTAGCCAGCTTCGGCCTACAGCCCAAACAAACAATATTTAATTAGGAGAGAGAATTACTTTGTTGTTTGGTGTCTACTTAGGAAAATAAATAAATTACTTGTTCACAGTGATTAACAATTCTATAACGGTAGTTATAATGATTAACAATTATATAACGGCATTTATACTATGCTAAAGATGACTGATTATTAGCAATAAGAAATGGTTATACACTCTAATTGGTAAGTAAGTAAAGATAGGCTAATGAGATATGCCGAAGTGAACACAGAATTAAGTAATGAAGCCAATAATAACTGAAATAATGCAAGTACGGTTGGTACAGTAAATGGATTAGGTCGGTAAGAATGAAATGCATAGAAGGGCAAATAAACAATCGGATGCAAACTAAGTAAGTTATACGAATGAACACAATAACAAAGTGATACAAAACTACGGTATTGGTACAACACTTGAATAGGCCTACTGCGGTCTCAACGGGAGAGTCAGTTTTAACGGTATTGAAGCACTTTCTAAGGCCTACGCGATTAGGCTGAGTTTGTGGAAGCACGACGTAACAAAGCACTGGAGACCGAGTGAGTGCCGACAAGAGGCTTACCGCGACGCTGGATAGCTCTAGAGACTGAAGAAACCAACGTGAAGGTTTAACGTCCTGCGTTTCCCCGTGGGATGACTCTGAAGACGTGTTGAGGGCCTACGTGAATGGGAATGTGCTGAGGGCCTGTTGAGATACTTGTTGAACGGACGCCGATCGAATTGTGGTGAAGGATGAGTAAAGCCAGGGCCAGAAGGATGACGCTAGTAGAGTGATGTTTGCTTCCAACAGAACTGAAATTATTGGTCGCCTCAAGTGTTGATTCGCTTCGTGTATAGTTGAGGTGTTGCTTGAAGGACTAGGCCGGCTGAGGTCGAACAGCGCTACGTGAAAGAGGAGATTCACGTGGAGGAGTAACGAGCAAAGTGAGGTATGTGGCTTGTAGCCTACTAGAAGGTTTACGGACCTGGGCTTCGAAGGATTGCTTCTGCAGATGGACTGGCCTTACCGGCGAGAGGATGAGTGTTGAGGGCCAGGTAGAAACTTCTTGAAAAAGGGTCAACGGAAACGCCTGCAGCAGTGATGTTGCTTCTTGCAGGAAGAAATTGTAGAGGGCCTTACTTGATGGTAGACTTCGTGGATGCTCGACCGCAGCCTTGAAAGAACAGCGGGTGGCGTGACAAGTAGTGCTACTGACGAAGGGGCTGAGAGTGAGACGTGACAACCAAAACGAGAAAATGGCAAGTGAGAGTGATTTGAGAAAGAAAATGCATTTTATAGGCCTTGTGACGTCCTCTGGTGGTCGTTTCGGGAAATACCACAAAATCTGTTTCCCTCCGTGGGCCTTCTTCATGTCCACGTGTATGGACTTTGTTTTGAGTCCATGACTGATTGAGAACGGCGAGGAACGGATTCCCTTCACCCTTTATATATATATATATATATATATATATATATAATATATATATATATATATATATATATATACAGTATATATATATATATATATATATATATATATTATATATATATATATATATATATATATATAATATATATATATATATATATATATATATATATATATGAAAATGAAAATGAAAGGTTTATTGGCAAATATTATTAATACAATGACAGTTCACATATTAAGGATAGAAATATATACAGTTGATTAGAAATAATACAGTAATGTCACAGTTACGTGGAGCTACAGACAGACTTTTTCGTACCAAGAATTCCATAGCTGAGCATCTCGGGAGTAATTTATGTAAGAGTCTAAAAGACCTGTTGTACAGCAAATTTAGGGTTCTCCAAGAACCTTTTTTATAATTCACCCAGAGTTGCTGTCCGTATATATTACTGCAGAAAGTACGAAAGAGAGTATCTTTAGCTTCACTTGTACAGAACCGAAAGTTCCTTATAGTTATATTCGCTTTAGCACACAGGCTTCGAGATTGTTTTCTTATATCCGAGTCATCACTCAAGGAGCTGGTGATAGTTTGACCCAAATGCTTAAACTTTTGTACTTCCTCAATTACTTCACCTTTCATTTTAAACCTAATATCACCTGCCTGATTACAGCTTTTAGGATCAAATTGCATAACCTTAGTTTTTGTAACATTAAAAAGAATATCATGTTTCTGCGAATACACTTCGCAAACTTTTTGTAGCCGATCCAGACCTTTAACAGAGGGACTTATTAACACTATATCATCGGCATAAACTAAGTTATTTATCCTTGTGTTATCTATACAACATCCCACTGTTGCCTCATTAAGTGAAGCAATTAATCCGTCAATATACACATTAAACAGCATATGAGAGAGCAAGGAGCATTGTTTAACCCCGCAAGAGGAGCCAAAACATTCGGATAATACATTGCTCCACCTAACGATAAAAGATTGGTGGGAATACCAAAATTTCAATAAATTTAATATGTACATAGGAACCTTCCTGCATTCTAGTTTTTTAAATAAAATATTATGGTTCACTCTATCATATGCCTTACTTATATCTAGGAAACAGCTATAAATAGTTGAATTACTGTCAGTGTATTTAAATATTGTTTCTTTGAGTACATAGATACACAGGTCTTTGAGTTGGACCTTTTAAAACCAAACTGATTAGATGTCCATAGGTAATCATTTAATCGGAGTAACAAGAGTTTTTTTAGTAGTTTCGAGAACAGGAAGTGACAGCAATAGGCCTGTAATTATTGCTGGAGAGAATGTCTCCATACTTATTTTTGACCAGGGGCAAAATATATACCCTCTTGAACTCTCAGGGGTATAGCTATGAGCAAGCATGGCTTATTTTAAGTGCTCATTCGATAGGTCATCTACCCCTGACGCAGAACCAGTCTTTAACTCTAATTAACCTCTTTACTTCAGGAACTGATATCAAAGTATTTTCCCTTGTCCCTCCCAAAGGCGTTTCGCTGCAATCTATCTTAAGATTATCCCTACTCACACTGTTAAGAATGTTAAAGTAGTGGTTTTTCCACAGCTTTGTAATTTCCTCCTCCCACGACACCCCATCGATTGTCGGAGGGAGCACACTTTTGGCACCCGTTTGACTCTTAACAAATTTCAAAAATTTGTTATTATCGTTATTTATGTGAGCTTCACAGGCTTTTGATGCTTGAATAGACTCTTCTTCCTATTTACATCGCCTTATGGCCGCCTTATACTGACCCCTACTTCTACACATATTCATGTATACTGGTCCTAATCTGGGTCTACCATGAAAGCACCACAAATCGCAGTCGTCTTTCGATTCCCTCTTCAGAGTGGCAATAAAATCATTCCATCCAGGAATAATCTTAGTATGATAGTTGTAAGATTTAATTAGGGGGTTTCCTGCTTCTCTTAACAGGGATAATATCTTACTATAATACCTATCTATGAGTTTACAGTGAGAATCATTTGAGCACGGATTATTACATGTAAGATGCAAAATTTCTAAATTATTAAAGAGGTGACCTGTTCTGTTTTTGTATTCTATTCTCTGTTGCATATTAACATTAGACCAATCGACGCGATTATTCTTACCTGTTGAGTTCTTGCTTTGTCGTTTTGCGCATAAATTGGTAAAATTAATTAATAGTTCTAATGGTCTATGATCAGAAAGAAGGAAATCATGCAGAATATGAACTCTAACAATTCGATCCTTTAGATTATTACTAGTGAGACAATGATCAATCCACCTGGTGGTACCACTCATATCACCAACGTATATAAAATTACCACTGGTTACCCCTAATACAGCGACATCACTTATATTTAATTTGGCCGACTCGCACATGTTACCCAATTCTACAAAGAATTCGGAGTTCACATGCGTGTTAAAGTCCCCCATTATTATACAGTGAGAATATTTGGGATTATCTGATAATTACTTAATTTTGTAAAGCATATCAATGTATTCATCTAGATTACTGCCGTTGTTGTTGGTAAATATCAGTTTACAATTAATATGCAATCATTGTTCACTTGCAATTCAATGCCTAACACCTTTACATTATCGCTTGTTAAAAATTTTATATGTTTTGACAAATTTTTCTTTATTAAGAAAGCAACACCACCAAAAGGCCTACCGTACATTAATTCCTCTGACAAGTCTACTGCTGATGACGCACAAAAAGTCATCATGGATGGTAGAGAGGAATTTTAGCTCTTGTTTAAGTAGACAGTGCTCTTGCAGGAGTATCAAATTTGCACTGTCACAGATTTTATGAACATCTAAAATTGAATTCCTCACCGACCTTACGTTATATGAGGTTATTTTCAACAAGTTATCCGCCATGACTGATAGAAAATTTATTATTAATATGATTATTATTATACACAGTACAAATTTCAGGTATTACCGTTAGGGCGCATATTGTTATTATTATTATTATTATTATTATCATTATTATTATTATTATTTTGCCTGTTATCAAATCTCGTGGAAAAGTGAATAAACTCCTTAACAATAATACCGTCTGGCCACTGACTCATATTGCACGGGTTGAAATGGGAATTTACACCTTTAATTAATTATTACTTTAAATCAGTTGTAATACGAAGATTTTGTCGGGTAGGGTATGATTCATCACCGCCAACTCATCGCCGCCGACTCAACTCCAGCCAACTCAACTCCAGCCAACTCAACTCCAGCCAACTCATCGCCGCCAACTCATCGCCGCCAACTCATCTCCGAATGCATCGTTGCCAAATAATGTTTGTATAATTTATTAATCTTTCTTTAGTGCGATGATAGGTACTGAAGGAAATTAAAAACACTAGGAAGAACTATTGAAAACATAACTAATTATATTTATATAACCTAACCTAACCTAACCTAACCTTCACCAATTAACATTATAGATGCTTTATACAAAATACAGAAGAGTCGAGATATGTATCTCGAACAACTTGGAGGAGGTCATGCTCTACCTTCAAAATTAAAAAAATATCGTGATGCTGATGACCGTATATTAAAACTAGTTTTAAGCTTTGAGCAACGATCACCATTAGAATATTTACGTGGGATTGCCTACAATTACCACTAATTAAAATCTGAACCTTTTAATCTTTTTTTAACGTAGTAGAATAAAGAGTTTCTAACAATTTTTAACTTTTTAAAGCTCTAACCTTCAAACATAAATTTAATTCATCTTTTCAAAAAATGGAGTTGAGTCGGCGGAGTTGAGTTGGCGGCGACGAGTTGGCTGGAGTTGAGTTGGCTGGAGTTGAGTCGGCGGAGTTGAGTTGGCGGCGATGAGTTGGCGGTGATGAATCGTCCCATCTCGGATTTTGTGTTTAGTTTTTTAACTAACAATATACTGTGTTCACCACAGACTTCTTCCATCATGTGTCGAATATCGCTTTCCTCGTTCGAGAGCTGAATTCGCGACACAAAGAGGGTGAGATTCCTCACCGGTGGCCTTGCCGCAAAGACAAGTTGAGGAACCCTCCGTGAAGAGCGCCTGTTAACTGTGACCCACCAGTCCTCTTCCCTCAATCTCCCTGAAGCAAGCTTCGCCTCACTGGAGAATGGGTGGCACGACCTTGGTGGGATAGGAGGACCTTCCCCTACTCCTCTGTGGCTTGGTGAGGGTCAGTTAACGGTGTTTATATCCTGACGGACGCGCGTGCCCATCCTTCTTCGGTGGGAGGGGGGGGTGGAACTGCACGCCGAGCGAGGCGTTTGAGTAATCGAACGCCTCTCCCCTGCAGTAGTAACTACAAATTGTCTTTATCGTACTTTATGTAGCCTATAAGCCCCTATCTCTTCTCTCTATAATATCCCCTACTGTAGAAGTAAACCACAAGGGCTTTTCATTTATTTTCGTATGCTTAATCTTGTACAGTACACATTCCTCATTTATAGTCCTAAATACTGTTTTAAACGATTCCCACATAATTTTTGCGTAGGAGGTCCCCATTACGTTTTCCCATTCGACGTGTGACAATTCATTTCTAAATTTACAAAAGTCTGCGCGCTGAAAGTCAGGAATTTTAATCGAGTTAGCTGGTTTCGAGTGACTTACCGAGAGGACAAACTCTACCATATTGTGATCGCTATTTTTTAACAGTTCTATTAGTTGAAGATGAGTGATAAGCCTATCATCCGTAGTTATTACTAAATCAAAAATACTATCCAACCACGTAGGTCCCCCAACCTTTTGAATAAGAAAGTTATCCTCAAGAAAATTAACTAAACGGTTACCTCCTGCGCCTCCCTGCAATGTATCGTAATTCACATTAGCGCAATTAAAGTCATCCATAATTAATGTCTGTTCACTACCTATTGTTTCTTTAGTTCACGATATTAACGCTTCGTTCGTATCACCTGTTTGACTAGGGGGCCCGAATATAACGGCAAGAAGTTTGAACTCGCTCAATTTAATTTCTGTTATAGTCGAATCTATCGGTTCTGGAATTCTGTGCTTTAATTCTGTAGCGTTCACAATATTATCTTTGATATACAACATAACACCTCCTCCTCACCCACTTATTCTGTTTTTAATAAAAAGTCTATAACCTCTAATTTGATACTCCCCTACAAAGTCACGTGCTAAGCCACGATTCATTTATCGCAATTAAATCAGTCTTTGCAAGCAATTAAAGAAAAAAATTCGTTTATTTTGTCTTATAGGCTATGAGCATTTAAAGATAGAACCTTCAAATTGTTTTTAAAACCGCGTTTCCTTCGCCCGCGCAAGGTAAATTCATATTTTTTGACCTGTAATTTAAGGATATTACGGCGGGGCCGGTCGAGTTACGGCAGCCTGAAAAGAACAGACAGTGTTATGAAGTAGTCTTCCTTGATGCGCAGCTCCAACGTTATTAAGATGAAGTTCATCTCCGAGGAACAAATCCCTCCTGTCGTAGAATTTGTTCAAAAAATTTGCAAAATGCACTCCTCCTGTTGACAAAGAGACTTTAAGTTATTGTTAATATAGGTTGCCTTGCTTTACAACTTGTTACGTTGGATAATTCGAGGAAGTATACCTGTTAAAACAATCTTATTAGTTTTTTCCTTTAGTCGCTGTACCTAGCCAGCAGCTCTTCCGATCTAGAATTTGAAACGTTATTAGTACCGACATGAATAACAAATGTTGTGTCGTCAGAGGTTCCCTCTGTAAACCGGTCAACACTCTTCGTTATATCCTCCACCTTTGCACCAGGGTAGCAGTAAGGGCGCTACAACGGGGTTTCTGCAACAGAATTCATCGAGCTGCCCTCGAACAATGGAATCACCAACGAGTCGTATTTCCGGTTCATCAGCGTCTTCGAAACCAAAACAGAAAACTTATTGTTTGGTATTACTGGTAGACATGTCTAAGGTTGTCTCAATGGGGCTCCATTACGCACTTGAACGAAGGGTCGGGAACTAGGGTAAGAGAGAGGCTATTAGTACTATTTATATCATTAGTAGAAACTGAGGCAGGAGGGGCCGTGACTGAAGAATAACTCCTCTCAAAAGGCCCAAGGGATTCTAACTTCGCCGTCAGGAGCATCACCTTTTCTTCAAGCCTCACTCTGGCCTCCTTCTCACGCTGTAGCTCGTTCCTCAGCAATTCCATGTTCGAGCACCACCTGCAAACTAATTGATCATTATTATTAGCCAAAATAAAGGCGTAAGCAGCAAACTTCCCTTCGCACCGACTGCAAGTACTTGATGGGGGTGCCATGCTATTAACTAATTAAATTGCTAGCGTTTGGAAATTAATAGTGAGTTAATAACAGTAATGTAATAACGACGTAAGTCTCCGTGAATAAGCAAAGAGCAATTAATAATTGAAACGTAGGTCTACCGCGTGCTTAGTTTTGACGTCACCAGCGCAAGCCGCCAAAACGTTCTTCAAACGCAGAAGACAAGTTCCTGTAACACAAATTTGTACTAAATGAATATATGCGTAATTAAGCTATCGCCGAAGGTTCTGCAAAAGGAAAAGTATAATAAAGAGGGATGAAAAACACTTATATGTCCGCTATTCAGTCGATGTTTTTCTCACGGAGGGTGACCACACCCTATTTGATGATCCTTATCGAAGCAAAATCAACCTTATTAGACCACGTTTCCTAACAGAGTGGAATTTCACACCTCTCATACAAAACAAACAAGCCACATGCATTCACCTTGATTTAAAAGAGTAAATATAATAATAAATAAAGTCAATAAATAAAATATATTCGTTTATGAATAATTAATAACGAGGTAATTTAGTTAAGGCCCCGAACACTATTTTTTAAAGATACTTCGACTGAAACTACTTATTCAATTGGTAACACTGGACACGATAAAACAGTCTGTTCACGAGGAAAGACAGATCACTTCTCATGTAGTCAGGTAAATAAATACGGGCTAAAATAAAATATAAAAATTAGATCTTTCGAACGCGGTGATCACGGCATGGAAGAATACAAACCAAACGCCGCTTAACTTTGTTTATCTAGCGAGAATCAGTGTTATGTTGTGCGTATGATATCAATTTATATAAGAGGGGCAGTCAAAAAATAAGTTTACACGGCGTATAATTCGTAACTAAACGACCTACATTGATTATGTTTGCATCAGGTGAATTCGTTAACCATCGTTGGCAAGACTGCAGTCGATTCGGATGTCATCTACCGTACATTGGTTATATGAGTCAGTTGAACATGGCGGCGGACTGGAACAGTGCCCTGTCATTTCTGTAACGATATTCCGAGTCTGTCAGTGGTCAAGAATTTCTCGAGTACATTGTCACAGGAGACGGGACATGCGTCATCACCGTACTCCGGAAAAAAAAACATGCCAGCATGGAATGGAAACACCCTGGGTCCCCGCGAACAAAGAAGTTGAAGATTGAGGTCCGCTGGCAAAGTGATGGTTACCGTGTTTTGGGACCACAAAGGCGTTTTGCTCGCAGACTTCATGCAAAAAGGCACAACAATCAATTCAGCTGCATATTGTTCAACACTGGAACGTTTACGAGTAAGCCATTAAACGTAAACGTCCTGGACTGCTCCGTAGGGCAGGGCACTGTTCCAATCGAGCCGCCATCTTCAACTGACTCATATAACCAATGTACGGTAGATGGCAGCCGAATCGACGTGCAGTGTTGTCAACAATGATTAACGAATTCACTGATACAAACATAATCAATGTAGGTCCTTTAGTTACGAAATTATACGCCGTGTAAACTTATTTTCTGACAGCCCTCGTACATTGGACCCCCGTTTACTGGAATCACTTATAATAGAATCACCTGCATTATGGGATCAAATAATTGGGACCGATTTATTCCTATCAAAATCTGTACAACGTTTCCCGCTTATTAGAATCACCGACCCTTTTATTGGAATCATATTTCCAGAAAAATCTAGCATGTATGCGAATGGTAGCCTAGCCTATATAATCTACAGATCTACGAAGATAAGGCTAACAAAGACCCTAAGATCCACTCAAAGGTTAGCCAGAAAAAGGAAAGAGTAAGGGGTTAAGAGAAGAGAATAAGAGGTTAAGTAAGTAGCAACACTATCACTCGTGGGTTAACATTCATTCAGAAAAAGAGAAAAAAAGACTCACTATCATCATCCGCCGGCCACTGCCGACAAGTCAGAAAAATAGTCGGAGAAAATAGGAAAGATTGCAGAACGGTCCTCTACTCCCACGCTTCTCAAACTAGAGGTCGCGTAAATATTATTGAGGGTCGAAGAAACATTTGAAAATATTTTTTTTCATAAATATACAGTGTTAGTACCTATTGCTTTTATGACATTGAGTGAAGGGTCGCGAAAAAATTTGTCTGATCCAAAGGGGTCGCAAGTGAAAAAAGTTTTGAGAAGCCTGCTCTACTCGATAGGGAGGTAGAGCCCACTCTGCCGGAAAGAGGTGAAAGATGAAAAGAAGTAAAATGAGAACGCTTACAAACCATGCAATACATTCTTAACTCAAGAACAACACATTCTTAACTCAAAGCAACACATTCTTCCAGCTGTTGCAGACCGATCCTCCACTCCATTGGGAGGTAGAGGATGCAGCCCACTAGGCTGGAAAGGCGTAAAAGACGAAAAGAAGTAAAATAAGAACGCATTACAAACCATGCAACACATTCTTAACTCAAACACTATCATACCTTGCAAACTACAGAATGCAATAGAGTTACAGACATGCAAATAAGGAGAGAAGAAGAAAAAAAAGTATAAATAATAACAAAAAGTTGGTTATTTACCAACAAGCTACAACTAAGTTCGTGTTTGTCTATTTTTTTTTTTTTGCTGGCATATCACACGCTGGCATGTCACAAGCTGGCATTAGGACGTCAACAGACTCATCCCCGATTACCACCCCCAGAAACTCCTGTTGCCAATTGTTTTTTTTATTTTAAGCAACGTTAATATTTTTTAAAATGCCTATCTAGACGGGTTTTGAACACATTAACGCTGGTAGAGTTCACGGACGGGCGCGGGAAGATTATTCCATTTATCAATTACTTTAAACGTAAAGTTTTTAGCGATATTAGTAATGAAACGTCTGCCACGCAACTTAAATCAGTTATTACGAGTATTGCTATTATCGAAAGTGAACAATTTGTCAAAATTTATGTTATCGATGTTATTAACGATTTTGAAAACTTCAATAAGCTCCCTCCTTAATCTCCTAGTTTCGAGTGAATGCAAGTCTAACTCTTTAATCCTATCTTCATAAGGCTTGTTGCGCAATGACGGAATCAGTTTCGTGGCACTACGCTGAACCCTTTCTAACCTATCAATATCCTCACGCAAATGCGGGAACCAAAACTGAACGGTATATTCTAAGTGAGGCCTGACTAGGGACTTGTAAAGGGGCAATATAATATCCTTCGATTTAAATTCGAAATTACGCGCTATGAAGTTTTGCCAGTGCGTTATTGGAAAAGTGGTTGGAAACGGATGCCGTAGCTCCTACAAAGGAACCGGTCTCAGATGACGACATTATGGCGGAAGTCAGACAGAATTCGCACCAGACAAAGATGAAGAGGAAAAGGAAACGGAGGAAGAAGTCGTCATTCCATCCTGCAAAGAGATGTTAGATGCGGCACGTACTCTACGAAATGCAACGATGTTTCGTGGGTATGAAAACATCAATTTTCTGAAAAAAACTGAATCAGAGGCTCACAAAATTGCAAGCAATTCTATGCGCGAAACCACGATCAAACAACTCTTTAGCTGATTGTGACGTTTGTCATTGTAGTTATTTTTCGTGTACAATTCACATCTGGAATAACCTAATTGTTCGAATATTCTCAAAATTTTAAATGTAAGACGTCTTTCTACTCCGTTGTTTGACTATTCACAATAAAATGTAATTAAAATACATATTTCTTAGATCACGGGTGGGGCCGCGTATTGGAATCACCCGTTTATTAGAATCAAATGCTGTTTCTCCGACGTGATCCTATTAGGCGGGGTTTTTCCTTCCAAGGTTGTTAGCAATTCTTCAGTTGTTTTATTCTCTGAAACTGTTCTCCACTCTATTTGGGCCATGTGCGATCTGATTGCTTCCCAATTTATAGTCTTAGATTTTAAGTTAAAGGCCCCAAATTTGCTTCTTTCCCCAATATGTGTATTCTCTTTTAATGTTGTCTTCATATTTGTTGATAGCTCGATTAAGTTGCCGTCTGAGATAATGGTTGGGGTTATTTTTATATCAGCAATCAAGTTCGTGTTATTCGTGAATACCAGATCTATGCAGTTATTTCTTCTGGTACTTTCTGTTATCTCCTGTGTCAGCACCAACTCATTTGTGGGAAGCATCAACACTTTTGCTTGCTCCTGGTCTTCTCTTGTGCCCCCGTTGTCCTGGTATATATATATATATATATATTAACGTAAAGAACGACGCTTTGTATAGGAGAATATTCCGCGCAAGACGAGAGCGAAAGAACGAAACAAATGAAAAAATGAGGTAACTACCCGGCAATCGGAAGATCCCGGGTTCGATTCCCGGGTGGTTACGTTCTTTACGTTAATTATACTGCGTGTTTGCAGTTATAATGTATATATATATATAATATATATATTATATATATATATATATATAATATATATATATTCCTCTCCACCTTTTTATACGTATTTTATAAATGGAAAGTAAACTCTCCTCAGATCATTATATTGAGAGATGGAGGGTACAATTAGCTTTCTGATGTAGTCAATGACCTCCTAGAATTTTTCTGTTGGGGTGTTTGGAGGTCTATAGATGACTATTAGTATCACGTTTAGTTTTTCTATTTTCACTGCGAGGAGTCCACAAAGCTGTTTGATGTACTCATTATCGTCTCTGTCATAGACCTTCAGGTACATATATAGCGCAGCCACCTTTACGTCTCATTGTTCTATCCGCTCTTAGTAAGTTCAAGCCCTGTATATTTATCTCTTTCTTATCAATACAATGTTCGCAGTTTTCACAATTTCCTTGGCAATCCTTAAGATGAGTTTCTGTGAAGTATATGCGATGTCCGCCCTTCTTTCATCCATAAATCCTTTCAGGTACGAAAATTTGTTGAGTGATTGGTTTGGTCTTATTCCTTGAATATTAGCCTGGATAATATTTATGTTCTTTGTTTTTCTTTGCCCCTTGTGCATTTTAAGTTCGTTTCCCTTCGGTGTCGCTTGTTTCGTTGCCCTATGATCCTCCAAGAGAGATCCGTTTCCGCCTACCTGTTCTGGTAGCTTCTTGCCCGGAAGCGGTTTGGCTCGGGTGTTTCCAGCTGTGTCAACTACATGCGTTGGATAACAGTTAGCAGCCGTATCGTTTCTGCGATGTTGAAAAAAATTTTTTGTTCGCTTATTGTGTTCCTATTGTTTTCCTATTGTCATTTAAACTTTGTCCTTTGTTCTTTGGGTTCGTCGGGAGATGTTGATAGTAGCATTTTTTCCCGTATTTGCAGGTTCCATATTTTGCGTAAGTCCTGCAGATGTCAGGGTGGTAGAATTTGCATCTGTCTCCAAATTTACAATGACCATTATTATAGAAGAAATTGCATATTGGGGGGATGTTCATATATACATTGTCCTCTTTTAAATCTGCAATTATCTTTTATATAATATCTGCATATAATTCCTTCCCCATATTTACTCATGGCCTTTGTTTTTTGCTCCATATTGGGGTACAGTTTCACTCAGTTTTCTTGATTGCCCTCTTGTCTTTTCCTATTTGTACTATTTGTGTTAATGTCCTTCGTTACCTGTCTTTATACTCTCTTTCGCCTGCATGGTTTCGGCCTTGTTGTGTGACGGTATTTGATTTTTTCTACTTCGTCTTTCTTCGTTTCTTCTTTTTTCCCTCTGTTCTTTATTTCCACTTTCCTCTTTCATTTTGTTCTCGTAGTCTGTTTCTGCTTTAAATACTGTAAAAGAGTCATGCAGTTTTCGCAGAAAAATTTTATCCCATTAAGTTGCTGTATATCTTAATAATAATAATAATGATTTTTTATATATACAATATGTTTATTTACTTATATATTTTGGCTTGAATGGTTTTGGCTGAGCACTCAAACACGCACGCACGCGCGCGCGCGCGTACACACACACACACACACACACACACACACACACAACTCATATATATATATATATATATATGCGCCTCGGTGGTGTAGTGGTTAGCGTCGCTGACTATGAATCCATCGGCCCCGGGTTCGAGACCCGACGGCAGCTGGCGCGCAGCAAAACCCAGCTGTTCATCCTTCCACAAAATAAAGAAAGTGGGTGGTAGATAATGGGTACTCTAGGTGCCTAGTGGTTAAGACACTGAGCTGCTGATGGGGCGTGGTTCCGATTCCACGTTAAACTGTAGGTCTAAGGTGGAGTGAAAAGCTGATCTTCGTCAGAATGAACAATTCGGGCGGAAGCTAACCAAAGGTTATATATACAATCATGATTATTATTATTTAGATCATAAACCATTAATTAAATTTCATTAATTTAATATACTGTGTGTGTGTGTGTTTGTGTGTATATATATATATATATACACAGTATCTTAAATTAACGATATTAAATTAATGAAATTTAATTAATGGTTTATGATCTTAATAATAATAATGATTTTATATATATATATATATGAGCATGTGTGTGTGTGGCGGAGATAATGCCAGGAAAGTAATACAAGAAAAACTGAAGAGTATCGATAGGGAAATACAAGCCCTGATTAAGGACCATACAGAGAGGGAAGAGGAAAAGGCGGTTGAAGCAATAAAGGAAAATCCAAAATACTTCTATAGCTATGCGAAAAGGAAAACAAAAACGCGAGCAGCTATTGGCCTCTTGAGGAAGAGAAATAATGAACTAACCGACGATCCAAAAGAAATATCTGAAACATGGAGAGCACAGTATGAATCAGTTTTTAGTACCCCAAAACGTGACAAAGTGATACCTCACATAGATGCGTTCTTTGAAGAGAAATTGCAAGGAGAGTGTATAACAGACTTTGATTTTACCACAAAAGATGTAGCGACAGCTATAGGACAAATGAAACCACATTCAGCTGCACGTCTGGACAATTGGAAGGCATTATTAAATAAAAACTGTAAAAATGAAATAGCTACACCCTTATACTGGATATGGAGAAGATCCCTAGACACTGGGAAAATACCGAGCATCTTGAAAAGAGCAAACATTGTCCCTATATATAAAGGAGGGGACAGATCTCAAGCGAAGAACTATAGACCAGTGTCATTGACGTCCCACCTCACCACAGTATTTGAAAGAATAGTTAGAGGCATATTTTATGATTTCTTGGAGACACTGGAAAAATTCAACGAAAATCAGCTCGATTCTGATCAGGTAGATCATGCCTATCACAACTAATAGAACACTACAACAATATCCTAGATGCACTGGAAGGCAATGACAACTACGATGTCATATACACAGATTTTGCTAAAGCTTTCGACAAATGTGATCACGGTATAATAGCACATAAGATGAAATATATGGGAATAACAGGCAAAGTGGGAAAATGGATCTACAACTTCCTCAGAGAACGTCTACAGGTCGTCAAAATTCAAGGTATATCATCATCAGAATCAGAAGTACGCAACTCAGTACCACAAGGGACAGTACTGACCCCACTCCTGTTCATTATCATGCTAACAGACTAGACAGCGGAGTAAACAGCAAAAGTATAGTAACATCCTTTGCAGACCATACAAAGATCAGCAGAAAAATCAGCGATGTAATGAAATGGGGCCTGCAGAGGGACACGAACAAAATATACAAATGGTCAGAAGACAACAACATGACATTTAACACCGAGAAATTTCACCTCTTGAGGTATGGTAGAAAATAGGAACTTAAACAGACTGCATATTATGCTTCAGATAGGGAGGAAATTCAGAGAAGCACGAAAGCGATCGATCTGGGAGTAATAATGACCGATGATGCCAAATTCGAAACACAAAATCAGATAGCAATAAACAAAGCAAAAAGAGTAGCGGGACAGGTACTAAGAACGTTCAAAAGGAGGGACAGGACAGTACTGATTCCCCTGCTAAAAACACTGATTATACCAAAACTTGAAGAATACTACTCAGTTTTGACGTCCCCATATAAAAAGGAAGAAACTGATAAACTAGAAGAAACTCAGAGACATTTCACAGCAAAGAGTGATGGCTGCAAAGAGCTCAACTACTCGGAAAGACTAAGTAAACTAAATTTGTATTCCCTGGAAAGAAGAAGAGAGAGGTATACCATAATCTACATATGGAAAATGATCGAAAAACTGGTACCAAACCTAAAACTAAACCCAATTACCATTCAAACAACACTGGAAAATAGGAAAGGCAGAATGTGTAGTGTTCCCAAATTAAAGACCCGAGAAGGGACCTCCTCAACACTGAAGGAAAATAGCTTCGTTGTCAGGGGGCCAAGACTTTTTAACCAGCTTCCAAAGGACCTCAGAAACGTTACAGGGGTCAAAGTTGAAGTCTTCTAGAGAAGACTAGATGCCTGGCTCAGGACGGTACCAGATGAGCCGGGTGTACCTGGCTATGTACGGTGGAGAGCGCAAGAAAGCAACTCGCTCCTCCACCAAGCTAGACCTTGATGCGGGGCCACCAGCTTGACCTTCGTGTGAAGAGAGACCAACGCACGGAACAGCAACAAGGTTAACAAGGTTATACAGTATACTGTATATATATAATATGGCTTACTATCTAAGCCATACGACTAGCTGCGTTCTGAAGCCACCCATGGTGGTTAGGAAAGCCGGCATTTTGTGTCAAGAAGCTCCAGCGGTAAGAAGTGCCTCTGCAGCTATGCCTTCAATAAAGAAATTTGTTTTATTTTTTCATATGCATACATACAAACATACATACATGCAGACATACAATTTAAGTATATATATATATATATACATACATATCTTTGTAGGCCTGAGATGCAAGGTTATGTTACACTCCACCCCCACCCCCCTTCTGCTTACCTTCTCTCCCCCTTCCTGTATAGACCCCTCCCCCCCCTTCCAGCATACCCTTCTCCCCCTTTGCAGTGTTGCAGGGCTTTGGCAGTGTTGTATGGCACTGGAAATCTTGCAAATCAATAGTGATCAACTGATCATATTGCATTGAATTGCATTGCACTCTTCATTTTTTGCGGTCATACTACTAAACGTTACGCTTCAAATTTGCTTTTTTTTTCCCCGAAATTAAATTTTCACATCGCGTTGACTTTTGACTGACTCTGATTTTGACTATGTAATTTGAGAGAGAATTTAAATAAATCTAAGTTGAAAAGTCGATATGAGAGTGAAAGTAAAAAGTAAAATCAGAGTTATGTAAAATATCAAAGTTGAAATTCAACTTTGAATTGCTTAAAGAGTCAGTCACATTCAAATTCCGAGTTGAAGGTATAAAGACAGTTTGAATTTTGAAAGTGAAAATTAGTGTCCTAAACAGTCTGTGTATATATGAGTATTACAATTAGTCACTTCAATTTTTATTTGAAGATATTACAGACCTAAAATTATTACGTTTCAGCGGACTAACCAGGACGGAGCATAAGTTGATAAGTCATATCAGGAAATAAAATGTGATCAGAGTACCTCTACAGTACAATAATTTTTACCACACTTATACAGTATATTAAAATTATTTTTATCTCTTACCTCGAATAATCTCCTATGTCTGGAAAGACTCTAGTTACTGGTTCAGTATATTTAGCGATAACATTTTCTTGTAAGTTATAAAACTGGATTGTGCTCAGTAGATTAAGAGTTCTTTCCCAAAAACTCATATTTTCATCAAATGGGATTAAAAGAAAAGGCATAACTGAAGGAGTTATCCAGTTTCCCTCTCGCGACAGAGCAAGGCTCTCGATTCCTACTGAAACAAGTTGTACGAATGGAATATCGTTGTCCATTAAATGTGGAAAACTTCCCTCCGAGTAGTAGGACATAGTTAAAAAGATATCAAACTCTTTCTTTTCTTCCATACCTCCATAACTCTTTTATCCGCCCAAATTATTTCATTTTGAGCTTTATAATGACCTTTTATTAGTTGATAAAACATCGATTGCGATTTTTGAAGGGAACTATCTAAAGTTCGGCTTTCAAAAATGCGTTCTAGGTCAGGAAGCCAAATGACAGTGAGATTTTCATGTTCTTTCGACCGTTGAAAGCAGTTATGAAGGTAACATGGTGCCCAGCGTTCACTAATTCATGTGCAATATTTAATACGAAAAAGTCTTCGCTTTTGACAGCATTTGGAATTGATACTAATATATTGAATCCTTCACAAACGGAAAGAATTATTAAAAAAGTGAGCAAACGCATTGTTCAATCGAAATTTCACTAAAGAAGATTTTACTTTGTTAGAAACAACTTATTAAGAGCTAAATGTAACTGCGCACTTTGGCTCCTTTTGCTGCAACAATTAATACATGAAATAAGAGTACAATTCACTGAGTTACTATTTGATGAGAGAAAATATATTTTCATATAACTGAATTATTTATAATATAAATAATTCAGTTATATATATAAACAGTTCGCGAACAGTTGCCATGTATTCATTTTAAGTGAAGATAAAGAAATTATGTGATCATACTTCTTTATCTTCACTTAAAATGAATACACGGCAACTATTCGCGAACCGTTTTATATATATAATAATAAAATAACGAGACCGATTCTAACCACTTACACAAAAGGAAATTATAACACTTAATCTTCGTGTAGTTTATGAAGATATATTTTTGCAGAGAAGAAAAATTTAAAGAATAAAAAATAAAGGTACAAATTCTTAATAGCCAGTAATAAGCCAACGGATTTCGATTACTACCGGAACTCCTTGAAGTACCTTAACAACTGAATTGCATCGAGTAACGGGAGTATTTTTATCCAGTGCTTCCAGGAGTCGCGTTCGCTTACCTAGCTCGAAGTGATATTACCCTAGATTGCAAATGATTACCCATATATATATATATATATATATATATATATATATATTTATAATATATATATATATATATATATATATATATATATATATATATATATATATATATATAATATATATATATATATATTATATATATAATATATATATATATATATATATATATATATATATATATATATATATATATATATATATATATATATATATATATATATATATATATATATATATATATATATATATATATATATATATATTATATATATTATATATATATATATATATAATATATATATATATATATATATATATATATATTATATATATATATATATATATATATATATATATATATATATATATATATAAAATTGCTGGTCGTTTCTTCCTAGTTTAGCATCTAGAATCCTACATATATTTTTCTTCTAGTAACAGGAAAAAATTAAAGAAATGGCTGTATCTACATATATTTTCCTTCTAGTAACACACACACACACACAAAAAAAAATCTGCAAACTACAGTATATGCCGGTACCGTACCATATATTATTATATTTGTTATATATGCCGTGATTACTTCGACTCGGAGCATTCAGCGCATGTCGCATCACTTTTTATGCAATTTATCGCTTTAATAAGCTTTTCATTGATGTCCATATTGTGAGCAGATAGTACCTTATTTTTTAGGTAATAGACAGCATGTAGCAGGCCACATAAGGTTTCATTTTTCAAGCTTGATCTTTGAGAAGTCTTGGTGAGATTAAGCTGGCTGAAAAACCGCTCGGCTGAAGCATTAGAGAAAGGTAATGAAAGAAGGGACGAAATAACAAGCGTAAGGTTTTGATAGCAAGGAAGACCAGCTTCATTTTTCCTGCTAAATACTATACTCCAGTACTTAGTGAAGGGAAGCTGAGATGACAGCTCTTCGTCTAAATAATGTGTTCTCCATTCCTCATCGAGTTTATTTTTGTCTGCCCATTTTTTAAGCTGCGGTATTTCGTCGAAAAGAAATGCTAATGATGGTGGTCTTAAATTTGACGCTGCTTTAGGGTCAACACAAGCGACTATGTCATGAATGTTGTCATTCAAGGAGAACCTATCTTGAATTTGAGCAACAGATTCTACTAAGAACGACTTACAATTCTTAAAGAATTGTAAAATCTGTTCCCTTGTAATAGTGTTTGACTCCCTCAGTTCAGCTATGGTATCTACTGCAGTTAAGCCAACGTAAATACTTTCATCTGGGATAAAGGCACTGGAAAATGCTGGATGGATAGGATTTAGCATAGAAATTTCAGCATTTTTTACATAGCTTGTGCTCATAAAGTCTGAGCAGAAATTTCGGATGAGCTTGCAAGTTTCAGATTTAATACAAAAAAGTTAGGCGATTCTGACTGAAAGAGTGTGTTGAAGCTATTAAACTTGCCCAAATTGTAATCTAGGAACTCTAAATATGCGCGCGTTAGCTTGTTATTCAACGCTTCAACAATCATGTCATTCACATGATTAGGATCACTAAAAGCCAAGTGTGTAAAATAAAGCTGTAAGGCGTCCCACTGTTCCAATAACCTTTTCACGCATGTATGTAGTGATAACCATCTTGTTTGACCCGGAGAAAGGATTTTGTGAGGCTCAATATCGACAAACTTTTGGAATTCCTGAAATGCACGCTGCCTCTTTGAACTTAGATTAAAATGTGAAAAGATATTACGGCACAAATCTTCAGTGTATGTGGGAAGTTTAAGGCATGCTTTTGATGCACAAAGATGGATCATGTGACAAGAACATTTTACTATGATGATATGGGGAATCACTGATTTAAGCAAAGTTGCCACTGAATGTTTGGTTCCCATCATGACATTAGTTGTATCCGAACAAAAACCTATTATATTTTCAAGGGGAATGTTTCTTGAAATAAAGCATTCTTTGAGAGCCGTGAAAATACCATTTGCAGAACTATCACACTTCAATCAAATCGAAAAATGAACTTTCGAATTTTCCTGCATGGAAATATTGTACAATCACACACAACTGTTTGCATGTGCTTCTGTCAGTTGTTTCGTCAATAATTACAGAAAAAAGGCGTTCACGTAGAACTGCGCAAAGTTCATCGACAAAATGCCTCCCGAATACCTGTCTAATAATATTAGATGATCTTTGTTTACCCAACTTAACCTTTTTCACTGGAACATTTTCAGGAAACATTACTTTTAAAAGATCAAGGAATGGTTCGCACAAAGATATCGGTAAATGATGTTCTGATAAAAAGGCACATATACGGAGCTCAATTTTGCGAGCTGATTTCTCAACAGGATCATTTGACAAAATATAGCTTGCAACTGAACGTGTTTTACCTATCTGCAAACTCAATTGTTTATGTCTTTGTGATTGTCCGTGTCTAGTAATTTCAGATTTACCGCAGGTTATATCGAGATTGCATATTTTACAAAATGCAATGCTTTTCAGTGTTGTTGATCTCGTTGATTTCGCCAGCCAACCAGAGAACTGAGGTTCTGACAACCAGCTTTCCTTCCACTTTTGTGTGTAAGTCTGTGATTTACTGGTCTTTGATTTCTTCTTAGGGGGTGTAACGGGATCATCTACAATGGAAGTACTTTGCCGATGTTCATCCATTTTGTGTGATCCTACAGAGACAAATTAATTTCATAGATACTCAAATGGAGCCATGACAAAACGTATATATTTTACACATAATTAAGTATAAGATTTCTTGTAAGACAATTTCCGTTTTTTTTTTGTTAAATGCAAAGCTTATATATGTTATCAACCAAATGAGATATATAATTCAGTCGAAGGTTATAGAATATCACAAAATATGTAAAACACTCATTTAAAATGATAAGGAGTTTCTTATTTTCACAAATTAGATAGCATAGTACCTGTGCAAAAAAAGTTTTCTTTGAGACTATAACTCATGTTTAACATGTTTAACCTAACGAGACTAAATTGAAGATTTTTTTGTAGGAAAATTGCTTTTCTAAGGAAATGCACAGCTATTTTTTACATACTCATCATATAATTCAGTTGAATATATATTACAGAATATCAAATAATATACGTAAAACGTGAATTTAAATTGGTAAAGAATTCATCCTTATTTTCACCAATAAATAATATAGTACCCGTCCAAAAAATATATATATCGTTTTCTTTGACATGATCAGGTCTCATACATGTAAATCTATCTAAACTAACTTTTATTAGGTTCGTTTTATTTTTATTTCAAGAATCATATATTTCAAGCTTTCAAATAATGTAACTTTTTGTATCCTCATGAGAAGATATAGCACGGGTGAACTAGTCGATGTTAGAATATCAGTAATACTAATACTTTAATGGAAAACAGTTGGCTTATTCAAATAACCTAATGTAGGATTGCCAGATTGAGCTTGTAGCTAATATGGGAATTTAAAAAATATAATAATTTAAAAATACATAATATGACTGAATAATGATGCCTATAAAATTTATAAAACTTTCGTTTATCTAAAATAAGGTGAAATTTTTATGCACAATTAAGCAAACAGCACATTTTTTAAATCACAAAATTGTCGAATTATCCAATCGAAATGGGAAGTGACTAATGCTTGTTAGCCTTTAAATTCCTAAAGCTATGTCTAAAATATGAAATACTCCAGAGAGGAGTGCGACTTACCTGTTTACAGGAGTGAAAAAATCGGGAGTTTTATGCTATATTTTGAGAGACTTCTTCGACTGAAAGTTTGAGTTGACTCGCCAATTCACCCGCCAAACGATTGTGGCACTACAAGTCTGAGACAGAGACTGCGCAGTGCATTGTGTGGATAAATAAGGTTTGAGTATCCACCTAGGCTGAGCTAGCGATAGGACTCTTACCACTTCCCAGCGTTTGTTTGAACTAAAAGAACAGTTTTGTCGTCAAAGTGTTTTTCTTTTCATACTAATGAGGTAAATGTTGCAAACCTACGTACATGTAATTGTATTTTAATGAACTGGAACAAGATAGGTCTGATTACCCTAGATTCTGCATATTTTTTTATTACCCTAAGAACTACCCTAAGACATACGTGATTACCCTAGACTAGGGTAATTACCCTAGGAATGGAAGCACTGCGCAGTAAGTTGAAGTAGCCAAGCCGGCAAAAAAAAAGAAAAAGAAAACGGGATGGAGCACCTGTTATGAACGAACGAACAAACGCGTTAAGTGAACAAATTCGAATTTCATAATGTCGACGTGTTGACCTTATGCAAGTATATGTATTTCAGATTTCAAATATACTTTCAGATTTTCAATGAAAATTACTAACATAACCTAATCAATCGTAACCTAACCTAACATAATTTAAACTAATTTTTTGATATCGACATTGTGCAGAACGACTTTGTTCCGCTATCTGGAACAAACGAAACTCCGAAATCTCTCTTGCTTTCTAAAATCCTACATAACTTCTTTTTTAATTTGGACTTTTTTATTTTATGCAGTTTATTGTTTTCTTGAAAATCCCATAAAAATGCAGTAAACATCAGCGTAATAAACAATACGATTAATAGTAATTAGAAAAATTTCGTGGAACTTTGTCAGTGGAACCCTTATTTCCAAAATTTATAGTCGATCCTGCTTCATCTTGCGACATCTCACCACGTTCGTTAGTCGATCTGGCCAAAGCACTGGGTCGTCAGAATTATTCCTTAAGCATTACCGAGTTTCTTCCTGAATTTTTTCTTCACACGCAGAAGTAGAATTGTCATCTGTGACAATAGCAACACTCTGAGTCGAGGCTGAGGATGATATGTCAACAGGTTCATTTTCATTTCCACATAATGATGACGTTGTTGGACTGTAGGAGTATAGTTGATGACGACTGTGCACTGAAGAAGGAGATCAACTTTGGAAACTTGGAAATTTTCTCCTTTTTTTCCTGCGCTTTCTTTCATTTAGCGACTCCATTTTGATAAGTGCATTTCATTTAATGGTTTAATTTCTCAATTTAAGTTTCTTACTTTCAATTTCTAACTTGAACTTATATGATGTGAATTGGATTAATACCATTTTTAAGTAGCACAAAGTTCCAAATTGCTGAGAGATAATAACAATATTTATTTTTACAATATTACAAATAAATTATTATTATTATAAAGTATATACTGAATTTAGCCTTAAATTGAAACCAGTCTTAAAAGCATGTAAGCGCAGGGCGCAGTAGTATAGCCGCAAAAGAGGAGAGTGCAAGAATGTTGCAGGTTATTATGTAATGTTGCAAAGGGGGTGGGGGTTGTTGCAAAGGGGGTGGGGTTGTTGCAAAGGGGGTGGGGGTTGTGGCAAAGGGGGGTTGTTGCAAAGGGGGGTGGGGGGGAAACTTGGAAGCGGCGTTATCCTCCAAGAGAGAGAGGAGGAGAGAAAGGAGGAGAGGTGTTCACCTGGCAGGAGCCAAGTGCACATTAAGACTTCAGCCGAGTTGGCGTTGTTTTATAGGTTCCTAATCAGCCAGTTGGCGTAAATGGCTTGAGTTGCCAGATACCGCGATACCATTGTATACATTATTATAGACTTCTAATCAGCCAGTTGGCTGTAAATGGTTGTCAGATACCTCTTTTTAGCAGTATTATTGCATACATTATTATTATATACGTCTAATCAGCCAAGGGGGGAGAGGTACACATGCAGGAGGTACACATGCAGGAGGTACACACACATACGCACACATGCAGGAGGTACACATGCAGTAGTTACACATGCAGGAGAGAGAGAGCTGAAGGAGGGAGAGAGACACCTGTAGGAGAGAGAGAGAGAGAGAGCTGAAGGAGGGAGAGAGACGCCTGTAGGAGAGAGAGAGAGAGAGAGTAGTTGCCTTTAAGGCATATTATTTTCGTTTTCCTAACCTAAGAGGCCACTAAGGGGTTTACCAAAGGGCCAAAAAAAGAAGGACCAGAGGTCCTTGCTCGGCTGGAGCCGAGCTGGGAATGAGTCTTCACCAGCTTCTCGATCTTTTATAAGCCTCTATTCTGGCTGAGTTGCCAGATCACGCCTTGTATTGGGGTGCTGAGTTGCCAGATCGCACCATGTATTCTAATAAGCATTGTGTACCACAATATGGTAGATGAATTAAATAATTACACACTTAATTGAAATATAGATGTATATAGTGTTTTACAATAGATGTATATAGTGGATTATATGCAAAATATAACATTAACTTGAGCTTCCTTGAAGTTGAACTTATCGAAACAAATAACGTAGTTATCCATAATTCAACCAACCATAGAAAACAGAATTATATATATATATATATATATATATATATATATATATATATATATATACACTATATGATCAAAAGTATTCGGACACCGCATGGTTTTGGGAAAAATGGTTTTATTATGGCATTTAGTAACCAGTAGGTCCACCCTTTGCTTTTATTACAGCGTCAACACGTCGAGGCATACTTTCCACCAGTTTTCGGTAAGTCTGTGCAGGAATAGCTCGCCATTCCTCTTGCAGAGCTGATGCAAGAGATGCAAGTGAAGCCAGGCGTGGTGTGCGGTTTCGTATCCGTCGCTCCAGTTCGTCCCACATGTGCTCGATTGGGTTGAGATCGGGGCTCTGAGCAGGCCAGTCTAACAAATCCACCTTATTTTCACGAAACCAGTCCTGCACACGCCTTGCAGTATGGCAGGGAGCTCGATCCTGTTGAAACAAACAATGGCCATCTCCGTAGTATTGCCACAGTGTAGGGAGGGCCGAATTGTCCAGAACGTCGAGATAAACGTCAGCGTTCATGGTAGTGGGTATAACAACCAACGGGCCGAGCCCTAGCCAGGAAAAACAATCCCATACCATGATGGACCCTCCACCGAACTTCACCGTTGGACGTACACAGTCAGGAAGAAGCCGTTCTCCGGGCTGTCGCCACACCCAAACACGCCCATCAGACTGGAAGAGTGAATACCGCGACTCGTAGCTCCAAAGAACAGTTTTCCAGTCCTCCACGGTCCAGGAACGACGGGAGACACACCAGGCCAAACGACGCGTGGCATTAACTTTTGTAATCAGTGGCTTGTGTACAGCTGCTCTACCATAATAACCGAGTCTGTGCATCTCTCTGCGGATAATTACAGTACTAACGGAGGTACCGGATGCTCTTCCTACCTCCTCAGCGATGGAAGCGGCAGAGGACGTGCGGGACTTCTTGACATGTCGTACCAGACTTCTTCTATCACGTTCCGTCAGTTTGCGTGGTCGTCCGGAACGTTTTTTCGCGTTAGTTGCACCGTCGTGCTTCCATCTCATGATAACATCCGCTACAATCGACTTTGGTATATCCTGTTTGGCTGCAATGTTTCGTATAGAAACGTTACTTAAATAACATCCGATGACGAGTCTACGTTGGAACTCGGAGAGTTCACGTCCGCGCGGCATGGCTTCACAACAGTTACTGATAACTTAACAGAACACCTCAGCATTATAGTTTCGCCACGCTTTTTCCTAGCATACCTTTCGGCGAAGGTGATATTTGCAGAAATGCGGATTTTCCGGGGTGTCCGAATACTTTTGATCATATAGTGTATATATATAATTCTGTTTTCTATGGTAGATGAATTAAATAATTACACACTTAATTGAAATATAGATGTATATAGTGTTTTACAATAGATGTATATAGTGGATTATATGCAAAATATAACATTAACTTGAGCTTCCTTGAAGTTGAACTTATCGAATTTTCATGTTTCAGAAAGATTTACGCGTTAATAGAATTAGTAAAGTTACCCAATAAATAAATCGTTAGACAGAAATGATTTTTATAAGGGATACCCAACTAATTATGCACCAATCAATAAATAATAGCAAACGTGAATAAAGAGTTCCAATTCATGTGAATGAGATAACTAAAATTTTAGTTATTGTATTATCATAAGACTACATCAATATTTACTATAAATACGAGTATATTTAATATTCTTCATTAACAAAAGCTTTAAAACCAGATCTCTAAAATATTTTCATGATTCCGCGATACAATTCGAAACACATGAGCTTCATCCCTGCGAAGAAAATTGAAAAACGAAATTTAAAGAAACGAAGAAAGTTGGAAATACCAAAACATATCCGATAGTGTATAACGTTGCAGTATTCGCTTGAAGAAAGGAGAGGTTGCAAACTCTACTTGAATAAATGTAATTACCTAAACTGCACGCGAAGGAGTTTAAATAGATCCAGCAAATAAAGCCTTTGAACAATGATTTCATGTTTCAGAAAGATTTACGCGTTAATAGAATTAGTAAAGTTACCCAATAAATAAATCGTTAGACAGAAATGATTTTTATAAGGGATACCCAACTAATAGCAAACGTGAATAAAGAGTTCCAATTCATGTGAATGAGATAACTAAAATTTTAGTTATTGTATTATCATAAGACTACATCAATATTTACTATAAATACGAGTATATTTAATATTCTTCATTAACAAAAGCTTTAAAACCAGATCTCTAAAATATTTCCAACTTTCTTCGTTTCTTTAAATTTCGTTTTTCAATTCCCTGCGAAGAAAATTGAAAAACGAAATTTAAAGAAACGAAGAAAGTTGGAAATACCCAAAACATAATCCGATAGAGGAAAGGATTTCCGAGAATCTGCCCAACTCGGTCGGCCATATTTTACCTTTCTACGAGTCAAATCAAGCAAAACCTCGCCTCACTCCTTGTTTTCAGCATTCATTCATTTCACGTTTTATTGTGAATTTCATCCCATATATATATATATATATATATATATATATATATATATACCCTTTGGATAACCTTTGGTTAGCTTCCGCCCGAATTGTTCATTCTGACGAAGGTCAAGCTTTTCACTCCACCTTAGACCTACAGTTTAACGTGGAATCCGAACCACGCCTCATCAGCAGCCCAGCGTCTTAACCACTAGTCCACCTAGGGTACCCATTTATCTGCCAACCACTTTCTTTTATTATGTGTAATGACCACCTTAGACCTACAGTTTAACGTGGAACCATCAACAGCCCCAGCGTCTTAACCACTAGGACACGTAGGGCACCCATTTATCTGCCAACCACTTTCTTTTATTATGTGTAATGACCACCTTAGACCTACAGTTTAACGTGGAACCATCAACAGCCCCAGCGTCTTAACCACTAGGACACGTAGGGTACCCATTTATCTGCCAACCACTTTCTTTTATTATGTGTAATGACCACCTTAGACCTACAGTTTAACTCCGAACCATCAACAGCCCAGCGTCTTAACCACTAGGACACGTAGGGTACCCATTTATCTGCCAACCACTTTCTTTTATTATGTGTAATGACCACCTTAGACCTACAGTTTAACGTGGAACCATCAACAGCCCCAGCGTCTTAACCACTAGGACACGTAGGGTACCCATTTATCTGCCAACCACTTTCTTTTATTATGTGTAATGACCACCTTAGACCTACAGTTTAACGTGGAACCATCAACAGCCCCAGCGTCTTAACCACTAGGACACGTAGGGCACCCATTTATCTGCCAACCACTTTCTTTTATTATGTGTAATGACCACCTTAGACCTACAGTTTAACGTGGAACCATCAACAGCCCCAGCGTCTTAACCACTAGGACACGTAGGGTACCCATTTATCTGCCAACCACTTTCTTTTATTATGTGAATGACCACCTTAGACCTACAGTTTAACTCCGAACCATCAACAGCCCCGCGTCTTAACCACTAGGACACGTAGGGTGCCCATTTATCTGCCAACCACTTTATTTTATTATGTGTAATGACCACCTTAGACCTACAGTTTAACGTTGAAACCGAATGTTATTTTTAAAATATAATTATGATATATTTCTTTATACCCTCTCGATTACATTAGTGACTAATGATGCGGGAAATTGAGTAAATGGAAATATTATTTTCTCGAAAACTATGGGTGATAGAAAACTTCTGAAACCATATTTGGAATCAATATCAAAAGTTCTATACGAATCACCAAATAATTTTCAAAGGAGAATAAGAGCATTAATTCTATTAGTGAAAATATAAAGATGCAATTACTCGTCCGTACCCGTTATAGCGGAATGGTACACGTCATAGCTCCACCCAGCTACATCGGCAGCCAATCACGACGAACATCTGGTCTTTTGGGCGGAGCTTGGCGAATGTGCATATAAAAGGGGATATTTTCAGTTGGGAGTAACAGTAGCTATTTTCGCATCAGTGAATAATCATTCCTCAACCATGGACCTGTACGTCTCCCCAGATTTGTATGAAGAAAGTGATACTGCAGCATTAACCGCAATTAGTCTTTTCAATGCGATTGATTGTGGCGAATTATTTTCGACGCAAACCGTAGAAGATATTTGCAGTGACGCTCCTTACAATCCGACGCAAGGGACTACCATAGAAATGTAAGTGTCCATAATTCGATTTTATATATATACGGAGAGTTGTAGTATTTCGTCAAATAGATACTAGTCAAAAATGTCAATCAATGTTATTTCCCCATCATGCTAAAATCGAAATTGGTAATCGAATCAAAGATATCTTCACATAATGGGGATCTGTCTGTATACTCTGTATATGTTTTAAAAGCATTATTCCTTTAAGGTCCGATGAGGATTTGACACGTGTTATACAATCTTTTGAAGAACCTCGGAATATGGATGATATACTGATCAGTCAGCAGTGTCACACATCCTCCACCATGGACCTGTACGTCTCCCCAGACTTGTATGAAGAACGTGATACTGCAGCATTAACCACAATTAGTCTTTTCAATGCGATTGATTGTGGCGAATTATTATTTTCAACGCAAACCGTAGAAGATATTTGCAGTGACGCTCCTTACAACCCGACGCAAGGGACTACCATAGAAATGTAAGTGTCTATAATTAGAATTTTATATATATATGGAGAGTTGTAGTATCTCGTCAAATAGATACTCGCCAAAAATGTCAATCAGTGTTATTTCCCCATTATGCTAAAATCGAAATTTTTATGGCGTTCACTCCTCGAACCAAAGATATCTTCACATAATGGGGATCTGTCTGTCTGTATACTCTGTATATGTTTTAAAAGCATTATTCCTTTAAGGTCCGATGAGGATTTGACACGAGTTATACAATCTTTTGAAGAATCTCGGAATAGGGAGGGTATACTGATCAGTCAACAATGTCACACCGAAATAATGTAAGTGTTTTTCGATCTTTTTGGGATAAGAAGACACAATATATTTTCATAAATTTATTAAATGAAAGAAATCAGTACAATAAACGAATATACCGTTACAAATATACGAACAAAAACATTATAATATACAACGAGTACGTACAATTGGAAAACGGTTTTTTATCTGTCTGCATACCATTTCATCGTTTCGGTGAGTGTGACACGGGTCAAATAAATTTAAAAAATTTATAAATTCTTTATCATTTGACATATGCATGAGAAATGAGACACAGTACATTCCGCAAACATTAGTAAAATATCCCTGCATACGAAATGGGTTCCATACAACTTCGGGAATATGTAACTGAGCGAGAAATTTTACAATAATAGGGTCACTCCAGGGTTGAGTACCGAGTGAATCAAAATAGTACAGGCGCTGTCTATTTTTAAAATAGACAGCGATCCAGTGAATCCCTTCATTACCGATGATGTCTGTGTTCACAATAAGACTACCGCATTCTCGCGTACTTGGCAAACTCAATGTTTCATTCTTCGCAAACACGCCGATAAATTTGGAACGTGTGACTCGCTCCATTACTTTCTGAAGTGTATTAGCATCCATTTTAAAAGTCAGTGATAACGCTTCTAAATCTATCTACTTCTATTAGGGCTTGCGATTCGAGATATACTAGTACACTAATAGGAGCGTCTATAGGCTTGGCGAATTCCAGCCGCACTGAGATGTTACCGCTCTGCTGTGGTGTTAAATGGGTATTTACGCTAGCAGATAAGTCAGGTGTAATGTCAAACGGATAAAGGTTAAATTGATCAATGAATTCTTCCTGCGTTACCCCATTACCAAGCTCATCACAATCACCTGCAATATGGGTCAGATTACTATAGGCTCTGGCACAAAGAGGTAACACAGCGTCTGATGAATAGTCCGTACCCATTGTTCCACCCAAAGCAGTGCCATTAACGTATAGAGTTATATTTTTAAGTCCGAAATTCTCGAATTTAAAGGCACTCTTTTTATATTTTCCATTCACCGAAGCGTGGTCCTGCATGCCGATTAATATCCTTTTAGGAAGATTTCCCAGGGCAATGTTTTCTATCTGCTTCGATGCCAACCCTGCAGGAACCGTATATAGTTTGATCTGCACTCTGTTAATAGGATATTTCACTGTAGCGTTTAGTAAATTTTTCTCAATTTCTAGTTGTTTTGGTGAACTTAATTTCACTCGCCGTACGCGGAGGTATGTGTCCATAATGTGAACCACAACGGACTTTGCACCCTCTTCTTGATTCGCATCCAGATTTAAGCAGATCTCAGGACTCGTGCGGGTGAGCTTTATTTTCATATCCACCCCGTTCACAAGCAACTTCTCCTGGAAAGTGAAATCTGTGTGCAACCGTCCAAAACACTCGTATATTTTCTTTTTAGAATTTTTAAATTTGTCCTTTATACTATTTTCATCTTTAGTTTGATAATATCCCTCCGCACTTAAAAAGGTAGCCTTCGCTTCTTTGGAAAAGTTGAGGACATTTTCCAAATAGGCTCGTAGATGATAGTACCCCGTGCCTGCCGATATGTTGGTCTGATTTAAATATACGTCACACTGGTTGAATATGGCGTGCAGAAAGTTTGTTTCAGGGTATACAGCATATTTGTCATCGCAGGCCGTTCCATCAGAATGGGCTATACGTAGCTTAGCGTACATGTGCACACAGCTTGGATCAAAAAAGTAAGGACCTGAGCTGGGTATCACGAATTCTATAGGTGCACTCGGTGAACTAATTGTGTTTAAAGGGTTAATTGTAATAAAGTCACTGTGCTCAATAGAAACTTGGGTTGGCGGGAGCTCAAAAAAGGACAGCTCCGATTTACAGCATTGTGAACTACATGGGTGGATGAAGCGTGCCATGGCGAAATAGTGACTCCTCTCTCGACAAGTGGTAAACAAACTATGATTCATGAGATCAATATCCTTAGCTTATATCAGTCAAAAAAGTGGTCAACCATAGGTTTCATTCGCTTACAGCATTTCTTTTTTGATAGCCTTTTACGTTTAATACCACGTGACCCCTTCTTCTTCCGGGGAGCCCTCTTCTTCTTCCCGCCACCACGCATTTTTCTCTTTGCATCTTTGATGATTTCGTTCCGTGTACGCTTTAAATGTTTTTTTAGAGCTTCTTTAGGTTTAGCCCCGGCCAATATGTCTTCTGCAGTGTTAAGACCTGATTGTAGCGCTTTCCTTCCAAGGTATCTGGCACCCCTCTTCAGCAAAGGAACAGCCGTACGTAGTATGGATGAAAAAATGGATCCAAGTCCACTACCGCGCTGGTATCGCATCCCTCGATAGACGGTGAAAGGCTTTCTATCCATTATAACTCAGTGCGTCGAAAGTGTAGCTTCACTGTTAAGCTCCCGTTACCGAATGGGAAGTTTTCGCCCTCAATCGTTCTTATATATATTGTGATATTGGTTATTAAATTAGTTGCGACATTCACATAATGGGGCCTGTCATATGTAATACTCAAACTCCTTCCTCTATGGTTGGGGATGTGAGCAATGCGCAGCAGGCGTGCCTGGGTATCCCCAACAAACTGGTGCTCCACTATATTACTGTAAATATAGCACATGTCTGGGGACCTTTCAGCCAATTTCTCCATCTTCAATTGATACATTAATCTGGACAAGTTATACTGTGTCTCGTGAAATGTGTCTCTTTGGAAGGCTGCGCTATATCGGCCGTTGGTTAGAATTTTGAACTTTCTATGTTCTTTAAGACGTCTGTTAGTCTTTGATTTTAGGATTAGTGTATGTGCAGGGTTGTTTACGATTTCATATACTAAATCATTCGTAAGGTTTGAGTTTCTTAAACTCACGTTTAAGCCTCTCACAACATCCTCGGCCGAACCATATTGACCCGGCCCTAGTCTTACTTCTGTACTGTAATACCGTGTAATCTTAGTCCGAGCGATGCGCATAGTTTCATCCATAGCTACCCCAGCTTTTTCACACTCGTCAATGTCTCTAAGAATCGTAAAAACGGTTTCTTTATGTTCAATATTTAAAAAGACGGTGTCCAGCTGAATTTCGCATATCCCCACCTCATACGAATCACGACCCAATTCAATGTGCCCATGGAGTTCTGTTACAAAGTTGGCTAGCGTGTTGTTAGGGTGTACAGACAGGGACGAGGAGGACGGGAGTGTGACGTAGAAATGGTTAGGAGCCATGTTGCATACTATTTAAGCTTCATTATTGCATCAGCTTTTATATAGGTGTTGAAGCTTTCTGGGTACCCTAGCCATTTCACCAGGTACATTTTTCTCCTTCCTGAACCTTTGCTTCCTAAAATTTTCTCAATTTTAAACACATTTTTTTCTAAATTAAACGCAACTTTCTGCAATTCCTCGCGGTAAAAGCCTCCTGAGATTTCTTCCCCATTCAAATCTTCAATGTAATACATCATTATTACACCTTTAGGTCTCACAGCCCTAACTTTAAAAATCTCGCGTGTCCATCCTTGCTCAAAACCCTTTGCGAATTTATTCCCCGAACGCGACAGCCTTACATAATCATTGATTTTGAAGCGCACAGAGTGTGGTGGTGGTGGTGGTGGTGGTGATCCATCTCTTCTCGGGAGCGTACCTCTTTCTAAAACTTCGTTAGGTGTTGCCCCAATCGTGCGATGGTGTGAGCGGTTGTAGGATGATGCCAATGATTCCAGAATGTCTAGAAATCTGTATGTGTTTTTATGTGTAAAATAACGGTGCATGCGTTCCTTTATGGTGCGCTGAACTCTTTCAGCTAAAGAAGCCTTATGTATAGAATTGGTTGTGTAATAGCTGATATTAAACTCTGTCAACATATTCTGAAAAGCACGGCCTATAAACTCCTTCCCCATATCCGTACAAAAATAGCCAGGAACCCTGTTTTCTTTTAACATTAGCGTTTTGGTGGCTTTAGCAACTGTTTCAGGTGATTTATTTTTCAGAGGAACTAGCCACAGATATCTAGAGAACACGTCTATTATGAATAGAATGTAGCGGTAACCATCGTTATACACAGAATATCTTTGCATGTCTGTTAAATCTGCTTGCCAAATAGAATCAATCGAGGAAGCCGTTGTCTTGGCTGTTTTAAACCTTTTTCTCACAGGCTTATGAAGCGTATAAGCGTCCTGCTCCCTCAAAAATCTTTCAACATCTTTTTTTCCTACTCCGTAAACACTTCTGTACAGTCTATCTACGCCGCCGTAAGAGGATGGGGTAGAAATGTCATAATAGCGTTTAGTTAATACGTTAGCCATTTGCGTATTTTAGAGGCACGTGGGTAGGGTTGGTTTAACCTCTTCTTGCTCCTCTTCAAAGGTGTTACCGCCGGGGGTGACGGCGCCTTCAATTGTGTCACAGGCGTTGCATGTTCCAAGTCTTTTAACCTGTTCAGATTTCCTATCAACGTTTTAGGGACATTTATTTGTTGTAGTCTTGCTTTAATATGCTTCCATCCTGATGGTGATGGCCTATCCCACTTTCTCACCAGATCATGGACAATGTCTACGATATTCGATCCCTGTACCTTTGATCCTTCCACAATGATCTCCCCTGTATCGGTCCATTGTATGGCGGGATCCTCATTCAATAGATTATAAAGACTTAAGCCTTTACTCCTCAATGTAAGTGGGAGGGTATTTTTTAATACATGTTCGATATGTTGTGTGGCTAATCTTTTTGGTTGGTCAGCTGTGTCGTCGGGTATAGATCCTATGTCGCCATCGTCCCCCGTGCTGTGCCTAATAACCACAGGAATCTCTGTAGGGCTCTTATAATTTTCGTACTCGTGAAGAAATTTCTGCAGAGCTTCTTGGTATAAGATTCTTTTCTCATCAGGTGTTTTTTCACTGTTTAATAGGGCTAACAATTCGCTTTCCATTCTTTTAAGTCTGCTTTTACGGGGATCTAGATCCGTGTCTCTTTGCAGTGAGGCGTACACCTCGTGGGGAATCACTACCACTTTCTTCATTATATTAATCTAGTCAGTAAAGGACCCAAAACTGAAAATAAGATGGGGAGAAATGACCCTCCTGTTTGTACAATAATTCGTTTTTCTTCGCTACAGTTTGGCTTTTACGAGCGAGTGCACGTATTATGTTCTTGTAGCGGCGTAGGCGAGCCTTCTGATGGGTTTTCATTGATACATTGCAATTTATAACGTTAAGACAGATTTCACAGATGCATTTTAAAAAGTCGGCATCGATATTTTTAATAAACATCTGCTGCATTGCCCGGGCAGTCGATGATAGATTTTTATTAATTCACGGTATTTCTTTAGTCTCTTTGTCATTCTGGAATATACACCGTTTCAGGCTCGTTTGGAAATATATTCGTTCGCAGAAGCACTCTAAACGTGTTTCGCGGATGAAGGTCGCAAAGCAAATATCCGTAACGCGTGCTTGTAGCTTCTTTATAAACTTCCAAAAACTCCTTACGCTGATTCGGGAACATTTGATTGGCTAATACCCCAATTTGTGATACATCTCTACGTTGCGCGAATAAGACTAGATATTGCGTATTTAACGACACATCGCGCATGTATCTATTTTTGAAAAATAGATTCTGATTGATGAAGAACACGCTTATGTTAAGATGGTGGGAGAATACTGTAAATGTCTCGGCAAACGTTTTATCCATCTCCAACATGAGATCGTCAATTACAATGATTGTATGTTCATTTCCCTTTAACGAATTAACGTCATATACGCCTTTGTGGAACAAAATATCATCTTGGTACTCGTTGAACACTGATTGATACGTCGAATAGCACCATATAACTTTACGCACAAATTTCGAGAACATCTCCCCCTTTTCTTTAATGATTTTAAGCATAAACACAGTTTTACCACATCCTGTAGGTCCAGATATAATACATGTGGATGGGCTCGTGAATCTGAATTTTTCTACAGAGTCCATTTCTAACACGTCACACTCCTAAGTGAGTCATTTACAAAATATTACAAATTTTGAGTGCTGATCCTTATATTTCTTCTCCCACAGAACCGTGAATGACGATGAGGTAGAGCAGCCCATCATTACGGATGACCTCGACGACAGTGTAGTTGTGATCTCCTCCCCTGAACCCTCACCAGCGATACCGGTAACACGTCCAAAGCGGAGGTATGAGATACCCACGTCAGGTATAAAGCGACCGAAATACGCGTCTGTTGCAGCGGTAATAGATCCCCAACCCTCAACCTCTTACGCAACAACACCCCCAGCAGCACCTAATATATCCCCTTATTCATCCGCCGCCCCCCGTTCTGTTAAGTCTACAATAATAGAGCCCCAACCATCAACCTCCTACGCAACAGGGCCCCCATCAGCAGCACCTTCCGCTAATATATCCACTAATTCATCCGCCCCCCGTTCTGTTGAGGATGGTATAACGCTGGAATTGGTGCGATCCGCAGCCCCCACCCCAGCCTTGACTAGAAATCGGTATAGAGTCAGGGTAGACCCTAGAGTCATGTATAGCAATGGTATTGAGCGCGGACTACGCCGGGTTGTAGAGCGTATTATAGAGTTTGCTCTTCAGAATCGTGACGAGCGTGAAGTCAGGACGAGTATGTCCTTTGGATTCGGGTCAGATGACGGTGATGTAGACGATTATTGGGTGATAGTGCCATTTAGACGTTTGGCGGCTGAAGATGTAGAATATATATTAGGGCGTATAATGCAAGCCGCCCAAAGTAGTATAGCCTTCAATATGGACAACTTCACGGTAAATATTGACCATGTATACCGTGTTGCGGGTCATAGTGCCATACCGTATACTCTTAACTTCAATTCTCAAGCTATTTATAGACGGCATATAAACGTCGATCGTGGTTGCGGCTTTATAGCAGTACTCTTAGCACGTATGTTTACTGTACAAAATACACGAACTCAAAAAATTTGGTTGCCTACAGTCGTGGAGCATGCCCGTAAACTAGCTGAAGACTGTGAACTTGAATTTGACTGTAATATGGGTCCTGAAGAGCTGAGAAGGGTAGAACAGGAAATGAATGTCCGCATAGTTGTGTTTGGGTTGGATGATCGTCGTAGGACTGTGTATGTTTTTAAAAGCTGTGTGAGAGATCGTACAAGGCCCCTACTTATTTTAGGATTGTCAGGGACAACGTATCTCCCCATCCGTAATATAAGGTGGCTTTACGCGAGTTATGACAAAAGTCGAAAATATGGGAGACATCATGATTTGTGTAAGGGGTGCCTCGAGTTTGCGGATGATATAGTGAGACATTGTAAAGAATGTCACATGGTATGTGAGCAGTGTAAAAGCACCAAATGTGAAAGCCGTGTAGTTGAAGCTGAGAAGAGAGACTGTGATGTGTGTAGACGCACATTTTTCAATAATAGCTGTTTTGATTTCCATAAATCAATTGGCACGTGCAGGAAAATGAGAATCTGTGAATGTGGTATGTTTCACACAATGGATAATTGGGGAAAATTTAAGCACAAGTGTGACGTAATTCACTGTCCTACATGCCAGGAGGAATATAAGGCGGATGGAGTAAAGCATGTATGTTATATGAAAGATGCTAAGCCTAAAAATAACCCCTGTATAACTGTATACTACGATATAGAAACATATACGAACGCTGAAACCAAAGAGGTAATTCCACATTTACTTGTGAGCCAGACTATCTGTGATGAGTGTATGGATATCGAATGTGACGAGTGCCCCAAATGTGGTAAACGGACAAACGTTTTTAAAACGAATGTCAGCGATAGTCCTGTGAAACTATTTGTGTCCTATATTGTCAAGTTAGCCGACAAGTTCAAAAAAATGACTGTGTATATTCTCGCCCATAACGGGGCAAAGTTTGACACGCAGTTCCTTTATAAGGAGTTGCTTGAACACGAATCCTCTGAGATATTTACAGGTGATCCATTGAAAAGAGGCAACAAATTAATACAGATGCAGATAAGAGGCAATGTACAATTTAAAGATACTTTATTATTCACACCTTGTAAATTAGCAAAGCTACCCAAGGTGATGGGAGTAGCAGCTGAAGTTTCCAAAGGATACTTCCCATACACTTTCCTCACCAGCGAGACTTTAAACTACGTAGGCCCACCACCCCCCAAACATTATTTTGACTGCATGGATGAACGTGAAGACTTTGATCGATACTACGACAGTTTTAATGAAAGTAACCCTTATAATATAGCTGATGAATGTGAGCGTTATTGCGTGAATGATGTGCGCGTGCTTAGAGTATGTTTCCAGGCCTTTAGAAGGATGTACATAGCCCGTTTCAAATGCGATCCACTGCAAGTCGCAACCACCATCGCATCATTATGTTTTACGGTGTTCAAGAATAACTTCATGCCGAAAGACACCTTAGCCATTATTCACCGAAACAATCCCCGCAGTTACGGGCACAAGGCTATTTACTGGCTCATACACCTACAGCAACAGACAGGTGTATACATAAAGCACGCCCGCAACACGGGTGAAGTACCCATTAAGATTAATGGACGTGTTTTTTGGGTTGATGGGTTAAGTGAAAACCGTGTCACTGGTGTGAAGACTGTGTACTCCTTTAACGGTTGCTGGTGGCATGGATGCCCCCGTCCTGAGTGCGGAGTCACCGGAGATATCAACGGTAGGTCTCCTGCCGACTGTCTTGCATCGACCCGCACCCGCGATCAACTTATAGGATCACAGTTCACTCACAAAGTCTTGTGGGAGCATGAATATGATGCACGGATGGAGACAGACGAGGTGTACCGTGAGGAAATAAAAGCGATCAAGCGTTCAATGGTGCTGGATCCTCTCAAATGTGGTGATAGCTTGTTTGGAGGACGTACAAATCCTTTCAGACTATACTTCCCACCTACGGAGGGCGTGAAGCTCCATTACTACGATTTCTGTTCTTTATACCCATACGTGATGAAGAGCAATCCGTACCCCGTGGGCGCTCCTGAGAAACTGGTGGGGCCTAGCCTACCATCCATCAATGAATTTTCAAAAAATTTGAATGATCGTTACTTTGGGATCTCTTTCGTAGACGTACTCCCCCCGCAATTTATGGATGCCGATCTTACCTGTCGTTATCGACGACAAGCTCATGTTTCCCCTGTGCGTGAAGTGCGCGGAAGAGGATAACGGCGAATGTAACCATATACCCCACCAGCGTAAGATCAGAGGCGTATATACAAGTCCTGAGTTGGCCCTAGCCGTGCGCCATGGTTATAGAATACTGAAGATACATGAGGTGTGGAGGTTTCAGAAGCTACCCAACCTTTTCACACCATATATAAACACCTTTTTGAAGGATAAGGTTGAGGCATCAGGGTATCCGCGAGGAGTTGATACCGAAGATGAAAAGTCTGCCTATATTCAACGTTACCGCGACCGCGAAGGTATACAACTTGATCGTGTCCAAATTGTAAAGAATCCTGGCAAGCGCTTTAGTGCAAAGTTGTGTCTAAACAGTCTATGGGGAAAATTTGCGCAGAATACCGGCAGAGGGAGCATTCATTTGGCACAAAGTTATAGCGATGTCTGGGATTATGCCAATGCCCCCGATAAAGAGGTCATGGAGATCGTAAATGTAGGTAATACTTACGTAATAAAGTACAACAACACTGAATTTGCCACAGATACCTCAAGGGTTACAAACATACCTGTGGCCAGCTTCACAACAGCCTACGCCCGTATAAAACTTTGGGGTCTATTGCATTCTCTTGGGCGGAGAGTATTGTATGCCGATACAGATAGCGTGATATTCACAGAGAGGGAGGGTGAATACATGCCCACTATTGGGGAGTTCCTCGGCGAGCTCACTGATGAGATCAAGGATGAGTATGGGGACAACGCATACGCCGACTCTTTTGCCTCAACAGGACCTAAGACTTATGGGGTACGGGTCAGGGTGGGGGATGAAATGAAATATATCGTGAAGGCAAAGGGTATTACGCTCAACCATGCGAATCGGGAGGTTGTTAACTTTGAGTCGTTGAAGGATCTAGTATGTTTGGATGAACAACCTCACCAACTAATTGTAGGCACCCACAATTTTCGGGCGCAGAAGCTGGGGGCGTGAAGGAACTTAGGGGTACGATGGTGTGCCGTAACACCTATAGGAAACGTTACCAGTTACCTGGTACCTATGATACCGTACCCTTTGGATACCAATGATGCTTCTAACTCACACGTCTTGTATATAATCGTATCTATTTGTAATATATATATATATATATATATATAACTTGAATATCTCGTTTATTAAATCGTATTTGTAAATATATATAACTTGAATATCTCGTTTATTAAATAAATCATGTTTCAAATAGCGTTTCACTTTCTCCTTTGTGTGTGTGTGTGTGTGTGTGTGTGTGTGTGTGTGTGTAGGTGAAAGTTCTAAGCTCCGCCCACTGTAAGACCGTGAGTCATGCTACTATCTGGGAGTCCCTGCGTGGTCAGTCGACCGCAGTAAGCCCGAGAGATCAGACGTGTATTCAGATCAGACGTGTATTCAAATGGCTACCTTTAATATTGCTTGTACAACGTTTACGAAATGGTATTCAGTAAAGTGCCAGGATGTGGTGGATACCGAAAAACTTCCTATTCATCCCTCCTATGCCTCTTTTAAAAACACATTGGATTGTGCGAAGTTCCAAGATGTACAAATACTCTACGGATGTTCTGGTGAGACCGTTGAAGGCTTTCGTTGCACAGACGATGTGCTGAAGTATACTGCAGAGCTAAACTTTATAAAGTCTCACATACACCGTGAAGTAAAAGAAACAACGCGTGCAGAAGAGAAGCAGCAGGTATGGATAATGAGTCTTGCTGATGGGTGGTGTGACAAGCGGTATTACGTCATGCTACACCATGTCGATTACTCATACCCTACGACTGGAAATGTGAATCTCGTGATCATGGACAATCTTAAGTATTTTTATCACTATATTAACGTATATCATGATGAGGTTCGTAGTGAGGTTGTGGCTAGTGCCCTGCGTGAATTTTTAACAGAGTTTAGAGACGAGTATCGTTTGATGGGCAGAAAGGAAAAATATGAACATATGTTCCTCTCAAATAGTGCGCCTGAGTGTGGAGATGTTTAGTAAAATGTTCCTAGTTCTTATCCAAAATGTCTGGTGCGTAGGCTGGTAGTGATATTCTTGTACCGGTACAACAATTCGACTCGCGGAACAAGCCCATTCACGTATCATCGAGTCAGCCGCCCGTCGAACCATTCCTGCCTGTGCCTCACACGGCTCATAGTTATCTCAGAGCTTGAGCCGAGTGGACGTGCGCTCTTCGAATACGATGGAACTTCCTTTGAGCAGCATTCTCAACGCCTCGTACGATGTGTCCGTGACGAAATCGTTGCGCGTGTTCAGGCGTAATTCCGGTACCATTAGCTATGTACTGGAAACGGAATGTAGACCGACAAACAAACGGGTTTATTTAAGTATCGAGGAGATGAATAGAATCTTTGTGATAGTTGAGAAGTGGAGTGAAGATCGTTATAAAATACCTGCTAACGTAGGTACAAGAAGAGAGCAGATTAGTGACGCACCCTCATACGCCGTTGTATGTACGTTGTGTATAAATAACGATCGGCCGTGCATTGATATAAGGCTGATGTGGAAGAATGCTTCTGATAATAACGCTCTTATTCCTACGCGAAACCGTTTCATCCTCGACAGAATGTTTGAAATCGTCGGATTCCGTAAACTGAAACCTATATTAGACGCGCGTGTTACGGATGTTTTATTTTGATACAGTACTTGAATACGCATACACTGCTCTGCTCGATGGGTTTACCGAGTGTAGGGCTGGTGAGAATGGTCTAGTGCTGGATGTTTATTTAAAAAGTTTAGACTCTTTGAAATACCATGAACTTTGGTACAAAGCAATTGATCGGTACAAGGCTGAGCTCACCTACACCGTTCACCCTGAAGAACTATTTCTTTATATAACGCGCAGTTGTCGTAACGATTTAGAAGATTATTTCAATTGCCGCTATGTTGAGTGAGTTCACGATTGAAAAGCTCGAGTCGGTAGAAATAAACCCTCGATTGGAAAAGCGTTCTTATAAACTTGTGTTTAATAATGTAGCTAACGATGAACTCTTTGTGCGTGCTTTTGATTGTATTCTAGACGTGTTTAAAGATGACTTACCAACCGGTTGTAAAGTGGGAACAAAAATAGTACTGAACGATATGAAAGCCCTTCATATCGAATACAGGTTTCCCTATACTTTAAGCGGTGAAATATTATTAAGCCGCATATACTGCGTAATGCAGAGCAATAATGATGTAATTGTAAACTCGATTAAGACCGAGTTTAGTATTTTGAAAAAAAAGTGAATTGTATATATATTTTGCTTGACATTTCCCCGATTATACGCATATTTCTATTGATTTGTGTTTATATATATATATATATATATATATATATATATATATATATATATATATATATATATTTTGCTTGATATTTCTCCTGTACTGTTATGTACATATTTCTATTGAAGTGTATATTTATTTGAAATGTATATTTTATTTTATATATATCCATAATTGTGTGTATATATTTCTGTTATACGCATATTCCTCAAATGTATATTTATTTTCTATATATTTATAATAAAAAGAATGATGCAATGTTGTTTATTGTTATGCCTTCTACTACCGGTATTCGAAATATAATAATGTATACAACAGGTATCTGGCAATATTTAAGCCTTCTAAGCCAACTGGCTGATTAGGAGTCTATAATAGTGTATACAATGGTATCTGGCAACTCTGTCTTCGGAATACATGGCGCTATCTGGCAACTCATTTACAGCCAACTGGCTGATTAGGCGTATATAATAATAATGTATGCAATAATACTGCTAAAAAGAGGTATCTGACAACCATTTACAGCCAACTGGCTGATTAGGAGTCTATAATAATGTATACAATGGTATCGCGGTATCTGGCAACTCAAGCCATTTACGCCAACTGGCTGATTAGGAGCCTATAAAACAACGCCAACTCGGCTGAAGTTTTAATGTGCACTTGGCTCCTGCCAGGTGAACACCTCTCCTCCTTTCTCTCCTCCTCCTTTCTCTTGGGGGATAACGCCGCCTCCAAGTTCCCCCCCACCCCCCTTTGCAACAACCCCCCTTTGCAACAACCCCACCCCCCTTTGCAACATTACATAATAACCTGCAACATTCTTGCACTCTCCCCCTCTTTTGCGGCTATACTACTGGGCGCAAATAAAATGATGCAATCCTTTATCTCGATATTTTCCTTCTAAATGAAACTGTCTCTATTTTTAGAATTATCCTGTTTCCAAGCTCTCGTTTTTCAAATTTTCTGGATATGAATTTTAACGAAACGCGCGTTTCCAAGATAACGCAAAATGAAGTGATTTCTGCCATTATTTATGAAGATTCGTTTCTGACTTCTTCATTTATTGTTATTTCTATTATTATTATTGTAATCTGTTTATTTACATTTGTATAATATTATTTACGTTTAATTTTATTAATTAGTATTTTTTAGATTTTAATAATATTGATTAGTTAATTGTCGGAATTTTTTCCGACAACGCCAGTGCCGGTGAACTTTTCAACTCAGAAAGAACTTTTTAAAAAGTTCTTAAAAAGTAATGATTGGGACCTCTTCAGTCTCAATGCTCCGGATACCTCGCATTCCCTGCATCTGCCTAAAACCATTTCTGGTTTTCATACACTCTTTTAGAATTTCATCAAACGATTCCAAGGCCTCCGAAAGATTTCCAAAGTATACATCCTTTTTGTGGGGAAGCTTGGAGGCGTTTAAAAATAAAATAAAATTTGAAGTTAACAAAAATAGTTTCATAAAGATACAACGAAATTCATATTTAATGTAATCAGTAATGTAGGAGTCGAGACCGGTCTCGAGACCTTGTTTTTCTGGTCTCAGTCTCGGTCTCGTCCATGGTGGTCTTGAGTTCATCACTGAATGTAATAACATAGAATGGATCTTAGGGTCTTTGTTAGCCTTAGTTTCTGTAGATCTGTAGATCACTTTCGATAAAGAAACTTAATGTTAAGAATTGTGTAAGGTCAAACTAGTATAGTTTTTACCTAATTTGTTAATTTCCTTTAAATAGATGCTTGTATTTTGTATTAAATTTCAATGGATCACACGCATGCTTCAGCAGCTTAAAAAGTAAGTATTGATGTAACTTTTCATACAACAAATTTAAATAGATGTCATTACACTTTAAATGACAATACTGAAGTTTTTAGATTAATCTACTTAAATTATCGACGTTTCATCTTCACTACAACTTTTCTTAAAAGAAAAAACGTATTGCTACATACTGAAACGTCGAGATTTAAGGAAATGGAGGTCCGGTGATAGTGTCTCCGAGCAACTGATACAATGAGAAAACGGAAATGACTAAAATTGATAAATTCACTCAAAATTTACCTTGGCGTTTCATTTCAAAACCTTTCCTAATTGTCATGAACTTCCTTTTTTACACGTATAAAAACAGTCATTTTCTACATAATTTTAAACAAATGTTTTAAAAAATGAGGTTGTAATACTGTATGACTCGCGTAAACAATTAAATGTGTGTCCTTCAATTATTACATCTTATTTATCATGACTGTATTTTATTTTTATTTTTTATTTTTTTATATTTTTTAAATTTGTGTTGGAAGTTAATTACAAAGAAGAAACTAAAGATTTTGTGATGAATTCTGTTATCAAAGAGGGAAATTCTTGGAGCTCGTTAAACTACGAAGGAAAGTTTTCATTGATGAGTCACGCACCACCACAATATTTTGTTAAGCTAATCAAATAACCAACCAACAAAATTAGATTAACTTGTCATAAAAATAGAGCAGCTGCTTATTTTGAAATTGTTCAAAAACCTTTATAGAAACTTTTCATTAGTAAGTCAAAAACCTCAGGAAACCTTTCGGATCACTTTAACATATTGCTTCCCAGGAACCTCTCTTTAACATATTGCTTCCCAGTGTATATCACTTCAACATATTGCTTCCCAGTATTAATCACTTTAACATATTGCTTCCCAATATTTAGGATAAGGAGTACGATAAAAAATGTTCGCTTTAATAAAGTAAAGGCATAAAAAGTAAATTATAACATGTTAAAATATTAGATTGAAAGTAAATTTATTAGAATTGTTGCGCTATATGGTCACACAAAGTAAAAAATGGATTTCGGAAGAATCGGTCACGCCACATCATTTGCCACAAGTACGAGTTTAGTAGCTCCTTTTTGCATCCTTTCATTTTCATTTTATATTTGTTCCAGTAAGATTCAATAGTCTGGGTATGAACTCCAGTTTCACGATTTTTAGGTATTTAAAATCATTTAAAATTAAATATAATTATATATATATATATATATACGCCCGGTTAGGTTAATTGAATTCCCCGTTAGGTCAACTGAATGCCCGGTTAGGTAAACTAACGAAAATATCACGACTTAACCTAACCAATCATCAAGGGCGTACAGTTGACCTAACCGGGCATTCACTTAACCTAACTGGGCATTCAGTTGACCTAACCGGGCATTCAATTAACCTAATCGGGCATATATATATACAGGGTGTACATAAAGTCAGGATCTATTTTTGTGAAGCACTTAGAAATTATATGGAATTCAATCATAAAATGATAAAGTGGTAACATTTATTAAATAATTAAGAGTAGGATTCGACGTGACGCCCATCAGTATCCCTGCACAGCTCAAATCGTTCCGCAGCATTTCTAAACACATTCTGGAGCATTTGCGGGGTTATGTTATCTGCAGCAGTTCGTATACGTAAGTTTTCAAGACTCGTAATCTTCGTCTGATAGATGTGCGATTTGATAAAGTCCCATGCAAAGAAATCTAAAGGGGTTAAATCTGGTGATCTCGCTGGCCAAGGTCTTTTGTTGCTTCCGCGTCCGATCCAGCGATTTGGAAAACGTCCATTTAGATAATCCTGAACAATTTTGGCATAGTGACAAGGAGCACCATCATGTTGATAGACGACGGTACTAACAATCCTATCCCCAATCAGCTGAGGTTCAAGGAATTGCTGCAACATGTCCAGATAAATAAGCCCCGTAACTGTAGCTTCAGCAAAGAAAAAAGGACCATAAACCTCAGATTTTGTTAAACCCATCCAGACATTAACTTTAGGTGAGTCTCTTTCCCAATTTTGGACGAAATCATTCGGTCTTTCATCTGCCCAAATTCGACAGTTATGGCGATTTACTTTTCCACACGTATAGAAAGTGGCTTCATCACTAAAGAGAATGTTGTCCATTAAATTATCACTCCAGATTTGTTCTACAGATCAGCACACACAGCACTTCGTCGAGGGAAATCTTCCTCATGTAAATCATGTAAAACCTGCAAATGATAGCTTTTCTTCTGCAAATTGACTTTCAGAATTTTGTGCACAGATGACGTCGGGAGGCCGAGTCTGTGTGATGCAGCACGAACGGACGTACGTGGCTCCTCAGTGATAATTCCGCGTACTGCATTCACGGTAAGATCTGACATACACGGTCGTCCTGATCTTGCTTCATCATTTACAGATCCCGTTCGTTTAAATTTATTCACCAATTTTCGTATTGTCTTGTCTATTGGCCCCGGCTTATGAAATCTCCTTCTAAACTTCTCTCTGATGTCATTGTATTTCTTTCCCTCGATTCGCCAAATTACTATTGCCACACGCTCTTCTGTATTCATTCTAAGGGCTTCTGAAAAGAAAAATAGAAAAAAATAATTATTTCACAAAAATAGATCCTGACTTTATGTACACCCTGTATATGATCCACATGAAGATCTTTCCCCCCCAGCCTAGATTACCAACCTCTTTCTAACAACCAACCTTTCTCTTTTTAACATATTGCTTCCCACTGTTAATCACTTTAACATATTGCTTCCCAGGAGGGATCACTTTAACATATTGTTTCCCAGGAGGGATCATTTTAACATATTGCTTCCCGAATGCTTTGGGAAGCAATATGTTAAAGTGATCCAAGCTTTCTCTTTTTTTCTCCCCCGTAAGAAGTCATAAGTCTTAAGTAAATATTTTTTTGTGAACAGCCATACATTAGGGGACATGAATGAACTCATGAACTCCAAAGACGAATAATCTGTAAATAGTTTTTGTTCAGTTAGCACAGTAGCTAAAAGTTTGAAGAAAACTTGTTTCGTAATGTCACTAAGTCAAACATAAAAAAATGGCTGACTGAAGCCATCATTAAATATTTAGCTATTCTGGATACATTATTTGACCAGTTAATGAGTCTTTTGCCTTTTTGTCTGTATAGTATACTTAATTATATGCATACAAACTTTTCCGTGAAAGGCATCGTTCAATGATGCCATTCTTTAATGCATACTTATTTTTCTAATTTAGGGACTCCTTAGTGCGCATTATGAATAAAGAGTTCGTTGAACGGAATCCAACCAAGAGGAGGAGGGTCTGTCTACCTGGGGCAAGGGTTGACAGAATTAGAGACGAAGTAGATAGGATTGATGTTGCCTCCCGTCACTCGATGTTGGTGACGATGGTGGGGGGCAACGACTCGTATAGGCCCGATACGAGAGTGCCTGACAGTTTGGAGAGATATAGGGGATTAATTAGGTCCCTGAAGGCAAGGTCAGATAGGTCTTTAGTTCTACAGTAGGTATTACCCCTAGGCACGGTTTGGGTCTTAGGATTACGTCAAAAACAATATTTTTGAATACTAAACTAGAAGAGAGTTGTGCTGAGGAAAATGTACCCTTCGTAAAGCTGTAGTCAGAATTTAGTGATCCTAGCCTTTTTATAAAAGATGGGGGTGCATTTCAATGAAATAGGGAATGCTAGGCTAGGTAGGTTAATCGATGAGAACGTTCGAAAGCTGGATAGGTTGAAGCCTTCTTTAAATGTTGTGGGTCCGGGAAACGCGGGCTCGACGTGAAAAATAGTTTAAAACGCCAATATAAAAAAAAATAATTTTGACTTCTTTTATTGTAACGCGCGTAGTATTAGAAATAAATTGAACGAATTTAAGGCGATAATTTATTCCGGGAACTACGATATAGTTACTATAACCGAAACGCGGTTAAATACCGTGACTCGGAACTTGTTGGGGAATTTGATATAGCGGGTTTTATACGTTTTACTAATAATAGGTTACATAGGATTGACGGCGGCGTTTTGTTGTACATTCGTAATTCCCTTGGGGCTATCGAAGTTAAGATAGATTTTCCGGCAGCAATTAATGCGATATGCGTTGAAGTTAGGGCGTGTAGTATAAGCTTTAATTTCGTTGTTGTTTATAGACCTCCCGTTCATCTCCTCGATACCGATACTAGATTTTACACACTTCTTAATAACTTTATTAATAATCGGAATAGTATAGTTGTCGGAGACTTTAACTGCCCTAACGTTAATTACGAGACTTTTACTGGTAATGATGAGGGTTTGAGACTGATTGAGTTCAGAGAAGATAATTTTTTACGACAAATGGTTACCGAGCCAAAGCGCGGTGACAATATTTTAGACGTGGTGATAACGAACGACGAAAATATAGTTGAAGGTTTGGAAGGATGTGAGAGTTTGGGATGTAGTGATCACCAAGGTTTAAGCTATTGATAGGAAACAGTAAGGATAGTAACGTAACAGAGTCCCTGATTTTCTTAGTGCTAATTTTGATAGTTTTGCGGATAGGATGAGAGTAGTGGACTGGGATAACTTATTTATGGGTAATGGCGCAAAATTTCATTGGGATGCGTTTAAAGAAAGTTTTATGAATATCGAAACGGAGTTTATTCCTCGTAGGCCCAAGCGCGCTAGAAATCATGGTAGGCCCAAGTGGTGGACTAGGGAAATAGGCGAGTTCAGAAACGAGCGTCAGAGCGTATAGACTTAATAAACGCAATGGCACGGTAGCTAACTTTAATAGATATATCGAGCTAAGACGTCAGGTCAAAAGATCTGTTAGGAATGCTAAGCGTAATTTAGAGATCCTTATAGCTGCGGATGGTAACCATAATCCAAAAAAGTTTTTTGAATACGTGAATAATCGTAAACCGATAAAAGATAACATAGGCCCTCTAGTGGACGTTAACTGCGCTTTGGCTTCAGACTCTCAGGCGATAGCGGATATTTTTAACAACTTTTTTGCGACAGTTTTTACCGTAGAAGATGTAAATAATGTCCCCGACGTGGACGATATCGTTCCATTTAGTAGCGAGACTATTTTGAATGAAATAACTGTTTACGAGGGTGAAATTGCGCATTATATCGATAAGCTAAAAGTGAGCAAGGCTCTAAGCCCTGACGCGCTATATCCCAGACATCTGAAAGATTTGAAGGACGTTATCGTAGGCCCCTTAACAAAAATTTTTAATAAGTCACTGGAAGCGGGGATTATTCTTGAAGACTTCAAATTAGCTAACGTTACGCCTATTTTTAAAAAGGGCGACCGCACAGTAGCTAGCAATTATAGGCCTATTAGCTTAACGTCAATTGTCGGTAAACTTTTGGAATCCGTAGTTAGGGATCGTATCGTCGATCATTTAGAAAGTCGCGATTTGATTAATAGTAGTCAGCATGGGTTTCGACGCCATAAATCTTGTTTAATTAATTTGTTAGAGTTTTATAACGAAATAGAGCGCGAATACGATAGGCATACAGCGGCTGACGTTATTTATTTCGATTTTAAAAAGGTGTTCGATACAGTTCCGCATAGAAGATTAATTGCGAAGGTTAAAGCGCACGGTGTACGCGGTCAGGTAGCTAACTGGTTAGAGGAATGGCTTCGTGCCAGGAAACAGAGGGTCGTTGTTAATGCTAGTGAATCGGGGTGGTTGGATGTAGGTAGCGGTGTCCCACAGGGTTCAGTATTAGGCCCATTGCTATTCGTGATCCACATTAACGACATAGATGTAGGCTTCGCCAGTAACGTGTCAAAATTCGCGGACGATACTAAAATAGGCGGTAAAGTTCTTAACGTGGACGATAGAAATTGGCTCCAAGACGATGTAAATAGGATTATGGAGTGGACAGATAAGTGGCAGATGCAATTTAACGTAGACAAATGTAAAATTTTGCATATAGGTTCTCGTAACAACAATTACACGTACACGATGGATGACAGACAGTTAGCGAGCGTTGACGAGGAAGTAGATTTAGGTGTACGCGTATCTAAGAATTTGAAAGTTAGGAACCAGTGCCTGGAGTCTTGCACAAAAGCTAATAGGATGTTAGGCTTCATAGCGCGTAATTTCGAATTTAAATCGAAGAATATTATATTGTCCCTTTACAAGTCCCTAGTCAGGCCTCATTTAAAATATGCCGTTCAGTTTTGGTGCCCGTATTTGCGTGAGGATATTGATAGGTTGGAAAGGGTTCAGCAACGCGCCACGAAACTAATTCCGTCATTGCGCAACAAGTCTTACGAAGATAAGATTAAAGAATTAGATTTGTATTCACTCGAAAGTAGGAGATTAAGGGGGGAGCTTATTGAAATTTCCAAAATCGCTAATAAAATCGATAACGTAAATTTTGACAAACTGTTCACTTTCGATAATAGCAATACTCGTAATAACGGATTTAAGTTGCGTGCCAGACGTTTTATTACTAATATCACTAAAAACTTTTTTACGTTTAAAGTAATTGATAAATGGAATAATCGGAGCTATTGAAGAATAGGGACCCCAGCCTTTTTTAGTTAGCTTTATAAGGCTAACTAATGAAAATATCATGACATAACCTAACCAATCGTCAAGGGCGTACAGTTAACCTAACGATTGGTTAGGTTAGATCGTGATATTTTCGTTAGTTAGCCTTATAAGCCTAACTGAAGAAGGCTGCGGTCCCTATTCTTCAATAGCTCCGAATAATCTTCCCGCGTCCGTCGTGAACTCTACTAGCGCTAATATGTTTAAAAACCGTTTAGATAGGCATTTTAAAAATATTAACGTTGTTTAAAATAATAAAACAATTAGCAACAAGAGCTCTGGGGGTAATGGTCGAGGATGAGTCTGTTGACGATTAATGCCAGCTTGTGACACGCCAGCTTGTGATATGCCAGCAATAAAATTATTATTAAAAAAAAATTAGACTAACACGAACGTAGATGTAGCTCGTCGCGTAAACTAACCGACTTTTTCTTATACTCTTCCTACTTTTTTTTCTTTCTTTTCTTATCCACTCTTTACTTGCATGTCTGTAGTTTGCATGGTATGACAGTGTTTGAGTTAAGACTGTGTTTGCATGGTTTGTAAGCGTTTTTATTTTACTTCTTTTCATCTTTCACCCCTTTCCTATTCTCTTCAACTATTTTTCCGACTTGTCGGCAGTGGCCGGCGGATGATGATGGTGAGTCTTTCTTTTCTTTTTCTGAATGAATGTTAACTCACGAATGATAGGTTCTGCTACTTATTTAACCCCTTATTCTCCTCTTTTAACCCCCTACTCTCTTTCCTTTCTCTCGGGCTAACCTTAGAGTGGATCTTAGGGTCTTAGTTAGCCTTAGTTTCTGTCGATCTGTAGATTTGAACGTTCATCAAATTATATAGAATACTCAGTAAGGAAGAATATTATACAAATGGAAAAGAAAAACGTTTAATACTGTTTTTTAAAATTTGGTAACCATGAAAACTTTATTTACAGAAAAAAATGCAGAAGTAAAATATATATGTTCACTGGTTTTTCTTCTTTTGCTGTTGCTGTTTTTGTTACTTTCATGTTTCTTTGTGATGGCCGTTTTTTTCCTATTTCCGCAGCAAATGGCTTTAATAGCGTAAGCAACACAATAGATAAGAACGGTAAACACGATTAGCCAAAATAATATAACGTCGAGCATGATGTATTGGAAGAGATAGAGACGTTTTCCCGCGTACTGCAAGTGTGGGGCGCCTTTGTGTCGAACTACGTACTCCAACCACCAGATGGCTCTCTCTGCTGGAGTCTCTTTCTGGTCATGCAGCACTCGCGACACAACTTCTAGACGGTTTTTGTACCTGTTTGGAAGTAGTAAATATTAGATAATTCCCAATTCTTGGCGAAGCACAACTCAAGAGTTAAAAAAATATATTTATTTACAAATTACAAAGAAAATTAGGTAACTTTAATTTATAATAATTTATAATTATAATTTATAATACTAAATGATAACCTATAATTTATAATTATAATTGATAACACAATTTATATATAATAGTTTATGATCCGCGAGATGAAATATTATATATAATTTTCAGTAATTGCTTTCCAGAATGTGTTATTAATTTGTAAAATTTTGCACTTGAAAATAAAGATAATTACATAAATATGAGGAATCTAGTTATTTAAGTCAAGCCATCATCGCATCCCACTGAGTTTACTGGGTTAAATAGCAAAAGTATATATTTATGTTTTAATTAATAATAAAATTTCTTAAATATGAAAACATGAGGTAAATAGCAATCATTTATCACATTTGTGTTCATGAACTTTTCCGTGGAAGGTGTCTTTCAATGATGCCATTGTTTAATGCATGCATTTACCTATTTTCCTAGTTTGATTTTTATCCAATTTGGAGTACATCCGAGAAATGGTAATGGTCTACAAAGTAAAACCAAAAAACGGTTCAGAAGAAAGACTTGGAATGAAATGTAATCTATCCTCTACGAAAAAGTAATTTTGCTCCTTTACTTCCACAGACTAGGAAAAACTCTACAAAATATTATTTTTTTAAATTTCTAAAAACCATTTAATAACTGCAATTTTATTAACGTATCGGAAGTTTACTCATGGTCATTCCTTAGTCTGTTTCAACTATAACTTGTTTGTATTACAACAGGTGAATTCAATTTATTTGTAGTTCATTTAGAAGAATCGGGAAATATCTAAGCCATTTTCAAAATTAAAATATGAATTTGCACCAGTTTCCAAATAAAATAAAATAAAGCACTATTTATTTTAAATAATATCAAATATTGTTGTTGATCTCAAAGATTAATTATTGTTCTATCTCTTATTCTTAGACGTGGTATGTGTTGACTGTCAGAAGTTATAAAAAAGGTTTGGATGAATTTTACAGCTTAAATAATATAAAACACTTACGAAGTATCATTAGTAAGAGTGTTCAAACTTTCCACTATTTTATCTGTCGTCAAATCCTCCCACTGCAGCACGATAGCGTACCCTTTTCTTTCCATTCTGGCAGCATTTCTTGGTTGGTCAAAAGCTATGGGCAGTCCCAAGACCGGTACTCCGTGATACTTTGCTTCCTGAGATCCAAGGTTTCCGCAGTGTGATATGAAAACTCTAGTTTTTGGGTGTCCTAAATGAGAAGAGAGGGTAAAAAAACATTAACTCAGACATTTGATAGTGGAATCACTATTTAAGGGGGGAAATCTTTGACAACCAAAATATAGCGGAGAAAGATATACAAGTATTTTCTAGAATAAATGAGCACGCTTAGATGCAAACAGAAGAGACCAAAAAAATCCATCAGTCTTTCCAACGAAAGCAATAGAAGCAATGAATTTTTTCATTATGCCATGTCTTATAAGAAAAGCTTTTTCGAAAGTTGTTACCCTAGTTTTCTCTATGTAGTAACAGTTGCCACACGCACGGGAATGTCTTCGTTTTTGCAGTTAACGATTAAGATACCCCAACACTACGTGTTTTAAAAGTTCAATATCAAGGCCTGTACGTGCCCAAGGAAGTTTTAGCCTCTTTTGTCTCTCCTACTAAATAAGTGATTGTTTCTAGTGTATGATATATGGTACAATCCTTTTGCAGCAAGTATGTGTATTTAGCTGCAAAGCGTTCATGAGAAACTACCAAAAGATTTTTATTTTAAAATATGGATAAGTACCCAGGTAGCAGCATTGACTGGATTGACAGTAAACTGACCCAACGCTAGCACCGTTGATGCTAGAGGAATAATGAACTAAAGAAAATCATTGTTATCAACACTGATTAATAAAGTTGAAGTGAGGCTGACAGAAGAGCACTGAATTACATTGTTAATCTAGGCGTTTTTCAGTTTTAATAAATTTTAAACAAGACTGGCAGGTTATTTGAAGTATATTTTTAACATGGGGATTCGTAAGACATTGAGACAACTTTGAGATACTTCAAATAAAACTTCACTCAATTTGTCAGCTTGCGATACATGTTTGTTCAGAATATATGTGCTATTTTAGAAGTTAGCAGAATTAATACGACTTTTTACATGCTTCGTGACAAGACGTGCTCCCGTGATGTTACACCATAAAATTCCATCAGTGTACAGTTGTCCAAACTGTCACAATACCCCATGAAACTTATTGTACCGCTCACAAACGCTATTGGCCCTAGTCTAAACCATGAGAAACATGCCCACACCATCATACTGCCATCTCCAAACTTAACGATTGGGACAATACACTGAGGATCGAAGCATTCTCTGCACTGTCGCCACCCAGACCCTGCCATTGAATAAAATCAGTGTGTAGCAGGACTCACCACTCCACAGGACACGTTTCCACCGTTTTAGTTTCCAGTTTCGTAATCTTCGTACCAGTGTAGTCGTCATTTTCTATTCAGAGCAGGGGTGTAGTCGAGGGGTAACGCGGTATAACGGCGTTATACTTCCTAAAATTTCAGTGAAGTAGCGTTACACTCCTTACTGTAGTAGCCATAGCTGAATGCTGAGCACTTACGGACTTTTATCCACTATATGTAACTGTAGTACTTACTATATCACTATGAAACTGCATTATACCGTATACATACGACTGATACGAGTATTTATATGTGTGTTTGTGTTATTCAAATTAAAACTAACTAGAGTATGTACTGTATTTGTAGTTTTATTTACTAAATATATATTTTTTATTTTCAAATTAACTTTTACTATTTTTATACAGTAATTGTTCTATGAAACGCTCTATTAAAGTTTTGTCTGTAGCGTTACCCTTCCTAACATTTTAGGACTACACCACTGATTCAGAGCTGTGATGTATGGCTTTTAAGGCGCTGCCCTTCCATAAAATTCTTCTGTATAGGTACAATAGACACTTACTGAAGGACTTGTACACTCATTCACTTCCTAGGTGATAATTTAGGTTACACATACGGTCGTTACCCTCATCACACATTTAAACATTCTCCGCGCACAATTTCTCATAAATATTTGCCTCCCTGTTCTTGGTTCCATATTACTATGTTCTACAGTTTTCCATTTTCGTATATTTCCCATAATTGACTTGGGAAACTTTAAAGTTTCCGCAATCTTATGCACAGTCACACCTGCGATATGAAGTTCCACTATATTTTCACGTTCAAACATCATCAGCTCTAATCCACGTATCATACTTACATACTTATCAGAACAGACTGTAACATGTAGAAGATTTGGTTCTTATATCTTTGAACTACAGTCCTTCCCTCTACAGAGCAATTTATATCTGAAACATTCGGGTGTATACTATATAGTTTCCCAAAAAAGGAAGCTCTATTTTGTTCAATTCATATGTTACAGCGTATTAGACATATATATTTTTATGACGCAGCATTACTTTCATGGAACTTTGGAGGTTTTAGTGTCCTAAACAGGACAGAAAAAAATCAATCATTGTTTAACCTCAGAAGATCAATAACCGCCTAACTCCACTAGGTGCAACAACTCTCCTGTTTGCCTAGCCATAAATAAGCAGTTTGTACTCGTGTTCCTACAAAAATTGTAGGCCCATCTGAACTCAGCGATTTCCGAACATTTTCGTGTGTAGTTAATTCCTTGACTTTTATTGTCAAAGTTCGTCACTGTGGTAATGAACTTTAATTCCAGCAAATCAATCACTCGTAACTTGAACACTGCATTATAATCAGCTGCATTTTCTGTAAGATATGCACAGTCCCCTGCAATAGTCGCGCCCCAACCCTTATAGTCCTCTCCGAGATGTGTCAACAATGCAGTGGTGGGAGAGCGAGAAGCAGAAGGAAAGAGTAGGTGGGGATATGAGGAGGGGGAGGGTGGACAGGGGTAGCATCCGGTCAGAGCGAGAGGTGGATATCGTGTGTGTGTGTGTGTGTGTGTAAATACTCCCACACTTTATTTTTTATCCTTGAAACACTGCTCTATATACCGCTACCACATATGCTTTCCATCAGTTTCCAGTGCAACGTATAAAATAGATAATATTCTTAAATAGATAATATTCTAAAATGTAACGATTGTTATACAAAGTATGTGATAGTAATATTGTTGCAATCGACTGTAATTTATACAGAAAAGGAAAGGGACACTTCTTGCATGAGTAAAAAAAAAATCACGATTCTCTCGGTTATTATGGTATACCTAAACATAAGAAATGGGTAAAAGTAGGGTAAAAGGGAGAAACGACTTACAGTTCGTATATGGTAGTTACGTAACTTGGACGGCCCAGCCCAGACAGTACGAGGTATACTCGCCAACACATATATGAATTGGCAAGGAGTGGACACGTGACCTACAACGTGTGGGGATGGGTGCACCTGTACGGCATCGGGGAGCTGGCAGAAATTAACGGGGTGTTTACAGTCGACCAGTATTTAGAGATACTGGAGGAGGTGATGCTGCCAACCGTAAGGACATACGCTTTGCCCCATCCTTAGCGGATTATAGTTATGCAAGTAAGTAATACAACTAAATAATTTTCATTACACAAAATATGCTTTCAAGAAAATTACTTAATTGAAGTCAAGCAGTGTATATTTTAGGTAATGTGATTAAATGAAGACATTAGTCAATGTAGTTTTAAATGTAATTTTAAATGTATCTTTATTTGTTTATTTAATTATTTATTTATTTTTGCGTCCTCTTAAGGCTATTTCAAAAAAGTATGGATGAAATGTGAACTCTGAAGTTTTGCTAATTTTTTTACAGGATAACTGCCCTGTTCATACTGCCAGGACCATCAGACGATGGTTTCAGGAACAACGAGATGTCGAGCTGCTGAACTGGCCCACCAAGGGGTGTGACCTAAACCCCATTGAAAATGAATGTGTGGGCAACTGTGGTTAATGTTTGGGAGCCTGGGCATGAGCGGACATCTCGGCACCTGCTGGAACACACCATGGTAGAGTGGGAACTTTTCCGCACGAACCCACAAGTCATCTACAATCACCTGGCATCTTTTCGAAATAGGCTACAAGAGGTCATTAATAATAATGGAGGATGGACCAAGTATTGCGTAATTGTATATAATAATGTTATGGTTGTGATGTAGTAAATATATATTTATTTAATTGAACAATTCTCAGGTCCTTATAATTTGAACATTGTTTTGTATGTTCTTAAGAAATTCCTAAATTTACTTGATTCATGCTAATTTTTTCGTAATAAAAATTGAACTAGGTTATCATTATCTCTCCATGGAGAGACGTTTATCTGGATAATCATTTGTTGATGATGCATGGACTTTAAACGGAAATATTATTGCCTGGAAGAAAAGTCGATACTACAACTTATCATATACTTTAACTATAACATGACCACATCAAAATTCTATGATTGAAAGTTTTTAAAGTATTCCACGTTTGTGAAATAACCTAACTACTCTATTCCCTAAATTTAGGAATAATGCAGGAATCAAATACATAATCATCCTACCATTACCACCAAAACTACGGTGAACAATATATTTATTCTGTCATTGGTTTTCAAAAAATAAAAATATTACTATGACAACACCTGAGATGGGAAGGAGAAGAGGGAAGCAGTGAGAGTCGGGGAGAAAGAGGGACTGCGTTGCTGCTACATCTCGGAGAGGGCTAAACAGGGGTGGAGCTCAACTATTGCAGGGGACTGTACATATTTTGTTAACCACTGTGACACTTATCTGTTGTTATAAATAAAGCAGAAAGCCGCTGAATGTAGCCTTCACTTTGGTTATTGGTACGACATCCGGTGACCCCTTATAAACTTATTGATAGCTTCATCAATTACCTCTTAAACCTATTAATTATAGAGTCAAAAGAATAACCTTAACAAATTGGTATCGAAACCCATTAGAAATAAGAGTTTTTAAAAATCCAAACAGTAAATATTAACAATTTAAAAACCCTCAACCATGAAACGTCTGAAGAAAAACCTCTTACCGAGAATATCTTGTTGTGGCATCCACTTTTTGATCATGACGTTGGGAGGTAGGACGAGGTCTTTCCCTTCGTACTTCCAGAGGACTCTTTGAGGGATCCTTCTGAACGCCTCGAGGAATACTTTCTTAGAACCGAAAAAATCTTTCCATTAAACTCTGATTATAAAACTTATTTTATACATCGTGGTTCAAAAATATACATATTTGAATTGAATTGAATTTAATAACCTTTATTAATAATAACATAAATACATTCTTTTCAATTTACAATGACATGAATAATTGTGAAACTCGACTATTTATTTTATTTAATTTGGCCCTTAAGCTTTAGGCTTTACTGGGCTCTTATTAAAAATAAACAGCTAGTTGTTATTAATTAATAATAATAAATAAATAAATAAGTAAATAAGTATTATTAATAGTTAAAACATGTATTAATCTTAAATTATCACTACTAACATGACAAATACAAGGTCACCATTGAAGGCATTATACCAATACCATACAAAGAAACCAATATTATACATGAGAGATAAGAACTGAACAATTCCAAGAAATGTGTTTTTAATACTAGATTACACACGAGAAATAAATAATTAGTAAACAATATTAATGGACATTAATCCTAGATTTTTGTTAGTATGCCATTATTAATCGGGATTTCAACTTCGTTTTAAACAAATTTACATTCACAATATTTTTTATATTGGCATGTAAGTCATTCCATAGCTTCAATCCAATGAAAATGGGTAGTTTTTGAGATGAAGACAATCTAAATTGAGGTATAACAAGCTTTGATTTATTTCTAGTCTGATACGAGTGGATTTCTTGATGAGTTACAAAATATCTATTCACCCATTGTAAATTAATGATTTTGTTCTTACACTTGTAAATAAAAATAAAATGTGCCAGTTTGGTTATATCGTTGAGCTTTAGTAGGTTTAGCTCTTTAAATAATGCACTAGAGTGATCAAGGAAATCAGCATCAGATAATAACCTTATTGCTCGTTTTTGGATGACAAAGATACCATTTAATGCGTTGTTAGCGGAGTTTCCCCAAACAAGGGTGCAGTACGTTATATAAGGAAGAACAAGAGTATGATAAAGAGTCAATAAAACTTATTTAGGGACTACATTTCTAAGTTTAAACATTATAGCAACGCTCCTTGAAACCTTTTTCGCGATATAATTTACATGATCACTCCATTGCAAATTCTTATCTAGCATTACACCAAGAAATTTTGTTGCAGTACACTCCTTTATAGCGATTTCACTAACATTAAGTTCATCAAGATATACATTTCTTTTATTAGTAAAAATCATGAAATTTGTTTTACTGGTATTTAGGAAGAGTTTATTGGTGGGCAACCATTTCATTACACTGATGAATTCTGAATGAAATATATTCTTAGCTGTATTAACATCTTTGCAAGAAAAAGAGACAGTTGTATCATCTGCAAACATTATGAAGTTCAGTATATCAGATGAACGTGGAAGGTCATTTATGTATAATAAAAATAACAGTAGATCCAGAACTGAACCCTGTGGCACACCATATTTGACAAGCGCTTTAGTTGAGCAAAACTTGTTTATTGATACAAAATGATATCTATTGGACAAATAACTTTTAAACCAATCACTGATTGCTTTTCCAAAGCCGTAACAATATAATTTATTAAGTAGAATATTATGGTCTATTACATTAAACGCCTTACTCAAATCCATAAATATTGATATCATTATTTCTTTGTTCTCTTTAACTATATTTGCAATTTCCATAATATGAATATAGAAGGTAAGTGAGAAATTTGCAGCAAATGTGTCAGAAACAGTGCACAAATAGGAGGAGATTGTAGACACCAATCGACCAGGGAGGTACTCCGGGGTGGGGGGACGTTAGACAGAAGATAGGGGGTGCTGGAACTCCCGTTTCTCCTGCCACTGTCCTCCTTAGCTAATCTTTTTCCGTGTCTCATCTACCCTGTGAGTAGTCCAGCGTGCTCTCAAACACACTTCTCTCCCTATTCCTCACTACAGACACGCATTTTATACACTACATAATCTTTCCAAATTGAAAAAAAAAGGCATCAACTTCAACAGCCTCGGAGTCCCCTTGGGAGGGGACCATAAATATCCCCACTTCTGGCTCACCCCCACCCTGCCGATACCGGGAACGTAGACCCGGGCAGTGGGGCTGGATCTCCTACTGCCCATTCGAGATGTTCTGGACCTCTGTCTGATTCACTTTTCATAAACTTCTGCAACATTCGTGGCCTTTTCTCAAATTTTCAATCTGTTCAACACCACCGCTCCTCCTCTAAACCTCATCTTCTTTTCCTTACTGAAACTCAGGTGTCTGGGACGACTGACAGCAACCCCTTTTCTGTACCTTCTTACTTTCTTTATACTTAATTTCACTCCAAAGGTGGATGTTGCGAACTTGCGTATATGTAGGCAATGACCTAATTTGTTCTCGTATTCCCGAACTCGAATCTTTCGAATTCTATACCCTCTGGCTACGGTTTGCATGCCAATCTCAAACTAAATACATCTGCGCATTTTACCTTTCTATCCAAAATTCTTTGACTACTCACTTCCAAAGTGGAATACATTCTTTTCCTCTCTCCCTTTGCTGAAATCTCCATTTTAGGAGATTTCAATGTTCACCACCACCTTTGGCTTTCCTCCCATTTCACTGACATCCCTGGTGAACTAGCTTACAACTTTTCTATTTTAAATGACCTAGGGCAGATTGTACAACACCCTACTCGTATCCCTGATCGCCTTGGAGATAGGCCCAACATTATGAATTTATTTCTTACCTCTCATCCTTCTTCTTTGTGAAATTTTTCTCTCCGTTGGGCTTCTCTGATCACGCTCTTATATCTGTTTCCTGTCCTATCGCTCCAATTCGGCCTTTGGATCCTCCCGAGAGGAGGCGCCTTTGCACTTCGGCGCCGCTGATTGGGAGGCCCTTAGGCAGCACTTCTTTGATTTCCCATGGAATGATTACTGATTCCGTGGCCGGGGCCCATCTGAGTGTGTAGAGCGCATCACAGAGGTGATTCTCTCGGGCATGGAGGTGTACATTTCATATTCTATTCCTACTACTAATGCAAAAAAAAACCTTGGTTTAACTTTACTTGTTCTACTGCTATCCACAACAGAGAGGAGGCTTTGAGAAGGTACCGTCGCCATCTAACTCCTGATTATCACTCAGCTTATATTTCTGCCCGGAATCTGCAAAATCTGTTCTTTGACTCGCCAAAAATTCCTTCATTCGACAAAAATGTGAAAATCTATCCAATTCTAATTCTTCTTGCTCTTTCTGGCATCTAGCTAAGAACCTCTTCAACAACTTTACTTCCTCTTCTTTCCCTCCTTTTTTCCATTCCGACGGCACCCTGGACGATTCCGGTGCTGTTCCTCCATCTCCTCCCCACTCTGACTTTATTATGTCTGAAATTTGAATCTCTTCTAAAGATGTTTTTTCTGCCTGGGCTCAACTCTAGTAAGGCGCATGGTCCTGATGGTGTTCCTCCTGTTGTTCCAAAGAACTGTGCTTCTGTGCTGACACCCTGCCTCGGCAAACTCTTTCGTTTTTGCCTCCCATCTGGTACTTTTCCTTTATACTGGAAGTTCGCTTTCATTCAGCCTGTCTCAAAGAGGGGTGACCGCTCTCAACCCTCCAACTATCGTCCAATTACTTTGATTTCTTGTCTTTCCAAAGTTTCTGAATCTATCCTTAATAGGAAGATTCTTAAACACTTTCTTCTCACAATCTTCTTTCAGATCGTCAGTATGGATTCCGCAAGGAACGCTCTACTGGCGAAGCGATCTTCTTGCATATTTCTCTGACTCTTGGTCATCCTCCTTTCGGGATTTCGCTGAAACTTTTGCTATTGCGCTAGACACATCGAAAGATTTTGATAGGGTCTTGCATAAATCTTTAATTTCGAAACTGCTTTCCTTCGGTTTCTATCCTTCTATCTGTGCCTTCATCTCTAATTTCCTTTCTGGCTGATCTACAGTATAGCTGCAGTTGTAGATGGCCAATGTTCTTTTCCTAAAGCTATTAACAATGGTGTTCCTCAGGGTTCTCAGGTAGGGTGACAATAAAAATCGAAAGTTAGAGTTTTTTATTGGCCATTTGTTCAATGCTGCTACTAAATGAGAAAACAATGTACTGTAAATATTAGGTCATTCAGATAATATTTAAGGGTGTCTCAAGTGAGGTAAATAATTCTCCTTATTCATTAATATTTTTTTTAATTACTTATTACGATTGGAGTACGCCTGCACTTAAACTTTATGAACTAAAACTAACGTTTATTTACATTAATTAAAAAATAATATTAATTTATTTTTACTAGGTAATGAACAATTAATTTGTGTTATAAGGAGAATTATTTACCTCACTTGAGACACCTGACCTCTGAGCTTTCTGCTACATCTGATTGGGGCAGAGAAAACCTTGTGGCTTTCAATGCCTCAAAAACTCGGTTACTCCATCTGTCTACTCGTCACAATCTTCCACAAGACTATCCCCTTACCTTCAACAACATACAACTCAATCCTTCCTCTTCTCTTTACATTTTTGGCGTTTCCTTTTCTCATGATCTTTCCTGAAAAGATCACATATACTCTCTTTCTAAAACAGCTTCTGAGAGGTTAGGTGTGCTATATCGCCTCCGCAGTTTCTTCACCCCAACTCAGTTGCTGTCTCTGTACAGGGGTCTTGTTCGCCCCTGTATGGAGTATGTTTCTCATGTTCAACCCACACAGCCGTACTTGACTGGGTGGAATCAAGGCATTTCGTCTCATCAATTCTCCGCCTCTTACTGGTTGTCTTCAATCTCTCTCTCCCTTCGCCGCAATGTTGCCCCACTCTTTCTTTACTATCGCTATCATAAAGAACATTGCTCTTCTGAACTCTCTAACTACATGTCTCCTCCTTTAAGGAGATCACGCAGTACCAGACTTTCTACACTTTCTCATTCCTTTTCTGTCCAACAATCTAATGCAAGGGTTAATCGGTATTTTCACTCTTTCATCTACTCAACCGGTCAACTCTGGAACAATCTTCTTGACTCCAACTTTCCTCCTGTCTATGACCTCCCATCTTTCAAACGCAGAGTGTCTAGGCATTTCAAAAACCTCGGACCTTGATTTTGGCTCTCTTCTTCTTCTATGAGAGAGGCGCTTTTGCGGGCATTTACCCTTGGCCCCTCCTTCTTGCATAAAAAAAGACAAAATTTCGTGCCAGTTAGTGACGTTTAACTTGGGGAAAAATCTTAGTTTTAGGCAAACTTTATTAAAAATGGAATGAAAAATGGCAATCCTGGAATGTGTCTTTTAAAATTCATTTATGAAGTTCCACACTTATGCTTTGTTTACTTCAAAGTATTTATTTGGGAACAAAAATGGCCATGAGAGGTATAGAAATTCGTGAAAACTCTCCGTAATGGATAGTGCAGTAAGTTTGGCATTATTTAATTCTTACATCGGACAACAAAGTTCAAGCATTTATGCTAAACCGAAAACAGAATATGAAAATTTTATTATAATAAAGACGCATAATATTTTAATAAATACTGTAAATCTAGACTAAAAGTTACTTAAAAAATAAATAAAAACTTGTCAAATGTCGTTAGTTCAAATAAAAGTACCATCTTCAGGACAGATTTAAAAATTTGAATGGTCTCTGCAACGACTGACAACGACTCGCAATCAACGTTAAAATTTCTACTTTTCCTTCTCACTGGCTTCTCAAACATAATCAAGATAGATACCTTCGCGTTCTGTGGAATATCCGCGCTTTTTGCGATGCTTCCCAGACTGAAGTAAATGATTCCCGCATCTCCTGACCCTTCAACGAATGCCGCTAGTTCCTATATATAAAATTAAAGGATTAAATCGTAATGGTCACTCAATTCATTATTTGCGTACATGTATATTTCTTTAGTTGTTGAAAATTGTATTTTTCAATCTACCTCTAATATTTTTGTGGTAAACTTTAAATTCTGAAATGTGTAAAACGTAAATGAAGAAGAAAATGAACATTCAGTTAAAAGTATAGCAGTGTTATCACGTTATGTGCATCTATTAAAGGTATTATTTAAGCAAACATTTACAGTGATTACCGACTCTCTTAAAGTGATTACTGATATTCTCTCTCTCTCTCTCTCTCTCTCTCTCTCTCTCTCTCTCTCTCTCTCTCTCTCTCTCTCTCTCTCTCTCCGCAGGGAGTATAAAGGTTATGCTCATTTCTTCTGGGTGTTGTAAACTTTATACTTGGGGTGTAACAGCCCTCCGGTCCCGAGTCGTAGGATTCTAGAGAAATTGGCTGCCAGTTCCTTTAGGTTCTCTCTCTCTTTCAGGAGGGCGGGTGAAGTCTGTTGTACAATCCTGTCCCGTGAGTTACTAGGACCCCATCCCATCCCTACTCTGTCCTTTTAGCTTAGGTTAAGGATGCTCTTCTCTGCGTGGAAAAAAAAATTCTTTTAGTATTAAGTCTTTTTTTCTACCTTTACTATATGGCCCTGCTGCATCCTCATGCGTGGGAAGAGAGGCATTGGAACCTCTATAAATAACACCATTTAACGCTCGTACGTCGTGAGAAACTGGGATAGGGGGGTCCCAGGCGTAGGGGCGCGATGGAGTGTGGCTAGTGCCCCGTTAAACCCATTCCTAACGCTTAATGGCCTAACCAGCCCCCTGCGACCGTTCTTTGGTGACAAATTGATGGTGCTTGGCTGTACTGCTCTTAGGTGAGAGAGCTTTACTGCCCAGCTGGCTGCCAGGCCAGCGGAAAGTCTCGGGCGTAGCTGCTGGGTCTGATAGGATATTCCTTGAACACTGGATTCTAAGAATCTGGCCGCTTGTGAGTGACTAGTAAGACTTAGTAAGGAGCTGCATTTCGCTGTCGCTCCTGGCGGGAAATCCGTGACGCCTGCGTCGCGAGTGTTTGTCAGTTGGTAGCTGCGACACGTTTTGGACTGTCCAGCCCTGGGGAGACCCTTGGTCGGTGCGGCAGCAGCGAGAGGTGTAGTCTTCTGGATGGGATGAACGTCACTTGCAAATAATCGGATGCGGCTTGCGCGAGAAGAATTCACCCCCTCCCCCTCCTTTTTTATATACTGGTCAGAACGTTTTTGATGCGTTTCATTGCTAGAACACTTTATCTTATTCAGTGTATTCAGAGTTCGAAAAAAATAAGTTACAATGACTGGACCGCAAAAACTGAAGGCTGAATGCGAAAGGTGTGGAATAAATCAGTGGGTGACGAACTTCAAAGAAGCTTGCTTCGAAAAGATCAACCACTCCAGCATGTGCCGCTTTTGCGAACTCATGCAGTTTTACGAGAAGCTAGAGGAGAGGGTCCGGCCGTTCGAGTCGTCCAGATCGGCTGTTGGAGGCGCTGCGGTCGCTGACGCGGCTGCGCCCTCCACCCCGGAGCTTATTGATAAGATAGCCGCCCTGGAAAGGCGGTCCAGCGGCGGACTGGACAGAGCTCGGGATCGCGAAGAAAGGGTAGAGGTGCAACCGGGGACCTGGGTGCAAAATCAGTGTCAGGAATCGCCAGCGACCAACGTGGAATGCTCGGAACCGCAGCGCAAGGTGGAGGGAAGGGGGAGGGCGCAAAGAAGGGGCCGATAGAGAAGGGTGGGAAGGGGGCCGATAAAGAAAAATGGTGGGAAGGGGCCGATAAAGAAAAATGGTGGGAAGGGGACGATAATGAAACCGAAGGATGTAGCTGCCGGTCGGGGTGGGTCGGGTGCTGTAAGTGCGGCTGAGTCTACGGTTGGCGACGGGTATCGAAAGGTATTGGGCAAGAAGGCTGCGAAGCCGAAGCCTGAGACCCCGGTTGCCGCTGTCAGAACCTCCAACCGCTTTAGTCTCTTGTGCGCGAAGGAGGAAGACACCGTTTTGAATGGGGACTCACAGATCAGGACCCAGGAGAAGTACTTTGCTTCTGCAAACCGAGACAGGAGGAAGGTAAGGTGCTTACCCGGGCGGGGAACGGCGCACTTAAGGAAGGAGCTAGAGAAGCTGCGTGTGGCTACATCGAACAATCTAATTTTTTATTCTCAACATGGAATTAGGGGACATAGATCCTGTCTGACAAACCTGTTAGAGTTTTTCCATAATATGCATACACTATACGATGCAAGTAGGGCAATAGATATAGTGCATCTCGACTTTCAAAAAGCCTTTGACAAAGTCCCTCTCGCGAGATTGATGGCTAAAATCAGAGGACTAGGAATCACCGGGCTCGTTTCCAACTGGATTGAGGATTGATTAAAAGATAGAAAACAGAGAGTGGTAATAAATGGAGTGGCTTCGGAGCAATGTTCCCTTTAAGGTGTGCGCGTGTGCGCGCGCACACGCGTTGTGAAACCCGCGCACACAGCAAAATAAAATGCGCACAGGCTCAAGCGTATCAAGAGTCACGACAGTAAATGAAGTAATTTAAAAAATTTCAGTTTAATGAATTCTATAAAGAACAAATTAAGAAACCGCTTGAAAGAAAATCATTTGGACATGCTCATGCGAATTAAAAGTTACCTGAATGATGACGGATGTATTAATCTTCATAGAGTTTATTTGGAATGGGCAAATGCTAAAGATCGTAGGGAGAAATCATAATCATACTTAAATGAAAGGCACTTTCATTTCATGTTATTTTGATTATATTTTATTTTATTGAATTTTATTATTTTTTTTGTTTTATTCCTATTTTGTGAATGGATAAAATCATGTATTAATCTTGATAGTCTATTTTAAATTGCTAAATGCTAAAAATGGTTTTGAGAAATGATAACTAAAATAGTCATTTTCAATTAATGTTATTTTTATTTTATTTCTTTATTTTGTTGAATTTTATTTTACTATTTTTTATTTTATTCATATTTTTAGAATGGATAAAATGTTTTCTTTTTTAAGAATATATAATATTGTAAACATTTTTTTAATATCCATTTAATAGTACCGTAATGATCAAGCTATCACCTTATGGAAATAATATTATTAAGTATTTAATATTTATATATATTTAATTTTGAAGATAATAGCGCTCAGAAAAGTTTGCACAATTTTTTACCGTGAATCTAAATGTATGCACAACGAAAATTTCTTGCGCACACGGACTAAAAAAAATTAGAGGGAACATTGCTTCGGAGTGGGCGCCCGTCACCAGTGTTGTCCCACAGGGTTCCGTTCTGGGTCCTTTACTTTTTATCATCTGTATTAATGATATAGACGTCGGGCTTCTAAGTACAATCTCCAAATTTGCAGACGATACGAAATTAGGAAGTAGTGTAGGTACTGAGGAGGGTGTAAGAACGCTTCAGAATGATCTTGACAGGTTGGGCGAATGGTCTGCTACTTGGCAGATCCCATTCAACTGGACAAATGTAAGGTAATGCACATAGGTTATAAAAACCCGAAGACCGATTACTCTTTCTTTGAAAGAAACTTGACTGAGACCGATCTAGAGAAAGACTTAGGAGTCTATATCAGCAATGATCTGAAACCGCCGAAGCACTTGCAGAAGTCGAAAAGAGTGCCTCAAAAATATTAGGTTATATTAAAAGACAGTTCCAGTTTCGTAACAAGGAGACTGTAACGTCTCTTTAAAATTCACTAGTTAGACCTCAACTGGAATGCTGTGCGCAGTTTTGGTCTCCGTCCCTCAGGAAGGATATAGAAAGATTAGAAAGGGTACAAGCAAGGGCTACAAAACTAAGCCCTTCAATGAGAATGCAAAACTACCAACGGAGATTGGCGCGCCTAAATCTGTTTACCTTAGAGACGAGGAGGAGGTTGCGCGGTCAGCTTATTCAAGTCTTCAAGATGCTCAATGGAATAGACAGGGTAGATTACAGAAATTTATTCTCACTTAATGCCAATCCGACAACAAATAATGGGTTTAAACTGGAACTAAAGACACTTAGGACCTCTGTCTGCGCAGGATGGGAGGGTGGGGAGAGAGCTTTATACTTTTCTATCCCGTTTTCTACTACAGTAAGAATAGTTGAAAGAAAAATAAACTTGTTTCATAACAGGAACCTCTCAGAGTGGACCGGAAGGTCTTTGAGGCTTCCTCTTATCTTTCCTTGTAACTCCTTGTAACTCTGTTCATTGTATGTATGCCCTCCTGTTTCTAGAACTGTGTGACGGTTTCTGATTTTTTCTGTTTAGCTTTTTGTATATCGGTATATTTATCCGTCTTACTGTCTGTTTGGTATAAGTTCTTTATCCGTCTGTGCATTCTGAATCTATTTGTATATTTGTTAGTTACTCTGATGAGTATGTGTGTGTATTCGTAGTGATTACTGCCAATTTTAACATTTTACCATTGTAATTCTTGTAAGCTCTCATTTAAATTCCTTCGCGAAAGGCTACTAATTATTTTACCACTCTATACACATAAATATTGTAAGGTCTTTTCATTCATTTTAGCATACTTAGTATGAATATTACCCGAATTCCAAATTACAATACTTGATTTCTCATTCTATACTATATATCCATATCTTACATACAAAGAAAGAAAAAGTACGACACTGTCTAACTGCATGTTGTTTTGAACAACAGTAACATCTTGACATCCTGACATTCTGACATCATCGTCATCCTTAACAGCAAACAACATGTGAATACGTGCAAATCACCTTATCAAGTGGTTTTGGTTTCTTGGCGTTTATGGTTCCAATTTCAATCTGGCTCGGTAGAAGAGGCACTGGGCTATCCAGAACGAAGTGTCCGTTGATTAGGGTAAGAGCAACACGGTCGTAATAACTGCATGAGAGAGAGAGAGAGAGAGAGAGAGAGAGAGAGAGAGAGAGAGATTAGCGAGTCATTACGACGATTACCTGGGGTTTTATTTGAAAAAAAAATATATATATATATTATATATATATATATATATATATATATATATATATTATATATAATATATATATATATCACTGGCGTGCAGTCACGGTAAGCGAGGCATGCGCCGCCTATCCTGATAAGTCAAATTTCAAAAAGTCAGTATATTACTACAGTAATCGAAAACTAATATAAAGTTATGATGCTTGTATAATATATATATATTATATATATATCAGTCAAAGTGTGTAACCAGCCATTTCGCGTAATGGCTGAAACTTTTAGTCATTTCGCGAAATGGCTGTTTCACTTGGTCATTTCGCGAAATGACTAAAATCTTCAGCCATTACGCGAAATGGTTGAAATTCCACCTTGGTCATTTCGAGTGACCCTTTGCCCGTCGGGCTAACATCATGAAAAAGAAAAAACTATAGTGTTTGTCATTTACCATTACTTATTCGAACTATAGTGGATTTAATTTCCCAGAAGAGTTCCTTGTTCCATGCACGGTCTGTGTTTAACATATAAGTTTCTCAGGGGACCATTCTGAGTTTGTGTATATTAAACGGACGTGTTATATGCCTTAAAAAGTGGACGCTCAATGTCCCGGTTGAGGTTTAAGTTTTGTTTTTTTGGCTAAACATACAATAGTTACCCCTTTTTCTTTGATGTATTCAATCCGACGTGAATGCAACGAGTCTTTTGCTTATATTGAGGTTCTAAATGTAGCGGGGCTAGGTGTAAGCTTTAAACCCTAGATCCTGTCCCAAAGCTGGATCCTATCTGTTTTGCAGATAGCTGGTGAGGGAAGCTATATTTTTGGGGACCTCTTTGCGAGTGACCCGTTGCCCACGTCGGGCTAATATCATGAAAAAGAAAAACTATAGTGTTTGTCATTTACCATTACTATTCGGATTATAGGGGATTTAATTTCTCAGAAGAGTTCCTTGTTCCATGCACGGTCTGTGTTTAACATATATATATATATATATATATATATATAATATATATATATATATATATATATATATATATATATAATGGGAATGAACTCAGAATGGTCCCTTGAGGTTTTTTTGATACACACAGACCGTGCATGGAACAAGGAACTCTTCTGGGATAATTAAATCCCGTTGCCCACGTCGGGCTAACATCATGAAAAAGAAGAACTATGGTATTTGTCATTTACCATTACTTATTCGGACTATAGTGGATTTAATTATCCCAGAAGAGTTCCTTGTTCCATGCACGGTCTGTGTATCATATATATATATATATATATATATTATATATATATATATATTATATATATAATATATATATATATATATATATATACTGTGTGTGTGTGTGTGTATATATATATATGTGTGTTAATTATCAGTAGATGCACTCTCTGCTCAAATTGAAGGATGAAACGATGAACGTACCTTAGTTAACCTTGGTTTTTGCTTCCTCCCGAATTGTTCATTCTGACGAAGGTCAAGCCTGTTGCTCCACCTTGGACCTACAGCTTAACGTGGAATCTGAAGCACGACCCAACACGAGTGATCAGAAATTACAAAGTCCTTGCCTGGATTGAATCTCACCACCTCCCGATCAGCAACACAGTGTCTCAACCACCAGGCCACCCAGAGTACCAATTTATCAACCAACCTATTTTTTATGCAAAAGGTGACTGACTGGATACTCTGGCCATCTGCTTTCGCCGGAAATCGAACCCCGTGCCGGTGGATTTATGGTCAGCGATGCTAACCACTACACCAGCATTTTACAGTACAGACAGTGTATTCGGTCATATATAGCATTTTCAAATGGTGAATTCAGATGTTGTCTTACTATAAATGATTATTATACACTTATTGTGAGGAAATTGTTGAAGTTATTACGCAAAGGATTAATTAACAACTCAAGATCAATTTTCTAAACATGAACATTTGCAGACATTAGATTTGTAAATAAAAATTCTCATGACAGGTATTAAATTGTGTGATATGGAATTTGTACCAGCAAGTACCATGTAATTTTTATCATTATTATAATTATTATTATTATTATTATTATTATTATTATATTATAATGAGGGGGAATTTAGTTAACTGATATCAATATTTAAAATTTTGTTTCACATAATTGTAGATGTTTTCTTCGTGCGGAAATAACTAACTAACGATCTCCCTCTGACAGATTTTAGTCGCATTACACTGGTATGCATATGAAATTTTTTTGTCTGCTGTGAGGGTTTTTTCAACTCATATTATATAATTCGACCATGCTGAATTCGAAAATGACATTGGTTTTCCTCAATCAGGTCAGGTTTTTTCTCTATTGGCCATTTATTATAAGTCCAATTTTATCCCCAAATTTATTGATTTTTTTAGTTTAAACACTGTAGATACGAGTAATATTACAAGAACACTCGTGAAAAATGAAAACATTGTGTGAATAAATACTTTTATTCATACAATGAATATGGAAAAAAGTTTATTCAGGAAGGAATGAAGTTTTTTTTGCTTTCCGTCTGTGTTTTTCTTCGGGCACGTCTCGCTTCAAACACCAGCAATAGTCCGCCAGCATATTGATATCCCAGTTTCCCTGGTACCTCTCTTCCATTATTTTGATATCTTGGTGAAATCGTTCACCCTGTTCCTCACTATAATTCCCGCAATTTTCAGGAAAATAGTCCAAGTGGGACCACAAAAAGTGCATTTTTATGGACATGCGCGACCCATGAGCTTTGAAAGCTTCCATCAAGTTTTCGACAACGGACTCGTATTCTGGACTTCTACGCTTGCCAAGAAAATCAGTGACAACTGATTTGAATGCCTGCCAGGCATTCTTCTCAGTTGGAGTCATTGCGTTTTCGAACTGAGTATCCTTGATCAAAGTTCGAATTTGAGGACCATCAAAAACCCCAGCATTTAGTTTAGCATCAGATATATGAGGAAATTTACTCTCGAGATATCGGAATGCTGAACCCTCCTTATTCATTGATTTGATGAAATTTTTCATCAAGTCCAGCTTAATATGAAGTGGTGGGAGCAAAATTTTTGTTGGTGGTACAAGAGGCACTGAAACGACATTATGCGACCCAGGTTCAAAATTCTCTCTGGATGCCCATTCATGCTGTGCATAGTGCTTCTCATTCGCTCGGCTATCCCATTTGCAGAGGAAACATGGGTATTTCGTGTATCCCCCTTGCATTCCCAATACAAATGCCACAATCTGAAAAAAAATGAAAATATTTAAAGAATTTAGAGAATTTGTTCTATCAGATAAAAAAATCTATGCATTGGACTGTATCACTTCTGTGGGGAAGTTAAGTGTTCTTATACGCTCTCAAATAACCTTTGGAAAAACAACATAGTCAATAGCAATAGTTTACTTATGATATTAGTATTACCTTCAAATCTCCACAGATCCTCCAGTTATGTTGGTCGTATACGAGAGCATCCAGTAAAATTTTCATGTTATCGTAGCTCTCAGTAAGTTGTACGGAATGTGCTACAGGGACTGATGCAACCCTATTCCCACTGTTGAGAAGTACTGCTTTCAAACTTCGTTTAGACGAGTCTATAAATAGCCTCCATTCTGATGCGTTATATGGCAGGCCCAAGGATTCGATTAGCCCCTCAACATTGCAGCAGTACACTAAGGAAGAGGTATTTTCGTGCACTGCAAAAAACTTGCGGAATTCTTCCTCTCGTTTCCTATACCAGGAGAATGTTGTTCCCGGAGCCAGCAAGTTGTCCTCTCGAAGTCGTGAGCCCAAGATCTCGGCAGCTAATTTGGAAAGTCCTAAATCCCTGGTAAGATCATTAAGTTTGGCCTGGTTGAGAGGCCTCGGCTCATTTGAAGCGGTATTTTGAGGTATATACGACTGGGACTGGTCATTGGCATTGGTCATTGATTCATCATCAGAATCATCGAAGTCCAGGGTTTGAGGTGGGTCGGGTATTGGAATTCCAGAACCATGGGGTACAGGTCTCATAGCAGAAGGAATGTCAGGGTATACAACAATGTGTTTATTCTTCTTGTTAACTCCTGAAAATAGAAACACAGAAACATGGATATAAAACTTGCATATGAAATAGAAGAAGCATTCAGACAGTGGCGGTCGTGAGAGAAGGCTGCGGTCTGTAAGATATGAAATAGGTCGATGGAGTCTGTATATTTTCTTTCTTTTTCATTCATATTGTCCCTTCGGGGACAATATGAATGAAAAAGAAAGAAAATATACAATCATTGTATATGTAAATGTAACTTGTATAACAATATGTATGTGTAAATGTATTTTCTATAACAATATGTATATGTAAATGTATGATTACCATTATGGTGAATATTATGCTACATATGGTGAATATTACATTATGGTGAATATTATGTCAAGTTTCATACGAGGATTTCAAAACATTTAAGAAAAATAAATTTATAAGCCCACCTTGGAGGTTTGTCATGCAGAAATAGCAATCTGTCACGTGATCCTTTCCTTCTCTCCAAATCATGGGAATTCCAAAAGGCAAAGATTTCGCTCTGCCTTTGCTCCATCTTCTCAAATTTTCAATGCACGTCTTGCAGCACATATGAGGGGCGAAATTTTTGTCCTGGTCCCCTAGCTTAATTCCAAAGTATGCTCTATACATTGTCTTCACAAATTTAGTGATTTGGGACTGGTTATTTGGCATGGTAACCGTCCCACATATGTAGCAGAATCTATTGGGATCATTTTTACACGCTCTATTCATTATGAAATATTTTATCTATATGCCTGAAAAGTAAAAAAAGATATTATACAAGTGAAACAAGTGATGATAGATGTTACTGTTCCAATTCCGCTTTGACAAAATCACGAAAATTCTATTTTACTTATGAGGCCATAGCCGGATAAACTGAGCTGATTGATAAAAACGGATTGCAGATTCGAAATCAGCAGGAAAAACTCTATAAGAATCACTTACAAAACCCTTGACAGCAAAATTGATGCATACCAGTGTTATCGATAAAAAACAATCATCGTTCAATGATTATTTCCAAATAATCAGAATCAATCTTTTCCTATTCTTTTTGTAAAGTTTAAATTTAGTTTCCATTCGTGAGCTGAAAAGTAGTGATTTTAAAGTAATTTCGGTAAAATAATGTCAGCCCTGCGAATTTAACTAATCAACTAAAATTAACGGATATCTATTTGATTTCGTCCAAACGAAACGACATAAAACGAACACATTTTGACTCATAAAGTTAAGATTTGGTGGAAACGCTGTAGCCCAAAGCACCTCTGCGGAACACAGAAAAAATTAATTGACGACCCTTGATGTTATGTCTTTATCTCGAATTAATTATTCTTCGTCTTAAGAGTTAGTTTATTAAATTTATGATAATCTGATTGGTTGTGACATCATTCCGTTCTCCTTAACTGACTTTTTTTCCTTTATGATGATTGAAAACTAAGTTTTACTAAAATCCTTCAAATCCCAAAGAGGAAATAGAATGGATACACACATTTTTTAAAGTAATGAAGTAATGTAATATTTGCAGATTAGAGCATACTTTCGTGTAAACATTTTGCTGCATCTACACTCAAACACTTTCTTGATACCCGAGCTATTATTGCACTGATAACATAATGTCATACCCTACTTAACTCTTTCGCTATAACGCAACTAAATTATAGTCTGCCCAAAATAAGATGTACGCCGTACATCATTATAATGTCGAATAGGTTAACTCTATTCTCAGCTTCCAATGTGCTCGTACCTCTTTTGTCAGTGAACACCAGATTTTTAAATTCCTTCACAAACCTTTGAAATTTTTTCATTCCCAACAATACAACATACTGATTACCCGTCTTTCTTAACAAAATTACAACGAACCTTTCTATATTATTAAAATCTTGGAAATAATCCTTCATTGCTTCATAGTAGACAGACTTTAATGATTTTTGCAGAAAATAGTAAAAAAAAGATGCAGGTAAATTAATTACTCTCTCCCAGAAACTCATATATTCATCGTAATTCAGCATGAGTGAGGGAAAAACGGACGGCGTTAACCAATTTCCTTCATAGGACAGCGAAACACTTTCAACACCTGGAGTGCAGACTTGGACAAATATTGCATTGGAATCAAATAGGAATGGAAAAGTTAATTCGGAGAAGTAGGACGACGTTATGAACAAGTCAAAGCCTTTACTTCTTTTCCATAAAGCCATTACCCTTTTGTCAGACCAGAATGCGTGAAGAAGTTTGGGACCATTTTCCAGCATAAAGGCGGAAAATTTTTCGATGATCTCATGTTAAATATTCCTATAGAATCTGTGATAGGCAAAATTTGCGGAGTTATTAACATTTCTATGTTTGGATGTTCTTTGTTTAAAGCATATGGAGTAATGAAAGTCACATTGTGTCCTGCATCAGCCAGTGCGAGAGCAATATGAGTGAAAAGTCCATGTAAGCTTTTAATGTTTGTTGGCGTTGCAATTAAAACACTAAAACCACTACATAGGGACACAGATATCAATAAAAGCACAAATTTCTTTCCATCTATACACATTTTAGACTGTTAAGGAATCGAGTCTGCTGAACATATAATAATATCTAAAACTACAGTAACTGAAAAATATACAGTAGATTCGCTTATATGAAACGCCCTGTCATATTATCAGTACTTTACATTTTGCTATCTCATTGTTACTCTCAGAATAATTTTACAAACACGAAATTTGCAGTATCATGCACCGAAATCGGAGTGTATCGACTCACATAGCTATTATAAGGATCAGCTGGCTCACTAATTAAGTTTTTGTGACTTTTATCTAATTTTTTTTGTTTCAACTACATTTATTATACACTTATGCATCTTAATTTCTTTCGCATTCCACGTTTTCAGTTTTTTAATAATAATAATAATAATAATAATAATAATAATAATAATAATAATAATCTTTATTCAGAAAGAACATATTCTATAAGTTATACAGTACATCCACACTGGTTTACACAATGTTTGAATTAACGTTTAATTTTTAAATTTAATTACAGTATTCTTATCTGAATATTCGGTTGGGAAGCATGACAGCTTTTTACGCTGTCTTTGAGATTCATTTCTATTTTTACATACGAAAATGTCAAATATAAATAGAATTTGTGGAAAATAAAATAATGTTACATTTAGTTAACTCTCATTATAAATGAAAATTGAAATAATCTTTGAAATAATAAGGAAATGAATAGAAATAATAATAGAAATAATGGAAAAGAAAGATGGTGAACAATACAAATCATGATACAATCTTAAGGTTACAAAGATACAGATGAATGAGGCATATTATAATTATGGCGTAATACAGGGTGTACATAAAGTCAGGATCTATTTTTGTGAAGCACTTGAAAATTATATGGAATTCAATCATAAAATGATAAAGTGGTAACATTTATTAAATAATTAAGAGTAGGATTCGACGTGACGCCCATCAGTATCCCTGCACAGCTCAAATCGTTCCGCAGCATTTCTAAACACATTCTGGAGCATTTGCGGAGTTATGTTATCTGCAGCAGTTCGTATACGTGTACGTAAGTTTTCAAGACTCGTAATCTTCGTCTGATAGACGTGCGATTTGATAAAGCCCCATGCAAAGAAATCTAAAGGGGTTAAATCTGGTGATCTCGCTGGCCAAGGTCTGTTGCTTCCGCGTCCGATCCAGCGATTTGGAAAACGTCCATTTAGATAATCCTGAACAATTTTGGCACAGTGACAAGGAGCACCATCATGTTGATAGACGACGGGGATAGGATTGTTAGTACCGTCGTCTATCAACATGATGGTGCTCCTTGTCACTATGCCAAAATTGTTCAGGATTATCTAAATGGACGTTTTCCAAATCGCTGGATCGGACGCGGAAGCAACAGACCTTGTGTTGCGAGATGACCAGATTTAACCCCTTTAGATTTCTTTGCATGGGCTTTATCGAGTCGCACGTCTATCAGACGAAGATTACGAGTCTTGAAAACTTACGTACACGTATACGAACTGCTGCAGATAACATAACCCCGCAAATACTCCAGAATGTGTTTAGAAATGCTGCGGAACGATTTGAGCTGTGCAGAGATACTGATGGGCGTCACGTCGGATCCTACTCTTAATTATTTAATAAATGTTACCACTTTATCATTTTATGATTGAATTCCATATAATTTGCAAGTGCTTCACAAAAATAGATCCTGACTTTATGTACACCCTGTATATTGGAAACTTTTAACACCTAATTTATATGGTTTATGATTGCACCCATTTAAGATTGTGAATTTTGCATATATAATAGGTAATTTTCATTGTTTAGTAATATTTACAAGTGCAAAAAACTTCACTTTTCTACGTGAAGGTCAAAATATGATAATAAAAACCCACTCTAATAGACAGAGTTTATTTCCACAACAGTTTCGATGCCCACTGGCATCCTCTTCGGGTGGATACAGAAAAACGAATTCGTTTTTCTGTATCCACCCGAAGAGGATGCCAGTGGGCATCGAAACTGTTGTGGAAATAAACTCTGTCTATTAGAGTGGGTTTTTATTATCATAATATTTACAAATTGCAATATATATATATATATATATATATATATAATATATATATATATATATATATATATATATATTCGTAAGAGTTTATAAAGTGTTTCTTTAGTGAGTTGTGAAAAGATATTAGTGATGGTGCTTGTCTGATGTTATGGGTATAGCGTTCCAAATATCTGCGCCTTTGTAGGAGAGAGTATTTCCTGCAATTTGCATGGAATAATTTGGTTTATGTATGAAATCAGTGGGAAGCCTTGTATTATGATTATGATCTGATAATGTATTATGATGATGTATTATGATCTGATGGGGGTTAATCGCCCTGTGAATGGGCGAAGTATAGTTTCTGTTATTAGTAACTTTATACATACTGATACCGACAGTAAGTTTATACGAGTCATTTAGTTTTAGAATATTTAAGTTTCTAAACATTGGAGATATAAGAGAGCGTCTGTTATTATTGTCTGAGAGCGTTGTAAACATTTTTTATGGATTACTTTTAGCGGATACAGTATATAATTCTTTGTACCACCCCATGCTGTGATTCCATATTGCAAGTGTGGATGGATAAATGAGTAATACAATGTGAGGAGGGCATTTTGGGGAATTTTTTTTTTTTTTAGTTAAAAATTATGTAGAGAAATCTAAATATTTTTTATTTGATATGTTGTGTGTGGCTTTTGAAATTTAATTTTTCATCTAACTTCATGCCAAGAACCTTAACTTCATTACTCGTATATACGACGAAATATACTATTCGTTCTCTAATACGCGCCAATTTAAAAAATGAATATGAAAAGCATGAATAAAAGCAGCACTTGATATATTTCACGTAATATATCTAACACTCTTTTTGTACAGTTTCTCCACAAATATATATTGAATAATTTATATATGAAGTAAACGATTAATATATGTGAAAATAGGCATCTACAGTCTACACACTTGAAGTCAAAATGACTGCTTTGTCAGTAGGTAGGTAGGTAGGTAGGTAGGTAGGTAAGGTATAAAGTGAAAATGAAAAAGTTTATTGTCAGACCATAGTCCATATGATAAATATTAATAATACAAACTGACAATAGAATACAGTGACAATAATTCAAATACTAAGGATAGAAATACAGTTAATGAGGAATAGAAGAGTAATGTCGAAGTTAAGTGGAGCCACAGACAAACGCTTTCATACCATGAATTCCATAGTTTAGAAGTGCTTCTCAACCTTTTCCGACATCATTCACCCTAAACATTTTTTTTTCAAACACTCAGTCACTCCACTTCGAATACAATGGGAAAAGTAATCTTTTTAATTTTCAGTGCTCATTATTAGGGTTTATTTTTAGTTATCACACTACAGATTACAAGATGAAAATTTTTTACTGTGAAAGAAGAACATATTCAATGCGTTCACTATCTGTTGTTCATATTATGGTTTATTTTTAGTTATCACACTAAAAGGTGAAAATTAGGTATTTACCGTGGAAGAAGAAAGTATTCAATACTTTGATATCTAATATTCAACAATTGCCTCCACAAAATAAAGTGTACATTCTTCTTTTACAATTACAACTATACAACTAATGACTTTTCTGCTCTTGAATTTGGTCCGCGATTGCATCATAGTAAGGAGTGATAGAGGTTTCACCTTGCCATTCACCCCACCATTCTCATTCACCCTGATTCTGATCTTATTCACCCGGTTGAGAAATGGCGTAAAAGACATACGGCAGGACTGGTGAATAGCTCGGGTAATCGGGTTGGTTGATTTTTTAATTCTCCGCATTAGACTTTATTGAGGACGTCTTGTTACCTCCGGGAAGCTCGGGACATTGTGGGTAGAAAACATTTACAAAGCTGAGCATCTCGGGAGTAATTTCTGTAGGAGTCTAAAAGATTTGTTGCATAGCAAATTTAGGGTTCTGCCAGAACCTTTTTTATAATTCACCCAGAGTTGCTGTCCGTATATATTACTGCAGAAAGTACGAAAGAGAATGTCTTTAGCTTCACTTGTACAGAACCGGAAGTTCCTTAGAGTCATATTCGCTTTAGCACAAAGGCTTCGATATTGTGTTTTTATATCTGAGTCATCATTACTGTATTTGATGAAAAATATTTAAATTTTTGTACTTCCTCTATTGATTCACCTTTCATTTTGACATTTTGAAACTAATATCAGCTGGCTGAATAGAGCATTTGGGATGGAATTACATAACCTTAGTCTTTGTAACATTAAAAAGAATATCATGTGTTAAAAGGTTTTCCACAGGAAATAAATTTTCGGGTACTTGTAGGTTATCTCCCCCCCCACCAATTATGACAGAATATTTTCATTAAAACTAACGAAAATATTACGACTTAACCTAACCAATTATTATCAAGGGCGTACAGTTGATCTATTATTAATTATAACATTGTTTGTTTAGGAGCTTTTCCGTTTGACACACATGGTTCGATTTTATTTTAAATTTCTACACAGACGTAGTTTTGCATGCGGATTACGAAAATCAGAACCATTTTTTGGAGAAATTAATAATAAAAAAGTTACAACTAGCCTAAGACCCGCCCTTCGTGCGGGTCGCGGGTAGCAAAAATTAACCAAACTATCACGACTTAACCTAACCAATCGTCAAGGGCGTACAATTAACCTAAAAAAATAAATAAAAAACAATATCACGACTTAACCTAAACGTTCCTGAGCGTACCGACAACGTTCCTCAGCGTGACCGACTGACAAACTGAGCGGGACGGACTGACTGACAGACATTCCTGGGTGTTTATAGTATTAATAAATAAATAAAAAAAATGTTATTGTTTTTTATTTATTTTTTAGGTTAATTGTACGCCCTTGACGATTGGTTAGGTTAAGTCGTGATAGTTTGGTTAATTTTTGCTACCGCGACCCGCACGAAGGGCGGGTCTAATAAAATACTTTAAAGGGTTGTAACTTTTTATTATTATTTCTCCAAAAAATGGTTCTGATTTTCGTAATCGGCATGCAAAACTACGTCTGTGTAGAAATTTAAAATAAAATCGAACCATGTGTGTCAAACGGAAAAGATCCTTTGTTTATGGACTAGTATTTACTATTTACTAATAGATCAACTGTACGCCCTTGATAATTGGCTAGGTTAAGTCGTGATATTTTCGTTAGTTTTAACGAAAATATTCTGTCAAAATTGGTGGGGGAGATAACCTACAAGTACCAATTTTCGTTAAAATTTAAGGATATTATTCTGTTTGCATAAATTAACGTATTAATCTTTTAAATTTTTAATACTGTATAACTTATCTCATGCCCACAGTAGAGGACTGGCAAGCCTTTCTTAACCCTAAAGACTCCAGAGTTGCCAAACCTATAATTTTAAAAAGAGACTCCTAAATTCTAAATGTTCTTTTCTTCCTAATATAAATCACATAAAGAAGTAAAGTATAGAACCAAAATTATATAAATTCTTTTGCTAATATCATTATTAGACTAGGACTTTACAACCTTAATGATTTTTTGTAAATATAGCACCAGGAAGCTCCTCCAGGCCAAACACTTTGAGAGGAATTTAGCAGTGCCACAGCTACTGCAAACGCGGTGAATCTACCGTGTTTTCAGCCTAGGGAATGTATGGGGGTAATTCAATAAGTATCCGCACTTTTTATTTTCACAATTTTATTTTCACATCTGATAGATTATAAACACATCACTTCTCAACATAGTCAACATCTTCCTTCCTTGACTAATCAATTTTAAAATTAGAAAGAGCCGTGTTGAGCAGAAAACTGAGATTTGTTTATAAAAAACGTCTGAACAGGTAGCGAGAACAACGTGAAAAAAGTGTTAGCAGCTGACGAGGAAGCTTCTAAACAGTGGCTGCATCCTCCAGCGCAGGACACGTCAACGCGAAGACGCGACGTCAAACCAAAACATCAACGCTCTGGTGGCCAAACTTCCTCAAATCTCCGTGCAGCGGGCTGTCTACGGTTGGCCAGACTGGCAGTCGACGGCCTGTTGCGTGGCACGGTCAGAGTGCCGATCGGCTCCCGGGGCCGGACCTATTCTCAGCGTGCTATTTTTTCAATTACAGGGAACAATTGCGTGCTCCCCGAACTACTCTTACTCTCTGGCGACATTAAGACTAATCCAGGCCCCACTACAACTTACACATGTCACCATACACAAAGACATAGACACAATAGCACCATGAGACACATACAGAAGTATAATATTAACATATTACAGTACAACGTAGATGGCCTCACAAACAAAATCATGCAGCTTAGGGAATTCGTACACAAACAAAACATTCACATAGCACTTATACAAGAAACAAAACTAAAACGCACACACAAAACACCCACCATCCCTGACTTCACGGCGATCCGTCAAGATCGTACTGGGGGTAACTGGGGTGGACTCATCACTTACATACGTAAAAGCATTAGCTACACTGATGCTACCCAAAACATTACAAACACAATCCAAGCAGATAACACGATAGAAATACAGGCAGTTAACATTAAAACACGCGCAAAACACAACACCACACTAATCAACATTTACATCCCACCAGATAGTTCACCTCAGGTGCCAGCCAATTACAATCCACAGTTACACAATCTTGCCTCTCTCACTAATGTCATCTTAGGAGGAGACTTCAACGCCAAAGACACTAGTTGGTACCTGCACAACCAAAACAACACCAGAGGCGCCAACATAGCCACACAACTAAACAGCCTCTTCATTCTTAACAATACAGAAGTACATACACAGTCTAGGGTGGAGCGAAAAATACCTTTTTTCTAGTATGAAGTTCTAATAGTGATTAAAAGTTGCATTGAGTGGACGGAATATGCCTGCCAAAATATGAGTTCATTTGTTTAAAATTTTCAGCTGCCACCAGGGGGCTAAAGTTAACACAATTTTGTGTAAAAAGGAAAAAAATGCTTCTATTTTAGGTTTGTCAAACTATTATAAAATTTTATCTTAGAATTATCTAATAGTTTGATTAAGATTCTTAAATGATAGGAATTCGTTTTGTAAAAATACCTTTTCATATGCTTAATATCTTCAGCTGCCACAAGAGAGCTGAAATTAACACAATTTAGAGTAACTGAGTCATGTTGAGACTACACTGAATGTTGTGGGGGAGGGTTATGGGGGAGGTTTTGGTGTGAAGGAATTTCTTTCTGTGAGTCATTAGAACAGTGTGTTAACACTTGTCTTCTTAGGTAGTAGGCCTAGTCGCTCAGTTGATCGGAGAGTTTTTTAATATGATCGGAATATTATAAAACTTTATTTTAAAGTGATTTATATAGAGATAATATTGATTTTATTATAAAATGCTTGTTATAATGTATTATATAATTTTAGTTTATTTATATAATATATTATATATTATATAATATATTATATATACTTATAAAATATATTATATATATTAATTATATAATGTTTTGATGTTACAGGATATTTTGTGATTGTGAATTTTTCTTAAAAATATTATGGCATCAAATACTAAATATAAACATTTCACTAGAGAACATATGAAGTGTGCCATATTTGAAGTACCTTGTGAGATGAGTGATATGCAACTACCAACTTATAACTGCATTATGAAAGATTACCTGTTCACAAAACATTTAGTGAAGGAGCAGATGAATAACAAGGAGCCTTCATTTTCTGAAATAGCAGAGGCAGTTTCCAAAAAGGTAGAAAATATTTGGAAGAAGGCCTCTTTGCCAATAGTTTCACATACACGCGTTTTACAGATGATGCGAGTGTACCATGATAAATACAGGTCCTTATTAAAGCCATACAAGTCACGCAAGGATCAGCCTAAGTACAAAAATCAGCTTGAAGAATTTGAATACTCTTCAAAATGCACTTTGTTTGACATCTGCACCTGCAAATGTAAGGAGTTTAGGAGATGCTCATGTGAAAAGAGTAAGAAAGTCCCTCCAAAAGAGCAGGATTTTTTAAATGACCAACGAACACGCAGAATAATGGTGATAGGAAGCATTGACATAGCACACACAAGACGATTACAAGCAAGAGAACATCGAAAGGAAATGGAAAAAGCACGTCTGGAATCCTCACAAACAACTAGTGCTGCTATAACCAATACGTCCAACTTACAAATCGAAACAGAGACAAGTGAACTTCAACAACTAGAAGAGATATCTGAAGATAATGAGGAAGATACAACCTCGACTCAATATGTAATATCAGAACAACAGATGTGTGAGCCACTGCCTTCATTAGCAATTACTTGTGATAGATTTAAAATGTCGGACAGAGATGGGGCTGCTATTGCTTCTGCAGTATTGGCAGATCTTAAAATTGTTACTCCCGAAGACAAAGGGAATATTATAGACAGAAGTAAGCTAAGACGTGAAAGACAAAAACAGAGAAAGGAACTACAACAGATAGGAGAGCCAAAAACCATGCGGGGATTATACTTTGATGGCAGAAAGGATAAAACAATGATTCAAGTCCAGGAGAGTGATGGCTCTAACCACCAAAGAACCAAACGCGAAGAGCATATCAGCATAATATCTGAACCACACTCTCTGTACTTTGCACATGTGACACCTTCCAGTGGCAAAGCTAAATACATTTGCACAGCGCTAGTGAATTGCTTGAAAGAAAGGAATGTTGATATAGGGAACATCGTTGCAGTTGGCTGTGATTCGAAAGTGGTTAACACTGGTAGTATTGGAGGCACAATAAGATTACTGGAAGAAGCCTTTAATAAGCAATTGCAGTGGCTGATATGCCTTTTACACCTTAATGAACTTCCATTGCGCCATCTGTTTCATCACTTGGATGGTACCACTACTGGACCAAGAGCATTTTCAGGAGAAATTGGCCGAGCACTTTCAGACTGTGAAAAGCTTCCCATAGTTAACTTCAAACCCACTGAAATTCAAGAGGACACGTGTGAAGTTGATGTAGATGACATAAGTACTGACCAGAAATACCTTCTTGAAATTCACAAGGCTATATCAAGTGGAACATTCTCAAAGAGTCTTAGTCATAAGAGTCCAGGCAATATATCACATTCAAGGTGGCTCACCACAGCAAACAGGACTCTGCGGTTATATGAAAGCACAGAGAATCCTTCAGGCAATTTACAAGAATTAGCTACTTTCATTGTTAGGGTATACGCACCAATGTGGTTTCAGATAAAGCGTAAACCATTATGCCAATATGGTGCTAAACATATGTGGCATATGATTGCAAGAAGCCGGTATCTCCGTGAAGAGCTTAGGAGAGTACATGACTCAGTCATTCAGCGAAATGCATATTACGCAACTCAAGAAAACATTCTCATTGCAATGATAGCTGATGAAAGGGAGCATGTGCGTCAGTTGGGATTTAGGCGTATCATAAAAGCAAGGGCATGCATTCAAGAAACAGATGTTATCAGGTATTTTAAGGTGCCAGAAATAAATTTTTATGCCAAAGACTATACAGATCTCATTATGTGGCAAGATTTTCAGATAGCAGAACCACCGATAACCAAAGGAGTTTCTCTTGATGATATTGAATCATGCATCAAACATGGTACTACTCTTCATTCAGAATTATTTCAGTTTCCATGTCATACACAAGCCGTAGAGAGATGCGTCAAGCTCGTTACAGACGCTGCTGGATCAGTCTGCGGACCTACAAACAGAGACGGTTGGATTCGTGCTACATTAGAATCAAGGAAAAAACAGCCAAAATTTGACACAAAAGCAAATTACTAAATAGTCTTCAGCAAGAACCCTTTCTAGAGGGAGGTTGGTTGGGGAAAGGGTGGTAACTCCGCTAAGGCACGAAATAACGTTTCTTAACTGTCTCAAGCCAGTATAAAGGAGGAGAGACATCCTAATTTATTACTGTTCCCTTTTTCAAGTAAATACAGAATCATACTTAATTGTCATTTTTAAGTTAACTTCAGCCCTTTTGTGGCAGCTGAAGATATTAAGCATATGAAAAGACATTTTTACAAAACGAATTCCTATCATTTAAAAATCTTAATCAAACTATTAGATAATTCTAAGATAAAATTTTATAATAGTTTGATAAACCTAAAATAGAAGCATTTTTTTCCTTTTTACACAAAATTGTGTTAAATTTAGCCCCCTGGTGGCAGCTGAAAATATTAAATAAATGAACTCATATTTTGGCAGGTATATATTGTCCACTAAATGCAACTTTTAATCACTATTAGAACTTCATACTAGAAAAAAAGTATTTTTCGCTCCACCCTAAATTACACACATACCACATCAAGCAGGATACTCAAACTCCTCCCCAGACATAACGTTCTGTTCCCCCTCACTAGCAACACATACACAATGGAGAACAGAAAAACAACTGTCATCAGACCACCTGCCCATCATCATTACAACACATTCTACACTCTGCCCCAACAGCCTTAGGCACACTTACAGAAATTACAAGAAAGCTGATTGGAAACAGTTCAAAATACAGACTGAGGAACAATTCACCACATTAAACAGCACACCCATCATAAACATCGATACAACACTCAAGACATTTAATCAGATTATCAATAATGCAAACAAATACATACCCAAGGGCAACATTAGGAAATACAACCCAAATTACACTAGAGAAATAGCCCACCTCATAAGGCAACGTAACAACCTCAAACATAACACACAAACACCACACACAGAAGCCATAAAGCAGCAGATACAACAGCTCAACACAGAAATAAACAACAAACTCAAAGAAAAACAAACAGAAACATTCAGGGAATTCATAACAACACTAAACCACTCCACAGATACATACAGGCTATACAAGACTATAAACAGCATTACCCACTCTAACAGCGGCATTCACACCTCACACGCGGCTATCTGTCGCAGCCAAAATAATATCCCAACATACACACAACAAGCTAACATTCTAGTTAATCACTACGCAAAGATAAGTCACTTAAACAGAGACAACAACCAGAAACACGCAGACAAACAAACAGCCAGACACAAGAAAACCTACAGACTCGACACGACCATTACACCCTTCAATACAGACCAGACCACCAAGATCATCAAAAACATTAAAAATTCGAAGGCTACTGGACCAGACAACATATCTAACATACACCTTAAACACTTGGGCCCACAAGGAATACTAGCTCTCACAAATATCAGCACATATTCATACCAACACTGTATTATTCCTGACATATGGAAACAAGGTAAAATTATTACACTACTCAAACCAAACAAAAATCCAACAGAACCAGCTTCCTATAGACCCATTACTTTACTATGCACACCTTCCAAAGTAACAGAAAGACTAATCTTACAAATCACCAACCCACACATACCACTATCGCCTACTCAACATGGATTCAGACCTCACCACTCAACCACGACATTACTCACTAACCTGACGCAGCACATCATGGATGGCATCAACTCTAGAAGACCAGCTCAACGTACACTATTAGCAACAATAGACATTAGTAAAGCATTTGATGCTATCCCACGCTTCCCTCTCATAAACAAAATACTCAACACAAACATGCACAATAACACCAAAAGGTGGCTGAGCAACTATCTCTCAGGAAGATACTCACCTGTCACATTTAATGGCAAGTCATCCAAAAACAAGCTTTTCGAACGGGGTCCCTCAAGGCTCTGTTCTCTCACCAACACTCTTCAACTTATACATGCATGACATTCCAACACCCATAGATAACAAGCTTACCTTATCATCATATGCAGATGATATCACTCTAACATCCACCCACAACAACATCGACACCGCTACAAATAACCTACAAACATACATAAACAGTATACAAGACTGGCTCACACACAATAGACTCAAAGTAGCGCCCACAAAATCAACCATCACCTTGCTTACAAGCAACACAAAAGAACACCAGGTAATTCCACAACTTACACTAAACAACATCAACATTCCACACACTCACATTCCACACTCACATTCAGGACATTAAAAACAAATGTACGTCAAGACTTAACACGCTTAGGGTACTAACAGGCACAAACTTTGGACACCAGCAGGAAACAACATCACTCATCTACAAACAATATATTCGCTCAGTTATGGACTATGCTAGCCCATGCTGGGCACCCATTATCTCAAACACACACATAAACACCTTACAAACAATACAAAACAACGCACTTCGTATCATTACAGGATGCATTCAAACAACACCAATAGAACACCTGCACACAGAAACAAAAATACTAAAAGTTAGGTAACATTTAGACATGAGGGGAACACAATTCATGGCAGCAGCGACAACTAACCCACAACACCCTTGCCACTACATGTACAATCATGCACCAACACCTCGCACCATTAAGGTAACACCAGAGAGACATTATAACCAAATACTCCATTCCATACCACGCCCCACAGACATCACACAGTACAGAAAACACATACACACACACCTAACCCACAAAGCACTGACACGACTCGGTCCGAATGCGGTCCTAGGTGCGAAGCCGCCGCCCATTAACAGGTCAGAGATCAGCCTGAGCAGATCGGATCGAGTTAACTTAGCACGATTCCGATGTGGACATCACCCCAACTTATGGACATATAAACACAGACTAGACAACTCCATAGACGACACCTGCCACCTGTGCCAAGACACACCACAAACAATTGAACACATTATGACGGACTGTACCGCTCTAGCACAACAACGAACACAACACAACATCACGAGTGCGCTGAACCTCTGGTCCACTCCGGAGAGGGCGATCGGTTACCTGCGTGCCGCCGGCTTGCTCGATCAGGGTGGGCTGATCGGCTAAACAACAACAACAACAACATAGTCTCCCTGTTTCTCAATACACTTAGTCAAGCGATCTACAAGCTTCCTAATGTCACCACAAAGAATGTTTTTGGCTGTGTGCGTAGCCAGTCATGCGCCGCCTCCTTCAGGTCATCATCGCCTTGGAATCGCTGACCTCTCAAAGCGTCTTTTAGTGGTCCAAACAGGTAAAAATCCAAAGGTGCCAGGTCTGGACTGTAGGCTGGATGGTCGAGAACTTCAAATTTAAGTTCTTGAAGGCATTTACTAGTCTGTGCAGCGGTATGAGGGCGCGCATTGTCGTGTAACAGAATAACACCTTCCGACAATCTCCCTCTCCGTTTTGTGCGAATTGCTTGCTTTAACTCATTCCGAAGTATGTCAGAATACGATGCACTTGTTACTGTATTTCCACGCTCTAGATAATGTTCAAGGATAGGGCCTCGTGTATCCCAAAACAGTGTTAGCATAACTTTACCTGCTAACGGCTGCGCTTTGAACTTCCTTGCAACGGGAGATGTTGGATGCTTCCATTGCATGCTCTGTCGTTTTCTTTCTGGTTCATAGTGATGGATCCAAATTTCATCTCCAGTGATAATGCGCTCCAAAAAGTTTTCACCTTTATTATGATACCACGCCAAAAGACGAGAGCAGACGTCCATACGATTACGCTTGTGCTCTTCTGTCAACTGTTTGGGCACCCATCTTGCACAAACCTTGTGAAAGCCAAGAATGTCATGAACTATCGAATAGGCTAACCCTTGACTGATGTCTTATGAAGATGCAATTTCTTTTATTGTTAATCTTCTGTCATCGAAAATCATGGCTCTGGCTTCTTCCTGCTTGTCACCACTGGTTGATGTTGACGGTCGTCCTGAGCGCTGAGCATCTGTCACACATGTCCGACCTTTCTTGAACATTTTAATCCACTCGTACACACTGCGCCGTGGTAACGCATTATTCCCATACTGAGCACATAAACGTATGTGAATTTCAGCTCCTTTCACACCTGCCCGCAAAAAACGAACCACGGATCTCTGTTCTTCCAGAGTACAAATTGAAAGCGGCGCAGCCATGCTCACTACTCGTACGATATGTGATAGCTACGAGTAGCCTAAATAAGCCTATACTGTTGCTAACCTAAGTAAGCCTATACTGTTGCTAGCCTAAATAAGCCTATAGATCTCAGTTTGGCTCGTTATTACGAGTATATATTATATATATTATATTATCACTAAAATAAAAAGTGCGGATACTTATTGAAGTACCCTCGTATATAATATTTTTTATATTTTAAAAGTGAAGTGTGAGCTAACTAGGCATATAATGTATACCGGTATACCTACCTTATACCCAGTGGCGGATTATCACTGAGGCGATTGAGGCTGAAGCCTCAAGCTCCCATGCTTGAGAATCCCCTCCTAATCAACTGAGTTTCGATGATATAATTCGAGATTTCGCAAACTTTTTTAACTATGACAGAGTACACAAACTGACTAATTCCCTGTTTTATTTTATGTTTCATAGGCCTTAAAGTAAAGTTTGTTTAATACTGTTTGGTTTTGGCAAATGGCAAAATACACTGTGTTAAGGTTCTTTTAAGTTTTTCTCAATTAGCCTGAGCATCGTACATATAATTCGTGTAAATGTACTATGTACTGTACATGTACAATTGTACATGTATTGTTAATAAAAAGCTATAGAAAAGGGCCTCCATATTCTTCATTTCTCCGGGACCCCGAGGTGTGTTAATCCGCCTCTGCTTATACCTAGTACAGGGTGGGGCACGGGAATCAAGTGTTTTTGAATAGCTAGTAATCGGCCATTAGGAATGGGAGGGGCGTGCGGTAGGTAGCATTCCATTCCTGGGTTCATAGCATTTAACTTTAACTAACACTCACCTTTATCTTTCAGGTGCCATCATGGAGCAGTGGACGTTAGAACACCGCATGTTCGCGTATGATCATTTTGTTAGGAGTGGCGAGTCAGTGACAGCAGTTCAGCGTGCGTTTCGCCGCAGATTCAACATTCATCGAAATGACTCTGTTCCCGCTCGTGACACAATCTTACGTTGGGTTAACAATCTTCGAACAGGAGGCTCAATAATGAAAACAAAACCGAAGGGGCCGCAACGCACTGTGCGTACTCCAGAGAACGTTGAAAGGGTCAGACAAGCGATGTTGCAAAGCCCAGGCCGCTCTGCTCGGAGACATTCAGCTGCACTCGGAATCAGCAATCGTACTGTTAGACGGATTTTGCATGAAGAATTACATTTTCACCCATACAAGTTAGCGATGGTGCAGGAATTGAATGTAAACGATTGCCCCCAACGACTGAATTTTGCACAGGAAATGCTTGCACTTTATGAGCAGAATGAAAACATGATGGTGGTAATGAGTGATGAAGCCCATTTCCACCTTAATGGGGCCGTCAACAATCAAAACTGTCGGTATTGGGCTGCTGAAAATCCGCGACAACTCCATGAAAAACCGCTGCATAGCCCTAAGGTTACAGTTTGGTGCGCGGTGGGAAAGTTTGGCGTCATCGGTCCCTATTTCTTCGAACAAAATGGGGTTACCGTTACCATAACATCTGGGCGTTACATTGAGATGGTGAACACCTTTTTCATCCCTGAGTTACGAAGAAGGCGTATTGCTCGTCGACATTTGTGGTTTCAGCAAGATGGGGCCACGCCACACACCGCCAGAGCGTCAATGGCTGTTCTTCGCCCCCTGTTTCCCAACCATCTCATTTCGAGATTTGGTGACATTGCATGGCCCCCTCGGTCCCCTGACTTGTCCACATGTGACTTCTTTCTATGGGGGTACCTCAAGTCACGTGTCTACGAGGACAAGCCCCGTACATTAGATGCATTGAAGGAAGCGATCCGTCAACAAATCATCCAAATCAACAGAGACCTGCTGGGAAGAGTGGAGGCCAATTTTCGTAAACGCCTTCAACAATGCGTCGACGGCCAAGGACATCATATGCCAGATATAATTTTCGGTACATGATTATTATGACATGAAATGCTATGTTCTTACGAATGTTGTTCTACCAATATATTTTCTTTACAAAAATAAATATCATTTTCCTGATTATTCCAAAAACACTTGGTTCCCGTGCCCCACCCTGTATAAGCAATGGTATGATGAGAGCAATGATGCCACAAAAAATGCGAAATATCAAAAAATTAAGAAATGAGGATGATCAGAAAGCATTTCCAATGCTGCTAAAGCTTGTGAATAATCTCCTTACTCTGCTTTATTCAAGCGCCTCTGTAGAACGCGTGTTTTCTGAAGTGAACATAAATAAGACGAAACTCAGAAATAGACTGAACGCGGAATCTCTTAAAGGTATTCTGCTGTGTAAAGGTTATTTAAAGAATGCAAAAATGGAATGCAATCGAATACCTGTAAAACAATGTATGTTTGTGAAAATGAACGTTGTGTACGCAAAGTTAGAACGTGAAGGAGCTTGTGAAGAGGATATTGGCCCTGCATCCGATGATGAATTTTAAATTAATAAAGGTAAGAAAACTTTTTTACTTTAAAGGCTAAGCATTCATAAACAATGTGTATTAATGTAACTATACAGTATATATATATGGCATTGACTGAAGGTATAAATTGTTTTCCGTATCACGCAATCAGATGATCTTATGTTTAATCTCTTGAAAAGAAGAAACGTGGATTGTCAGCAGTATAAACTTCATTGTCGGCGCAACGAAGCGACATACTGAGTGTACCTAAATGTCGGAGATGGTGTAACGTAGAACATCATCATTCCGACGCATGTTTCTGCGAATATAATTCGCAGACTTTTAGCAGACAATCCAGACCTTTAACAGAAGGACTTATTAACACCATATCATCGGCATAGACTGAGTTATTTATCCTTGTGTTATCTATACAACATCCAACTGTTGCCTCATTAAGTGAAGCAATAACTCCATCAATATACACATTAAGCAGCAGAGGAGGGAGCAATGAGCTTTGCCTCATTGCACAAGAGGAACCAAAATATTTGGATAGTACATTGCCCCACCTAACTGTAAAAGATTGGTGGGAATACAAAAACTTCAATAAGTTTAATATACTGTATGTATATATGGCAACTCTCCTGTCTTCTAGGTTTTTAAATAAAATACTGTGGTTCACTCTCTCATCTTAGTTTTATAAAAAATCAATATAACTTCATAAATGTAGTACAGGGCTATTCAAACTGATTCACCTGATTTCAAATGAGAATATTTTTTAATGTTACAAATACAGAGTGATTTGTGATACATCAACCAAAAGAAAAACTGTCCAAATTTTGTCTCTCACCTCATAAATGCTCTATGTGACTTCCCCTAGTTACACGAGCAACGTCGACACGATAGTCGAATTCCTCCCATACTCGCTCCAGCATGTCCGTTGTCACTGACTCTACGGCAGTAACAATGCGAGTTCGGAGCTCATCCAAAGATGTGGGCAACGGTGGCACGTACACAGTATCCTTAACGTACCCCCAAAGGAAGAAGTCACCACGGTGTAAGATCCGGCGACCTACCGATTTACAGCTCGAAAACTGCAACACACAAAACGCCTTCTGCTGTGCGGACGCCATTTTCACACTGACTGTTTGTTGCGTTGCTAGGCTAGGCCACGGCGTGACTTTGGAGCCCTCTCGCGGTGATCTTGTAAAACTCGGAGATTTCCTCTTTCATGTGGTGTATGCCCAGTTGATGCACGGTTGATAGGTACGGAAGTATTCTCAGTTGAAATCGGATGAATCAATTTAAATAGCCCTGTACATACATTATAGAGAAATGCAATAAAAAGGTCACAAAGTGATTTTATTCAAATTGTAAAATTTTTGCAACTACAGTTAATTTAATGAAGAAAAGCAGTCCAAATGACTAGTTGAGTGGGACCTTTTAAAGCCAAACTGATTAGGAGATGTCCATAGGAAATCATTTAATCGGAGTAACAAGAGTTTTTCTAGTAGTTTCGAGAAGCAGGAAGCGACAGCAATAGGCCTATAATTATTGATGGACAGAATGTCGCCGTACTTTTTTTTTTACCAGGGGCAAGATATATACCCTCTTTAATTAACCTCTTTACTTCAGAAAATAATATCAAAGTATTTTCCCTTGTCCCTCCCACAATCGTTTCGCTGCAATCTATCTTAAGATTATCCCTACTCACACTATTAAGAATGTTAGAATAGTGATTTTTCCACAGCTTTGCAATTTCATCCTCCCCCGACACCTCATCGATTGTCGGAGGGAGGACATTTTTGACACCCGTTTGATTCTTAACAAATTTCAAAAAAATTTTATTATCGTTATTTATGTGAGCTTCACAGGCTTTTGATGCTTGAATAGACTCTTCTTCCTATTTACATCGCCTTATGGCCGCCTTATACTGACCCCTACTTCTACACATATTCATGTATACTGATCCTAATCTGGGTTTACCATGAAAGCACCACAAATCATAGGCGTTTTTCGATTCCCTCTTCAGGGGGGGGCAATAAAGTCATTCCATCCAGGAATAATCTTAGTATGATAGTTGTAAGATTTAATCAGGGGGCTTCCTGCTTCTCTTAACAGGGATATTATCTTACTATAATACCTATCTATGAGTTTACAGTAAGAATCATTTGAGGAAGGATTAATTATTACAGGCAAGATGCAAAATTTCTAAATTATTAGAAAGGTGACTTGTTCTGCCTTTGTATTCTATTCTCTGCTGCATATTAACATTGGACCAATCGACGCGATTATTCTTACCTATTGAGTTCTTGTTAAGTCGTGTTACGCATAAATTGGTAACGTTAATTAGTATTTCTAATGGTCTATGATCAGAAAGAAGGAAATCATGCAGAATATGAACTCTAACAATTCGATCCTTTAGATCATGGGTCGGGGAACTTTTTTGGGTATTACCCAAAAATCTATTTGAGTAAAATGAAATTACCCTCAGACTTCAAAGTAAACAAAAACAAGCCAATTGCTCTTAAAATTGTTGCATATGGTATACAAAAAATTCAAATTCAAAAAATGTTTATTGGATCCATTATTATGGAGAAATAAAAAAAAGCCACACATGCTGGCATAAGAATAGCACACAAACAAAATTAGTAAAAAGGAATGAAGAACTGAAGAATTTCATTCAAAACATCACTTCAGGTTTTGGAAAAATGATGCTGTTTCATTTTTGATACAACATTAAAATCAGGACGTAAATTCGTAATATTCTAAAATTTAGAATAACGCCACATTTATGTAACAAAATAAAATAAAAATATACGAAAAAAATATCAGCACTAAAAGCACCTCTTCAGTTCATGATACCATACACACGACTGAGGCTCTGAGGGAAGTGTGTCTCATACTGCACGCATTACCCCAAAAAAATTTAAATTTACCCCATTTGGGGTAATTTACCCCTGTTCCCCGACCACTGCTTTAGATTATTACTCGTGAGACAATGATCAATCCACCTGGTGGTACCACTCATATCACTAACGTATGTAATATTACCACTGGTTACCCCTAATACCCAGGGCCGCATTTAAGGGGTGGCGCACCGGGAAAATGTCCAAGGCCCCGCCCGCGCCCGATGGGCCCCGCAAATTTCAATTGAAAAAATTAAACGTCACGTATTTGCCATCTGCGACGAGTTTTACTTTTTACGGCAGGCGGCATGGCATCAGGCATTCTAATATCCGCTTTGATGGTGTTTAATTTGTTGTTCTTGTTAGTGTTACTCATTTCTAATGTTGTTACTAACTTCTTGTTGTTTCTGTTGCAGATTCATGATTTATGTTCTTATTGTTGGCATTGTAATACGTACAACATGGAAACGAGCCGTGACCGGGATCGAGGGAGGAAATATAAACCCGGTAGTGAAAAGCGTAAGGATAAGAAGCGCAGAGAAGAGTTTATTGCGACGGTGCTGAAACTGACTAATTGGATTAAATCATCAGCAACTAAGTTAGCCCCTTCAGCAGGCCCACCAGCTGCCTCCGCTACTTCAGCAGCTGCGTTTTCAGAAGACGCGTCTACGTCAGTGCGTTCAGCAAGCCCAGCAGCTGCCTCCACTACTTCAGCAGCTGCATTTTCAAGAGACTCGTCTGCGTCAACCCCTTCAGCAGGCCCACCAGTTGCCTCCGCTACATCAGCAGCTGCGTCTTCAGAAGACCCGTCTACGTCAGTGCGTTCGGCAGGCCCACCAGCTTCAGGACATGCAATTAATGACATTGGCTTGTGGCCACAAGTGCTGACTGATGACTTTAGAGAGTTCTGGATAGAGCGGGGAACATCAGATTACCGAAATTATGACAGCGACTTCAGTAACTCTTCAACTACTGAAAGTGGTACAACACGCCGATGTACGAAGACATTATTTGTTAAGAAACATAGCCTGACGAATGAGAGGATTGAAGTGTCATGGCTGTGCTATTCTGAGTCCACAGGCTGTGTTTACTGTTTTGTCTGTAAATTGATGTCGAGGGCGGACAGCAAGTTCACAATCGGGTTCAACGACTGGAAGCATGGTAGACAATCGGTCGAAGCATACGGAAAATGTGAGCAACATATAGAGTCGATGAGATATTTATTGGTTGGAAAGTCTGTCTCCGGCCGTGTTGATTCGAAACTGGTGAACCAGTTTGAAAAGGAGTGCAACTACTGGCAGGAAGTTTTGCGGCGCTGTGTCGACGTTATTAAGTATATCACGTCACGAGGACTAGCAATTCGTGGACACGACTCCCGTTTCGGTTCACCAAACAAGGGCAACTATTACGGAATTTTGGAACTTTTAAGTAAGTATGACAGTTTTATAGCTGCGCATATAAGCGAGCATGCCAACAAAGGTAGCGGACACACCTCGTATATCTCTCATTTCATTTGCGAGGAACTCATACTGTTGATGGCCGATAAAGTACTTCAGACGATTATCCGAGAAATCCAGCAGTCAAAATACTACTACTCTCTATCCGTCGACTCTACGCCTGATGTTTCCCACACCGATCAACTGTGCTTCACCGTCCGATATGCGGTTGAGTCTGGGTCCGTCGAGCGATTTCTACAGTTCATACCTATGAACACACATACAGGGAAAGGAATCGCCGACGTGGTCCTCAACTTTCTGGAGACGCATGGCATTCGAATTGGAGACTGCAGAGGACAGTCTTATGATAACGCAAGCAATATGGAAGGGAAATACAACGGCGCAAAGAGCCACATCAAGTCAAAATCTCCGTATGCTGAGTTTGTGCCATGCATGTGCCACTCACTAAATCTTGTGGGTAAATCAGCAGTGGACAGTTGCACAGCAACCGTTGAATTGTTTATGCTCATTCAGAATGTCTACACGTTTCTCGTCTCCTCGACATACCGATGGCGTCGACATGTAGAGGTTCTCGATAGTAGTTCCCGTAGTGAGAAAGTAAAGGTCGACAAAGGTCTCTCCGATACCCGCTGGTCAGCCAAATCAGATGCCGTCCAATCTTTAACCGAAGGCTACGCCGAGAATATCGTGGTACTGGATGAGCTAGCAGCAGATACCAGCCAAACTTCGGAAGCCAGGATCGAAGCCAACAACTTCAACAACTCGAAACAGCCATTTTATTGGTTTGATGGAACACTATTCTCGAACGATTTCAAAAAACGAATGCATCTCTGCAAAAACAAGGAATGTCGTTAGACTCAGCCACCCTCTTGCTGAAATCACTACTGCATTTTGTTGAAGATCTCAGATCAAGATTTGACGAATTCGAGGACCAGGGCATCGGAAAGTGTGGTCATCGAGTATACAAGGAATCGACTCAACGCACAAAGAAGAGAAAGCGCCATCATGACGAAATCGGAACTGCCGAAGATACGAACCTGACACCAAGAGATTCATTTCGGACCACTGCATTTCTACCGATAATTGATAAACTGTGTACCACTCTGAACACTCGTCTAGAAGCGTACGCTGTCCTGCAGAAAAGATTTTGATTTTTGTATTTCCTTCTAGTCCTGGACATCGACAGTCTTCGATGGTCAGCTGAACATCTAGTAGAATGCTATCCGGCTGATCTGGAGAAAGAGCTGGTAACAGAAGTTGTGCAGTTCGCTGCCCTAATGAAACTCACTGAAAGTGAAACAGAATTCCAGACGGAACGTGAAGACATGTGCGACAGATTTTATCGGCATATGAACACAAACGAACTGAAAGGAACATTCCCAAACATGGAAATAGCAATGAGAATATACCTGTGTATGTTTGTCACGAACTGTTCTGGTGAACGTTCATTCTCGAAACTCAAACTGATAAAAAATTACCTTCGCTCCACAATGGGCCAGGAGCGCCTTTCGTCCCTGGCGCTGTTGAATATAGAGCATGAGGTGTTGCAGTCGGTGAGTTTCGACTTTCGAGGACACAATCACGCAGTTTTCCAAACAAAAAGCCAGGAAGCGTCCTATGTAATATTCATTACAAATCTACACTCTATCTACAGTACAGTAAGCTGTACAGTTTAGCTGTTTATTAAGTGCATTACAACTGTGTAGCTGTTTATTAAGTGCATTACAATAACTGTGTAGATGTTTATTAAATGCATTACAACTGTGTAGCCTACTAGTGTAGCTGTATACACTGTATGTGTACATAGTTAAGTTATAGTCTTTAATATCACATTAATAAGCCGAATGGCTTCCGCATGTGTGTTTTGTGTGTGTTAAAAATATATCTGTTATGTGCATTACAAAATATTGTCATTCATTAACACACTAAAATAATACATCCCGAGAAATAGTTTGCCCAAGGCCCCGCACACTGTAAATGCGCCCCTGCTAATACCTCTATATCACTTATACTTAAACTGGCCGACTCGGACATGTTACTCAATTCTACAAAGAATTCCGAGTTCACATTGCGTTAAAGTCCCCCATTATTATACAATGAGAATATTTTGGGGTTATCTCATAAGGACTTAATTTTGTACAGTAAATCAATGTATTCATCTAGATGACTGCTGTTGTTGTATGGTAAATAGCAGTTTACAATTAATATGCAATCATTGTTCACTTGTAATTCAATGCCTAACAACTTACATTATCGCTTGTTTAAAAATTTGATATGTTTTGACAAATTTTTCCTTATTAAGAAAGCAACACCACCAAAAGGCCTACCGTACATTAATTCATCTGACAAGTCTACTGCTGATGACGCATGGTACATAAAGTCATCATGGATGGTAGAGGAATTTTAGCTCCTTGCTTAGATAGCCAGTGCTCCTGCAGGAGTATCAAATCTGCACTGTCGCAGATTTTATGAACATCTACAGTTGAATTCCTCACTGATCTTACATTATATGAGACTATTTTCAACAAGTTATCCGCCATGACTGATAGAAAATTTACTATTAGTAAGATTATTATTATTATACACAGTACAACTTTCAGGCATTACCGTTAGGGCGCCTATTATTATTATTATTATTATTATTATTATTATTTTGCCTGTTATCAAATCTCCTGGAAAAGTGAATAAACTCCTTAACAATAATACCGTCTGGTCATTGACTCATATTATATGGGTTGAAATGCGCATTTACACCTTTAATTATTACTTTAAATGAGTTATAATATGGAGATTTCGTGTTTAGTTTATTAACTATAATATACTGTGTTCACCAATGACTTCTTCCATCATGTGTCGAATATCGCTTGCCTCGTTCGAGAGCTGAATTCGCGACACAAAGAGGGTGAGATTCCCCATCGGTGGCCTCGCAGCGGAGACCCGTTGAGGAAACCTTCGGGAAGGGCGCCTGTTAACAGTGACCCACCCGTGCTCCTCCCTCGATCTCTCTGAGGCAGGGTTCGCCTGCCTGGGGGATGGATGGCACAACCTTTAGGGGATAGGAGACCCCTCCCTTACTCTGTGGCTTGGTGAGGGTCTGTTGGCGGTGTTTATAACCTGACGGCCGCGCGTGCCCCTCCTTCTTCGGTGGGAGGGGGGGGGGGGTAACTGCGCACCGAGCGAGGCGTAATCGAACGCCTCTCCTCTGCAGTGGGAGGCAGGGAAGAGGGTAATGATGCCTCGTCTCTCGGCAATAAAATAAATATAATAATTAGTGCAAAGGTAATGATAATAAATGTTAAAAAATGTAAATGCAATAATAAATGCAGTAATTATGTCAAAATAATAGAATCTGTATGTACAGAACAAGAGGATAGTTTTAATTTGTGCGAATGTACTTATAAGCGGGACCCTTTAATAAAAAATGCCCTTCTGGTGTCGGGGGAACGGGATCTAGCCCAGGTCCGAATTTCTTATGGTCTCTGGATTGTTTCCTTCTCGCCTTTTTCATTCGTTTTTCGGTTTATAATTTCTGCATAATAAACAACAATGTAATAATCAATGTAATAATGTAATAATAAATTTATAATTTCTGTAATAAATAATAATGCAATATTAAATGTATAAATGTAATAATAAATGTAATAATTATGTAAAAAAAATAAAAAATAAAATAATAGAATCTGTATGTATATAGAACAAGAAGATAGTTTTAAATTTGTGCGAGTGTACTTATAAGCGGGTCCCTTTAATAAAAAATGCCCTTCCGGTGTTGGGAGAACGGGACCTAACCTAGGTGTGAATTTCTTAATGGTTCCTGGACTGTTTTCCCTCTTGTTTTTGGTTCATTCGTTTTTCTGTATCCACCCGAAGAGGATGCCAGTGGGCATCGAAACTATTGTGGGAATAAACTCTGTCTATTAGAGTGGGTTTTTATTATCATATTTTAACCTTCACGTAGAAAAAGTGAAGTTTTTTGCATTTTTGTTGATGACGGTTTTAGAAGGATTAAATTTTCAAATTAAACAAACAGTGATATTAATTCTAACAAATAAACTATACTCGTATACTGAGATAATATTTTATTATGTTGAAAATGGAATGCATTCATGTAACTAGTTTTTCCTCGTTTTACACGAAATATGCGAAGATTTTTTGGACACATCCATTAGGGAAACATAAATGAACTCGAAAGACGAATTAGCTGGAAATAGTTTTTGTTTAGTTTATACAGTAGTTCTACGTTTGAAAAAAACTTGCTTCGTAATTTTACTAAATCTATTAAAAAAAATGGATCACCTGAAGATCAGGGCCCCCAGCCTCAATTACCAAATGATATCTTCGTTAAAACTAACAAAAATATTACGACTTAACCTAACCAATCGTCAAGGGCGTACAGTTGACCTAACCGGGCATTCATCTTAATTTATTATTATATTTGGTACTGTAAAGCAAAAAACAAGAATACATGGGGGCCCTGATCTTCAGATGATCAAAAAAAAGTGGTTTACTAAAGCCATCAGTAAATATTTAGTCATTCTGGATAGGCATTATACTTATGATTATGTACATTCTTAGCTTTCACCTTATTGCCTGGCATTAAGCTTAATGCCGAATTTCGCTTATTACCTCTAACAATACATAGACTTTTCGGTGAAAGGCATCTTTCAATGATGCCATTCTTTAACGCATACATTTACTTAGTTTCCTAATTTTGAACGTTCAACAAATTATCTAAAAATACTCAACAAGGAAGAATATTGTACAAGTGAAAAAGAAAAACGTTTAATACTATTTTTTTAAATGTGGCAACCATGAAAACTTTATTTACAGAAAAAAGTGCAGAAGTAAAATAAAAATGTTCACTGGTTTTTCTTCTTTTGCTGTTGCTGCTTTTGTTTACTTTCATGTTTCTTTGTGATGGCCGTTTTGTTCCTATTTCCGCAGCAAATGGCTTTAATAGCGTAAGCAACACAATAGATAACAACGGTAAACACGATTAGCCAAAATAATATAACGTCGAGCATGATGTATTGGAAGAGATAGAGACGTTTTCCCGCGTACTGCAAGTGTGGGGCGCCTTTGTGTCGAACTACGTACTCCAACCACCAGATGGCTCTCTCTGCTGGAGTCTCTTTCTGGTCATGCAGCACTCGCGACACGACTTCTAGACGGTTTTTGTACCTGTTTGGAAGGAGTAAATATTTGATAATTTCTAATTCTTGGCGGACCATAACTCGACGTTTTTTTATAAATAGATAATTTATATATTTATTTATTTACAAAGTGCTAAGCAAATTAGATAACTTTAAATTATAATAACTTATAATAATTTACAATTATAATTTATAATAATAATGTGTAATAATAATTTATAAGTTATAATAGTATATAATTTGTGAGATGAAATATATAATTTTTAGTAATTGTTTTCCAGAATAATGTACCATTAATTCGTAAAATTTCTCACTTTAAAATAAAGATAATTACATAAATATTATGAATCTGATTATTCAAGTCAAGCCATCATCGCATCCCACTGAGTTTACTGGGCTAAATAGCAAAAGTATATATTTATTTTTATTGATAATAAAATTTCTTAAATATGAAAACATGAAGTAACTAGCAATTATTTATCTCATACGTATACATAAACTTTTCTGTAGAAGATATCTTTCAATGATACCATTGTTTAATGCATACATCTACTTATTTTCTAATTTGAACGTTTGTTCCATTTGGAGTGCATCCAAGAAATGGTACTGGTCTAAAAAGTATAACCTAAAAAGGTAAAGAAGATAGACTTGGAATGAAGTGTCATCTATTCTCTTCGAAAAAGTAAAGATATCAAACGCTGTCTTAGGCGTGGTCTGTGTGTTGACTGTCAGAAGTTAAAAAAAGGTTTGGACCTTTTCCAGTTTGTGTACCGTTTTTCATATAATTTATTTTTGAGAATATTTTTGTTAAAACTAACGAAAATATCACGACTTAACCTAACCAATTATCAAGAGCGTACAGTTGATCTATTAGTAAATAGTAAATACTATTCCAGAAACAAACAATGTTATAATTAATAATAGATCAACTGTACGCCCTTGATAATTGGTTAGGTTAAGTCGTGATATTTTCGTTAGTTTTAACAAAAATATTCTCAAAAATAAATTATATGAAAAACGGTACACAAACTGGAAAAGGTCCAAAGGTTTTGATGAATTTTACAGTTTAAAGGTAATATAAAATACTTACGAAGTATCATTAATAAGAGTGTTCAAACTTTCCACTATTTTATCTGTCGTCAAATCCTCCCACTGCAGCACGATGGCGTACCCTTTTCTTTCCATCCTGGCAGCATTTCTTGGTTGGTCGAAACCTATGGGCACTCCCAAGACCGGTACTCCGTGGTACTTTGCTTCCTGAGACCCAAAGGTTCCGCAATGTGATATGAAAACTCTGGTTTTTGGGTGTCCTAAATGAGAAAAGAAAGAGTAAAGGCCTGTACGTACTTAAAGAAGTTTTAGCCTCATTTGTCTCTCCTATTAAATAAGTGATTGTTTCTAGTGTATGATATATGGCACACTCCTTTTGCAGCATGTATGTGTATTTAACTTGCAAAGCCTTGATTAAGAACTACTGAAAGATTTTGATTTTAAATATGGGTATTTACCCAGATGGTACTATTGACTGGATTGACAGTAAACTGACCCAACGCTGACAGCGTTGATGTCATATGAACAATGAATTAAAGAAAATCAGTGTTATCAACACTCATTCACAAAGTTGAAGTGAGGTTGACAGAAAAGCACTGAATTACATTGTTAATCTAGACCTTTTCATTTTTAATAAATTTTAAACGACGCTGATAGGTTAGTTGAAGTTTATTCTTAAATAAACGAGGCCTGATAGGTTAGGTGAAGTATATTCTTAAATTAGGGATTTTTAAAGCCGTGAGACAATTTTGAGACATTTCAAAAGAAGCTCCACTCGATTTGTCAACTTGAAATAAATGTTTGTTCCGAATTTATGTACTAATTTGGAATTCAGTAGAATTACGAGTCTTTACGTTGGGACAATGCACTAAGGATCGAAGGTTCTCTTCACTGTGGCCACACCCAGATCCTGCCATTAGATAAAATCAGTGTGTAGCAGGACTCATCACTCCACAGGACACGTTTCCACCGTTCTATTCCCCAGTTCCGTTAATCTTTGCACCAGTGTAGTCGTCGTTCTGTATTCAGAGCTGTGATGTATGGCTTGTAAGGAGCTATCCTTCCATAAAATAACGTTCTCTGTACACAGTTTGTCATTAATTTTGGCCTCCCTGTTCTGGGCTCCATACTAGCATGTTCCACAGTCTTCCATTTTCTTATATTTCCCATAATTGACTTGGGAAACTTTAAAGTTTCCGCAATCTTATGTACAGTCACAACTGCCACATGAAGTTTCACTATCTTCTCACGTTTAAACTTCGTCAGCAATAATCCACATGTACAGACATGAATACAGACTGTAACAGGTAGCAGATTTGGTTCTTATGTCTTTGAACTACAGTCCTGCCCTCTACAGAGTAATTTATATCTGAAACATTCGGGTGTATATACTATATAGTCTCCAAAAAAGGAAGCTCTATTTTGATCAATTCATATGTTACAATGTATTAGACATATATATTTTTTACGACACAGCAATGTTTTCATGGAAATTGAAGGTTTTATAATGTCCTAATGGGACAGAAAAAGTCATCATTCACTAGATGTAACAACTCTCTTGTTTTGTCTCTGCCATAAATAGGCAGTTTGTACTCGTGTTCCTACAGAAATTGTAGGCCCATACATCTGAACTCAGCGATTCCCGAACATTTTCGTGTGTACTTATTCCCTTCACTTTTATTGGCAATCAGAGTTTGTCATTGTGATAATGTACTTAATTTCTAACAATTCATTCCCTCGTAACTTGAACACTGCATTATAAACAACTTTAGCATATGTCCGTATTTTGTTACCCACTGTGACACTTATCTGTGGTTGTAAATAAGCAGAAAGCCGCGGAATCTATCCTTTACCTTGATTATTATCCGGTGACCCTTTATAAACTAATTAATAGCTTCATCAATTATCTCTTAAGCCTATTAATTTTAATACCATCAGAACAACCCCAACTAATTGGTATGGAGACCCATTAAAAATGAGAGTTTTGAAAAATCCAAACAGTAAATATTAGCAATTTAAAAACCTCTGAACCACAAAACGTCTGGAGAAAATCCTCTTACCGAGAATATCTTGTTGTGGCATCCACTTTTTGATCATGACGTTGGGTGGTAGGACGAGGTCTTTCCCTTCATACTTCCAGAGGACTTTTTGAGGAACCCTTCTAAACGCCTCGAGGAATATTTCCTTAGAACAGAAGAAATATTTCCATTAAACTCTGATAATAAAACTTGTTTCCTAAATCGTTGTTCAAAAATATACATACACAGTATATATTTAAGTGGTACAATACGTACGCAACCGAAAGTATGTATAAAATACAAATATAGAAGGTAAGTGAGAAATTTGCAGCAAATGTGTCAAAAACAGTGGACAAACAGACAGAATTTCGTGCCCGTTAGTGAAGTTTAACTTGGGGTAAAAGCTTAGTTTTAGGCGATATTTTATTAAAAAATGGAATGAAAAATGGCAGTCGTGAAATGTCTTTTAAAATTCACTTATGAAGTTCCACACCTATGCTTTGTTTACTGCAAAGTATTTATTTGGGAACCAAAAAAGGGCCATGAGAAGTATAGAAATTTATGTAAACTCTCCGTAATGGATAGTGGGGTAAGTTTGGCATTATTTAATTCCTTACATCGGACAACAAAGTTCAAGCATTTATGCTTAGCTAAAAACAGGATATGAAAATGTTATTATAATAAGGAGACACGAAACTTTAATAAGTACTGTAAATCGAGACTAAAAGTTAGTTTAAAAATAAACAAAAACTTGTCAAATGTCGTTAGTTTAAATAAAAGTACCATCTTCCGGATAGATTTTTAAAAATCTGAAGGGTCTCTTGCAACGACTAACAATCGTCGTTGAAATTTCTACTTTTCCTTCTCACTGGCTTCTCAAACATAATAAAGATAGATACCTTCTCGCTCTGTGGAATATCCACCCATTTTGCGATGCTTCCCAGACTGAAGTAAATGATTCCCGCATCTCCTGACCCTTCAACAAATGCGGCTAATTCCTATATATAAAATAAAAGTATTAAATCGTAATGGTCACTCATTTCATTATTTGCATGCACGTATATTTCTTTTGTTGTTGAAAATTGTATTTATCAATCTTCCTCTAATATTTTTGTGGTAAACTTAAAATTTTGAAAAGGTAAATGGAGGAGAAAATGAACATTCAGTTAAAATTATAGCAGTATTATCACTTTATGTGCATATATTAAATATATTAATTAAGCAAACATTTACAGTGATCACCGACTACTCTCTCTTTCTCTCTCTCTCTCTCTCTCATATTATATATATATATAACCTTACAACCTTACAAAGGTTCCACGTGATGATTTCTCATTTCGCGAAGGTCAAGCGTGTCGCCCCTCCTCTCGAGTTGGCCTGGTGAAGTAGTGAGTTGGATTCTTGCGCTCTCCACCTCACATAGCCAGGTACGCCCGGCTCATCGGGGATTGTTCTGAGCCAGGCGTCAAGTCTTCTTTTGAAGATTTCCACTGCAACTCCCTTCGTGTTTCTTAGGTCTTTGGGCAGCTGATTAAATAGTTTTGGTCCTCTCACTACAAAACTATTTTCTTTCAGGGTTAAGGATGTTCCCTGTCTCGCCTTCAATTTGGTAATACGACACAGTCTACCGTTTCTACCTTCCACCGTTGTTTGGGGAGTTATGGGATTCAGAGTAAGATTAGGGACTAGTTTCTCCATTATTTTCCAAGTGTAAATAATGGTGTATCTCTCTCTTCTCCTTTCCAGTGAATATAGGTTTAGTTCTCGTAACCTTTCCCAGTAATTTAGTTCTTTGCACCCATTGATCTTGGCTGTGAAACTTCTTTGAATCCCCTCCAGCTGTCTAATGTCTTCTTTTTTATATGGGGATGTTAGGACCGAGCAGTATTCCAGTTTGGGTATTATCAGGGTTTTCAGTAGGGGGATCATTACATTCCTATCCCTTCGTTTAAAAGTTCTCAATATCAGACCCGTTATTCTCTTTGCTCTGTTTACTGCTATCTTATTTTGTGTTTCAAATTTCGCATCATCTGTCATTACAACCCCTAAATCTTTTGCTCTGGAATTTCTCTGGACTTCCTGTCCATTTGGGGTATAATATTCCATGGACTTTAGGTCTTCTCTTTTTCCGTACCGTAATAGCTGAAATTTCTCGGTGTTAAACTTCATATTGTTGTCTTCCGTCCACTTGTAAATTTTGTTTATGTCGGTTTGTAGAGATCCTATGTCTTCTGGTTTTCGTATTTTTCTACTGATCTTTGTGTCATCTGCAAAGGATGTTACTGTGCTGTCTCTGGTAACGTCCTCATCTATGTCAGTTAGCATGATTATGAAGAGTAGTGGAGCTAATACCGTTCCTTGTGGTACTGAGCTGAGGACCTCTGATTCTGATGAAGATACTCCTTGTACTGTAACGACTTGCCTCCGCTCACTAAGGAAATTATATATCTATTTCCCTACTTTTCCTGTTATTCCCATATATTTCAGTTTATGTATTATGATTCCATGGTCACACTTGTCGAACGCTTTAGCAAAGTCTGTGTATAGTACATCATAGTTTTCATTACTTTCAAGTGAATCAATAATGTTGTTGTAGTGTTCCATTAGTTGTGACTAATATATATATATATATATATATATATATATATGTAAAGAACGACGCTTGTGTAGAAGAACGTTCCGCACAAGATGAGGAGGGACAACGAACAAATGAAAAATGAGGTAACCACCCGGGAATCGAACCCGGGATCTTCCGATTGTCGGTCAGATATGCTATCCACTACACCATGGGCCTCGATTAATCAGAAATCGTAATTCTCCTACATACGAGCAGAAACCAATGCCCTGAGGAGGCACCTTTGCATGCCGTACATATATATACATTTTAACTGCAAACAACACACAGTATAATTAATGTTATACTGTGTGTTGTTTGCAGTTAAAATGTATATATGTACGGCATGCGAAGGTGCCCCCTCAGGGCATTGGTTTCTGCTCGTATGTAGGAGAATTACGACTTATGATTAATCGAGGCCCATGGTGTAGTGGATATGCTATCCACTACACCCGGGTTCGATTCCCGGGTGGTTACCTCATTTTTCATTTGCTCGTTCTCCCTCCTCATCTTGTGCGGAACGTTCTTCTACACAAGCGTCGTTCTTTACATTAATTATACTGTGTGTTGTTTGCAGTTAAAATATATATATTGCCCCCCCTGTACAGAAGAAACTGAAAGGAATAGAAAAAAACAGACAAAACCACGCGAAAGAGCGTTTAATTTTGAATAAAAAACACTTGTTTTAATAACGGGTGTTGCCCCCATTTGCAGCTCTGACGGCCATTAATCGACGGGGGTATGATCCCAGAAGTGTCTCAAAGAGATCGGTATCATGACTCATTTCTTCAAGGACTTCGTTGATCTTTGCAGTCATAATTTCTGTTGAATACCGATTCTGAATGGGTTGTTCCAGCATTAAGGACTCCACCCGATCCTTCATGATGGATCCGACATGTTCACAGACATTAAGATCGGGAGAATTGCCAGGCCATTCATTATTTCCGAAAAAATCAATGTTATTTTCCTTAAGCAGTTGTTGAGTCGCAAGTGCTTTCATACAGGGGGCTTTGTCGTGAAGAAAGGTTGCCTGTTCAACATCCAAAACACACTCGGGGTCTTTCAAAAACGGAATTACATGTTGGGCTAAAATTACATTTCGAAAATAAGGCCCATCCCAACTGGTTCCTCTTGGTTTGATAACCCAGATGAGCTTCCGAATAGAGAACATAATGAAAACACCCACACATGCTGGATTTTTTACTATTTCTCGATACTTCTGGTCGTCTGGGACTTCATCAGGAGTTGTTGCCCAAACCCGATCATTCTGAAAATTTGGTTTTCTGGAGACATAAACGAAGAATTCATCGCTGACAACCAAGTGAAGGAAATCGTCTTCCGTCCATTCCTCAAGATAATCACAAAACCATAGCCGATCTTCAATATTAAGATCACTCTTCCGTGGCTTAGCTATTTCATGCCAAGCACTCAAGCCTTGGCGAACTCAAAATTGATGCACAAGTTGCCGATTGACTATCTTACCACGACGGATAAGTATCTCTTTCGCTACCTCAGAGCAGCTCTTCTTTCGGCGCCGTGATGCAGCAAGCACAATGTCTTTCGATTCTTGAGATAATTTCTCCGGTCTTCCTCCTCGAAATTCTGTTTCACAATCTTCAGGATTCTTATTTCAATTCCTTTTGACAAAGTCTTCTGATCTTTTTAATCTCTCAGCCACCCAGTGTCGAGTTATGAAAGTTGCCCAGCTTCCTTTGCTTCACGAAATGTGACAGCTCGAATGCGGTCAAGAACTCGCTTTTTCTCTGAATCGTTCAAAATAGATGATGCCATGGTTTCTGTGGGGAAAAAAATGGTAAGAATTAAAATCACAGGAATAGAATATAATTGTTTTTATTCAGATTTTAACGCTCTTTCAAGTGGTCTCGCCGGTTTTTATCTATCTCTTCTAGTTTTTGCTCTACAGGGGGGGCAATCATTTCCTGACACCCCGTATATACCGGGTGGGCCAGAAAAACTATTACCCAACTTTTGAAAAAATATTGTGGCTCACCCTGTATATTGATCTTACTTCTGAGGCCGTATTTTGTACCCATACTTTTACTATTTCAAACGCTGGCTTTGAATCTAGATTCAACGCCCCAGGAGTAGAAGTACAGGCTCGCAACTAGAGGGAGGTATCAGAATATGGTGTTCAATTGAAAGGCGGTCAAAATCAGTAACTGGTACTTTCAGATGAAAGTCAGTTTCTCCATAAATAATTAATTTTCCTGATTTTTACACAAAATAATTAATTTATTTCCTTTTTCATTTCAGACCATCATTCTGCTATAGTTGGTGAACAAGTTATAACATAATGAAATACTCTTTGGAAGATGAAGCATTGATATTGAACCTGCGTAAGGAGAAACACTGGGGTGATAGATAGATAGATAGATAGATAGATAGAATAACCTTTATATAATAATAAAATAAATAATTTTATTTTTTTAATGAATAATTGTGAAGCTCGACTATTTATTTTGTTTAATTTGGCCCTTAAGCTTTAGGCTTTACTGGGCTCTTATTAAAAATAAGCAGCTAGTTGTTATAAATTAATAATAATAAATAAATAAATAAGTAAATAAGTATTATTAATAGTTAAAACATGTATTACAATATTAAACAATATTAATGGACAATATTAAACAATATTAGTGGACATTAATCCTAGATTTTTGTTCGTATGCCATTATTAATCGGGATTTCAACTTGGTTTTAAACAAATTTACATTCGCAATATTTTTTATATCGGCATGCAGGTCATTCCATAGTTTCAATCCAATGAAAATGGGTAGTTTTTGAGATGAAGACAATCTAAATTGAGGTACAACAAGCTTTGATCTATGTCTGGTCTGGTACAAGTAGATTTCTTGATGAGTTACAAAATATCTATTTACCCATTGAAAATTAATGATTTTGTTCTTACACTTGTAAGTAAAAATAAAATGTGCCAGTTTGGTTATATCGTTGAGCTTTAGTAGGTTTAGCTCTTTAAATAATGCACTAGAGTGATCAAGGAAATCAGCGTCATATAATAACCTTATTGCTCATTTTTGGATGACAAAGATACCATTTAATGCGTTGTTAGCGGAGTTTCCATAAAGAAAATCGATATCACAGGGTCGACCAAACGAAAAGAAGGCAGTGGAAGGCCAAAAACATCACGTACTGAGGAAAATATTGACACGGTTTCATCCATGATATGCAGTCAAGAAGAACGGCCCAACATCTACAAGTCCATTAGAGAAATTTCAAAAACTACTGGTATTTCTCGCTCTAGTGTTCGTCGTATAGTAAAAGATGATCTGGGTCTTAAATGTTTTAAAAGAGTCGAAGTTCATAAGCTCTCTGCATCAAATAACCAAGCAAGAGTTGAAAAATGTCGTGCTTTGTTAGATCATTCCCAGACAGAGAAGTGTCGAAAATATGGTTCAGCGACGAGAAGACCTTTACGGTTGCTTCATATTGTCATATGAAAACACTTCATTAATATTCAAAAGTTTAAATACATTAGTTTAAGTACATTCAAAAGTTTAAGTACATTTCCTGGGAAAAATGGAAGTACTAAAATATTCTTCGACAAAGTCCGGAATACATGGATGCCGAATTAGAAAAAATCAACAGTATTGGAGGTGATTTGTGTTACCCATCTGTTTTTTCGGAATCTTGTCTTAACAAGGCAAAACGAACTTTTTATCGTGTGAATAATTAATAACCCTCGCACTTTGTCGAAGAATATTTTAATACTTCTATTTTTCCCAGGCTTTTTAGGCATTGCTAATGTACTTAAACTTTTAAATATTAATGTACTATTTTCATATGACAATATTGTGAAAAAATCATAGTAAAAATAGCCCTACCAATAATTCAAGCATTACTGTAGCTATAAAATTGGTTGTAAACAATGTGATTCCTTTTACAATGGGCAGACGGGGAAGGATTTGCACACACGTGTAAAACAGCATCAATATTTCGTTAGAACGGGACAGTCGTCGTGACTGCCCTTTTCGTCCATTTGCCAGAGCTATCCCACTGTATTGATTGGAATAATGCTTCAATTTTGTTTCACTCAAGCAGCATTGCTAATAGAAATATTCTTGAGTCTGCCATTATTCAACTTACAAATAATTTTAACATTAGCCAGGGTCTTTTTTCGCTTGATCCTGTTGGTTTGAATTCATTCAGAACGGATTTAGACAAGAGGCAAAGTGTTAAAACTCTGGTGATTTTTCCTTATAAATTTGTATGCTCCTCCCACCATTTGTATTTTTCTATTTTATTTTTATTTTTTTTATTTTTTTTGCGACCTATATATAGTCTCGAACTTGTTATTTATGTCAGTGTTCCTGAGGATGTCATTAGACGAAAGCGCTTGAGCACCATTCTGTTTCCTTTTTCCTTCGTGGTTATTTTCATCATATATATATTATATATATATATATATATATTATATATATATACTTTATCTACTCTATCTCTCTGTTCAGCTATATCCCATTTAGTCGTCTGTTGATTTGTGTGTATGTATGTATGTATTTATGTATACCCTCTGCTTTCTTGAACGTCTGACGTTTTCTGAGTTTTTCTGTTTTTCTTTTTGTATATCGGTATATTTTATCTGTCTTACTGTCTGTTTGGTATTGGTTCTTTGTCTGTCTGTCCATTCCTCATTCTGAATCTATTTGTATCTTTTTAGTTACTTTGTACGAGTATGTGTGTGTATTCGTAATCATTACTCTCAGTTTTAACATTTTACCATTGTAATTCTTGGGGCTGTTATTTAACTCCCTTCGCGAAAGCCTACTAATTATTTTATCACTCTATACACATTCTTTTCCTCTTGCTCACATTTAGTTATTCCTTTCACTTATCAATACCACTTATTTACATACAACATAAATATTCTAAGGTCTTTCCATTCATTTTAGCATACTTAGTATGAATATTACCCAAATTCTAAATATACAATACTTCGTTTTCATTATATAATATACATCCATATTTCAGATACAAAGACAGAAAAGGTACTAGAAAATAATAACACCGTCTTTTTTTTCTATGCAGGAAGGAGGTGCCAAGGGCAAATGCCCGCAAAAAGCTCCCCTCCTACAGAAGAAGAAGAGATCCAAAATCAAGGTCCGAGGTTTTCGAGATGCCAAGACACTCTACGTTTGAAAGATGGGATGTCATAGACAGGAGGAAAGATGGATTCAGGAAGATTGTTCCAGAGTTGACCGGTTGAGTAGATTGAAAGACTGAAAATACCAATTACACCCTTGCATTAGATAGTTGGACAGAAAAGGAATGAGAAAGTGTAGAAAGTCTAGTACTGCGTGCTCTCCTTAAAGGAGGAGGCATGCAGTTAGAGAGTTCAGAAGAGCAATGTCCGTTATGATAGCGATAGTAAAGTGAGAGTGAGGTAACATTGCGGCAAAAAGAGAGAGATTGAAGACAGTGAGTAAGAGGCGGGGAATTGATGAGACGAAACGCCTTTGATTTCACACAGTCAAGTACGGCTGTGTGGGTTGAGCCACCTTACAGATGAGAAGCATACTCCATACAGGGGTGAACAAGACCCCTGTACAGAGACAGCAACTGAGTTGGGGTGAAGAATCCGCGAAGGCGGTACAGCACACCTAACTTCTTAGAAGCTGTTTCAGAAAGAGAGTATATGTGATCTTTCCAGGAGATCACGAGAAAAGGAAACGCCAAAAATGTTAAGAGAAGAGGAAGGATTCAGCAGAAAGATCAGAGGTCAGGTGTGCCATAGCTGTCCTACGCGAATTATGAAGTGACTGCTGTAAGGGACGCTTTGGGAAGCGGGTAGAGAAGTGAAGAGCGGAATCATCGGCATAGGAGTGAATAGGACAGGAAGTGTGAATTAAAAGACCATTAATAAAAAAAAGGAAAAGAGTGGGTGACAGGACAGAACCCTGAGGAACACCACTGTTAATAGCTTTAGGAGAAAACACTGGCCATTACAACTGCAGCTATAGATCAGCCAGAAAGGAAATTAGAGATGAAGGCATAGATAGAAGGATAGAAAACCGGGGGAGGGCAGTTTGGAAATTAAAGATTTGTGCAACACTCTATCAAAAGCTTTTCATATGTCAAGCGCAATAGCAAAAGTTTCAGTGAAATCCCGAAAGGAGGATGACCAAGAGTCAGAGATATGCAAGAAGATCGCTAGTAGAGCGTCCTTTGTGGAATCCATACAGACGATCTGGAAGAAGATTGTGAGAAGAGAGGTGTTTAAGAATCTTCCTATTAAGGATAGATTCAAAAACTTTAGAAAGGCAAGAAATCAAAGCAATTGGACGATAATTGGAGAGTTGAGAGCGGTCACCCTTCTTTGAGACAGGCTGAATGAAAGCAAACTTCCAACAGGAAGGAAAAGTACCAGATGAGAGACAAAGACGAAAGAGTTTGCCTAGGCAGGGTGTCAGAACAGTTCTTAAGAACAACAGAAGGAACACCATCAGGACCATACGCCTTACTAGAGTTGAGCCCAGATAGAGCAGAAAAAAATCTTCAGAAGAGATTCTAACTTCAGACATAATAAAGTCAGAGTGAGGAAGAGATAGAGGAACAGCACCTGAATCGTCCAGGGTTGAATTGTAAGCGAAAGTTTGAGCGAAGTGTTCAGCATTGTCAGGAGAAGAGACGGCAACTGTGCCGTCGGAATGGAAAAGAGGAGGGAAAGAAAGGAAGTAAAGTTGTTGAAGAGGTTCTTAGCTAGATGCCAGAAAGAGCGAGAATAATTAGGATGGGATAGATTTTCACATTTTTGTCGAATGAAGGAATTTTTGGCGAGTCGAAGAATATATTTTGCCCGATTCCGGGCAGAAAAATATGTAAGCTGAGTGAGAGTCAGGAGTTGGATAGCGACGGTACCTTCTGAAAGCCTCCTCTTTGTTGCGGATAGCAGCAGAACAAGTGAAATTAAACCAATGTTTTTTGCATTAGTAGCAGGAAGAGAATATGGAATTTACACCTCCATGCCGAGAGAATCACCTCTGTGATGTGCTCTGCACACTCAGAAGGGCCCCGGCCACGGAAGCAGTAATCATTCCATGGAAAATCACAGAAGTACTGCCTAAGAGCCTCCCAATCAGCGGCGCCGAAGTGCTAAAGGCGGCTCCTCTTGAGGGGATTCAAAGGCCGAATTGGAGAGATAGGACAGGAAAAAGATATAAGATTGTGGTCAGAGGAGCCCAACGGAGAGAAAAGTTTCACAGAGTAAGAAGAAGGATGAGATGTAAGAAATAAATCCAAAACGTTGGGCCTACCTCCAAGTCGATCGGAGGTACGAGTAGAGTGCTGTACAAGTTGCTCTAGGTCATTTAGGATAGAAAAGTTGTAAGCTAGTTCACCAGGGATGTCAGTGAAATGGGAGGAAAGCCAAAGGTGGTGGTGAACATTGAAATCTCCTAAAATGGAAATTTAAGCAAAGGGAGAGCGGGAAAGAATGTATTCCACTTTGGAAGTGAGGTAGTCAAAAATTTTGGATAGTCAGTAGAATTAGAAGAAATGTAAACTGCGCAGATGTATGTAGTTTGAAATTGGCATGTAAGCCGCAGCCAGAGGGTATAGAATTCAAAAGATTCGAATTCGGGAATACGAGAACAAGTTCGGTCATTACGTACATATACGCAACATCCACCTTTGGAGTGAAAATGAGTATAGAGAAAGTAAGAGGGTACAGAAAAGGGGTTGCTGTCAGCCGTTCCAAACACCTGAGTTTCAGTTAGGAAAAGATGAGGTTTAAAGGAGGAGAGGTGGTGTTCAACAGATTGGAAATTTGAGAAAAGCCATGTTGCAGAAGTTTATGAAAAGTGAATCAGACAGAGGTCCAGAATATCTCGAGTGGGCGGTAGCAGATCCAGCCCCGCTGCCCGGGTCTGCGTTCCTGCTATCGTCAGGGGGGAAGCTAACTGCGTGTTGTTTAGAATAATAGCGACATCTCGACATCCTAACATCCAGTGACATCGTCACTATCCTTAGCAACAACGAATAATATGTGAATATGTACAGATCACCTTATCAAGTGGTTTTGGCTTCCTTGCATTTATGGCTCCAATTTCAATCTGACTCGGTAGAAGAGGCACTGGGCTATCCAAAGCGAAGTGTCCGTTGATTAGGGTGAGAGCAACACGGTCGTAATAACTGCATGAGAGAGAGAGAGAGAGAGAGAGAGATTTAGTATTACGACGCTTATATAGGGTTTCATTTGAAACTTCTGTTTGTGTAAGGGGTTCCAAAAACCTTAGCCCCCCCCCCCCCCCCCATTTTCAGCTTACATGTTTACTTATATCGAAATAGTTTTTAGTGATTATAAAAATATATAAAATTCTTTATTTATTGCAGTTATTAAAATTACTCTAGCTGATAAAGTGATAATATAATGGCTTCTCAATTAATTGGTGATTCGGAGAGGCAACGTGTGATAGATCGCATACGAGCAATAACACTTCGGGAAGCTCGTGATGCTGGAGCCACCTTTATAACACGTTCATGGGTTGCCAAAAAGTTGCGAAGAAGTGAGGACTTCGTCAAAAGAAATTGGAATAAAACTTTGGATGAATGTGAAATGGATACAACCAAATCTGGGCGCCCAAATTTGCCACTCTCTCAGGAAACAAAGGACATCATTGAAAGCGGTACGCGTAAGCGGAAAAACAGCTGTGCTAAACTTTCTAGAGAGATCAAGTGTTGAGAGGAAAGATCGTTAGTGGTGAGATCATTCGACTGTACCGTCATAGGCAAGGTTTAAAGCCTTGGCATGAACTTCCAAAGCCAAGAAAAACTCAACTAAACATCGATGACAGAATGTGGTTTGCCCATTATCTTGAAGATTGGGATGTGGATGATTTCATGCATTTAGCTGTCTCCGATGAATTTTTTGTTTACGTAACACGTCGGCCTAACTACCAAAATGATCGAGTGTGGGCCACAACACCAGATGAAATCGATGACAATGAACATTATCGCGAATTATTAAAAAGTCCAGACTGTGTTGGTGTGTTTGTTTTGTTCACTGCAAAGAAGCTCTTGTGGGTGCTGAAGCCAAATGGTCAGAGTTGGGATGGACAGTATTTTCGTAATATTATTCTATCCCAGCATGTCATTCCTTTTCTAAGAAACCCAAACAATGTTATGGATGTCGATCAGGTCACACTTCTGCACGATAAGGCCCCCTGCTTTAAGGCATTAGCCACTCAACAGTTGTTGCGGAACCATGAGATCGATTTCTTTGGAAATGAAGAATGGCCAGGAAATTCTCCTGACCTGAACATTGGATCAGTTATAAAGGACAAGGTTGAATGTCTCTTGTTTCAAGAACCTGCAGCAAATATTTTCGAAGGATACAATGACGAAACACATTGAAACTGTTTTAGCAAATTTGCGTAACGATCAAGATTTATTCACGTCACTTTTAGCAAGCTACCCAAAGCGAATTCAGGCTGTCTTGGAAGCCAATGGCGGGAACACCAAGTTTTAATTGTTTCTCATTAAATGCAGGATTAAATTCTCTTTTGTAAGGTATGTTTAGTTTTATTGTACCTCTAATGGTTTAGGCCATGGGCGGGGGGGACTAAGGTTTATTGGAGCCCCGTATATATACTCGTATATATATAAAACTTTACAGAAAGTGCTCTTCTAAGAGAACCGACATTTAAAAATAAAAAGGATGATCAACGCCAACGTCAACATTATGAAGATTTATTATCAGACGTTTCGGAAGTCAAATAATGGGAATTTGGCTTCGAAAACGTCCATTAAATCTTCATAATGTTGATGTGGGCGTTGATCATCCTTTTTATCCTTATATATATTTATAAGGGTGTTTCGAAAACATGAAGTATTAATATGTGATTGTCTAACCCTATCATTTTGTGCAGTTAGTATATAAAACCCTTGTGGTAGAATATGAGTTTCATATGACAACATTTAGAGGTTGCGTCTCCGCAATAAAATTTTCCTTCTGGCGTATCAATACTGTCACTCTATCCTAACCAGCACAAACCTGTTATTGTCGTGAATTACCTTTTAATCATTCTTTTAATTACTTATTTACTTTACTTTCTACTCTTTGATCAATTTCTTTTCTACCATTTATCATTCTCTTTACACGCTTGCACTCGTCTTCACTATAAATGCTTTATGAATTTGGTAGCGTGGTCGTTTCGAAAACCGATACAACAAAAAGGGGGAAGGGGGTTCATTAACACTCTTTTTGATGCTTGTTAACACTTTATTTAATTTCGAAAATGGTTTAGTTAAACGGGGAACGCGAGTGGGAGATTCAATAATAATAATTTTACGTCGGAGAGGGGCACAAAACAATTAATTTAATTTTAAGGTTACATGGCCCCACCAAAACACCTTACGGGCCCAGCGCCGCCTGAATGACTGCCTCTTTTTAGGGGTAGTCCGCTCTCTGGGCCTCTGTTCAGGATTGCCAACTCTTCCAATTTTAAACAATTTCAATCTAACAAACATACTTTTTCGTAATTTCACAATTATTAGTAAATGATTTATATTAAACATTATAATCTTAATTAAACAAAAATTAATATTCTTAACTAGGCATTACTACATTATCGTCAGTGCTGCTTGCATCTGCAAAATTGTTCACTACAGAAATTTTTTGTGTATATTTCTGTAGTGGTTTATTCATCTATTTGTTTGTATTTCAGGCTTTTTTTTTAATGAAATAATCATGTTCAAAACAGTTAAACCAGCTACTCGTAAAAAACCAGAAGTTTGGCTCGTTGGGCAGTCTATACCTGAACTCCCTCAAAGTAAACTTCCATCGATAGGTGATAGCCACTCTCTTCTTTTCTATCATCATAATGTTGAGAAAAAAACATTGAAGGAGAGTATTAAGAGAACAAATTCGAACCTTGATATCTGGAATAAAGCAAGAATCCCTACGTCATACGAGCGAGATGTGAATAAAACGCTCGAAAAACTTCACTCGAAATGGCAGAACTTCAAGAAAAGCATCGCTCGGGAATCCGATACTGCTCTGAAATAGAGAAAAGAGTTTCAAGACAACCTGCCCAATCTCTTTGACATCGCTCACCAACAAGCCATAAACCTAATATCCATACAAGAAGACAAAGACTTCTTGATTGCTCAGCGAGAACCAGGGCACCGAGGTCTTATGACAGGTGTAGACATTCAGCTAGCAAAAGAGGAGGAAAGGCGTGCAGAGCGAGCGGAAAAGGAACGTCAAAGAAGAGAAAAAGCAGTGAGGGACAAAGAAGCTATTAAAGAGACAATCCACCTAGTATCTCATAGCAGCAACAGTCCGACAGGTATTTTGAGACGCATAAGCTTTTTTATTTATTTATCGATTTTAACCATTTAAAAACCATTTTGTGGAGAATTAATTACAATTATAATGTATTAGCAAATTTTCAATAACTGTTTTCATTATATTTTAATAAATAGTTTTATGGGAGGGGGTACCCCGTCTGCCGAATTACATTCGTCAAAAATCAAATATAGCAATTATCGCAAATTTTATCAACCAATTTTCTCCCTTGTCATCGAAAATGCTATTTTCGAAGGAAAACCATAGAAAAAATAACAAATACGAAAGTAGTTAGCAAAAATGTTGGTAAGTGCTGCATTCTGAATTTGGTCGTATGGGCGGTGTCAGATTACACTGAGTGAATGCTCGCGGCATCTATATAAATGCTCTTAACATAATCTTTACTCATTTTTAAGGCATTTTTTTTATTAAAATTAGAAAGTATACATGTTAAACTTCATGAAAATGGTCTTAACTCAAAAAAAAAAAATTAAAATTTTTTTATCGAGTCCCCCCTCCTTAATGTTGCATAAATTAATCATTTAATTAACCACTACCTTGAAAACAATGAATAATTCTTTGTGATAATTCTATTTTACAGATGAGGAAGAGGCGAGAGATTTTCATCCAACTTCAAAGACATCAAAACCCCCTCAAAACGATTCGAATCACTATGGACGTAGCAGCTGCTCTAAACCGAACACGAATCAGTGATAGAAGGGCAACCCAAATATTTATTCCATTTACTAAACAGGTAGGAGCCAATGTCTGTGAATTTTCTTTCAGTCCGAGTCCCATCAGGATGCAGAGGATGAAGCATCGGAAGACCTTAGCTGAAGAAATCCGACGTTCATTTTCTCCTGGAGTTCCTCTTCTATTGCACTGGGACGGGAAAAGTTTGCCAGATTTGATAGGTAGGGAAAATGTAGATCGCTTGCCCAGTCTTGTATCTGGAGAAAACTGCACCAAATTACTCGCAATTCCGAAGCTACCGAACTCAAAGGCTGATGCAATGGCCCGTATCATTATAGAAACAGTTGACGAATGCAACTTACGTGATCAGGTAAAAGGACTTTGTTTTGGTACGACTGCAGTAAATACTGGAACGTTTGGTGGTGTTTGCACTTTAGTAGAGCGGAAACTAAATAAAAAAGTGCTTCACATCGCATGCCGCCGTCATATACACGCTGATCCTTGAAAAAGTATTCACTTTGGTTGTGCATGATGTGTCAAAAGGGCCTAATATCACGATTTTCAGCTCTTTTCGAGACTACTAGCCAAACATTTGCCTCCATGATTATACGACGGGTGTTAATGATGATGCCATATTTAATAGGATTAAGGAATGGAAGCAAAATATCATTTGCTTTGCAAAGAGGGCCATTCAAGAACAATTGCCCCGAGATGACTACAAAGAACTGCTAGAATTAGTCATCATCTTTCTAGGAGGAGTACCACCGCAAGGCATTCGGTTTCGGGCACCGGGACCAGTTCACCGTCCATGCTGGATGGCAAGAGCATTGTACTCACTAAAAATGTGGATGTTTCGTGAGCAATTTTCTTTGCCATCCACATCAAGTACCCGCAGTTCCTTCCATACCACAAACAAATTATGGATGAATCTTTGAGAAATAAATATTCATTTGTAAGTTTTATGTTACAGCATGGATCGAGTGCCCTCTTTCTATTTTCGCTGCATCAAATGATCTACAACTTCTAAAAGAATTACAAAATTATGAAAATCCAAACGTTAAAACAGCTGCGCTTTCATCGCTAAGCAAGCATCTTTGGTACCTTAGTGAGGTACCTTAGTGGCGTTTTTTTATTATCTCTTGCCCCTATCCACTAAGCGAAGAATGGTTGAAGTAATCACGATAAAGTTGGATCGGAAGACCCTCCCCGTCGGGTGATGATTTCAGATACCTCAAATATAACGGAATTAAGAGTGGAAGACTTTGTAAATGCTCGAGCACTTGGGAAGATGACAATGATTTTCAGGTTGCCCGAAAGGCAGTACTTAATATAAAACCTCTGAATGAGTTAGCAGAGAGAGGAGTAGCTCTTATTCAGGAATTTAATACTTCACTAACAAGAAATGAAGAGCAACAACAGTATTTATTACAAGTAGTTGAAGATCACCGCAATGCTTTTCCAAAGGCCATTAAAAGCGACTTGCTTTGAACAGTTTCAAGTAAAGATGTATACTAAATATAACTTATATTACCAATGTAATGTACCAAATTGTATGATATGTATATTACAAATATACTGCATTAGTAAAACAAATATGACATTAGTAGCATCAGTAGCACAACTAATTTGTAATGTTAACTGTTAAAAAACGTGAGCTAAACAATTTATACAATCTGTTTTCTAAACGTTGCTTGCGCAACCTCTAAATATCATTTCATGTGAAGGAAATTTTGCATACAATATTTTTTTGATTGTCCTTATAAAATAAAACGTTTGCAACTCAAAACATTTGTTATTGCGTTTTCACCCCTCTATGATAAAAGCATCCTATATATATATATATATAATATTATATAATATATATATATATATATATATATATATATATATATATATATATATATATATATATATATCTCAGTCGATGCACTCATAGCACAAAATAGAATGATGAAACCATGAACATACCTTAGTTAACCTTGTTTGCTTCGGCCCGACTTGTTCGTTCTGGCGAAGGTCAATCCTGTTGCTCCACCTTAGACCTACAGCTTAACGTAGAAGCCGAACCACCACTAGTAGCAAACCCTCAAAAAGGTGCAATGCAATTGCAATGCAACATTGCACGCAACATTGTATCTTGCAACATTGCAGCTCGCAACATCGCAACTTACAACATTGCATGCAGCATGATTGATGATATACTTTTTAACCACCCCAACCCTTCAAGGGGGAATGAGGTTATGCAACAATAACCCCAAGAAAAAAAATATATATATATATATATATATATCAAAGCTATTGACTTCTCCTTAGGGAACCGGAGCTTACAGATGAAAGAAGGATCAACACAACGGCAAACATTTTCATTTATTTGTACATCAGACGTTTCGACAAATCTTTTGTCATCATCAGTGAGTTAAGTCTTAAAACCTTAAAACAAAATTGAAAAGTGAAAGTTACATCAATACAATATTAAGACCATTAAAATTAAAACCTTAAAGCAAAATGAAAATTGCATCAATACAAAATTAAAAACATTTAAATTTCATCACTATAAAAACTAAAATTAAATTAAATTTCATCACTATAAAAACTAAAATTAAATTACCTCAATAGTGATGAAATTTAATTTAATTTTAGTTTTTATAGTGATGAAATTTAAATGTTTTTAATTTTGTATTGATGCAATTTTCATTTTGCTTTAAGGTTTTAATTTTAATGGTCTTAATATTGTATTGATGTAACTTTCACTTTTCAATTTTGTTTTAAGGTTTTAAGACTTAACTCACTGATGATGACAAAAGATTTGTCGAAACGTCTGATGTACAAATAAATGAAAATGTTTGCCGTTGTGTTGATCCTTCTTTTCATCTGTAAGCTCCGGTTCCCTAAGGAGAAGTCAATAGCTTTGATATTAACCCAGAGATATGGCCGATCGACATTGAACTATTACAGACAATGTGAAAGAGTCTATTTGAAACTGAACAAGGCTATCTGTGATGAGAGTTTCTTGTCTAAGTGCAAAAGTTATAATATTGTGCCTAATTTCCTTAGATTTAAACTTTATAATAAACGCCTCCATAACTCCAAACTATATAAATCATGGCTACATAAATTATTAAATTTGGAGCTTCAATCGAAAACTAAAACAGTGAGTTTTCTCAAGCTGAAATATAAAAATTCTCTGTTTGGTCTAAAATCTAGGGTGTCTTATATTGATTATCATTGTTTAGTTACTAAATTTCAAACTTGCTGTGATAAAACTGTCAACAGACATAAAAGGATACATGCTGCCAAATTGGAAAAATTGGGAATCACTCAGTCGTTTTTTAATAATCCAGATAATTTATTTGTAATTTCTCTAATAAGTTTAAGTATTAGAGAGAAAGAAATATTGTCGTTAGGCTTAAATTTTGATCTACCTCATTATAAACTAAATTTTTATAAATTTTTCTCTGGCTTTGAAAATCTTCCATGAATATTAAGAATGTGAGATCCGACCAAATTTCTCGTTCATAACTTGGTAAAACAAGTGGAGAGCATCTCTTTTAAGAATTTTTTACAATTTTAAACCCATAAGGTGTTTCTCCCCTCTTTAATAAGCAAGATTTTAAAATTCTTAATAATTTGAAAAAGGATAACTCTGTCATCATTAAAAACCGGATAAGGTAAAGAGTAGTGCTGATTGATTCAACAGTTTACATAAATAGAATGGAGACAATTTTGTCGGATACGTCTAAATTTAAAAGGGTAAAAGAGAATGTTCTGTCTAAATTACTAAAAACTCGAAGATAAACTTAATAGGTGTTTGCGTAAATTAAAAAATAGTAATATTATTGCTGACAATACATACAATTTTTTATTTGCTTCTGGTTCTAATCCAGGAATTCTATATGGTTTACCTAAAGTCCACAAGCAAATTTCCCACTAAGACCTATTCTTTCGGCATGTGGTACATTCAATTATAACTAGCCAATTCTTCGCCTTGCTTTAAAATCACCTTAATGATTATTCTATTAACAACTCGTTTGATTTTGCTAAAGAGATAAAAGAGATCAATCATGCCGATTCTCTTACTATGGCCAGTTTTGATGTCTCATCATTGTTACTAATGTCCCGTTAAAAGAAACATTAAATCATACTAAATAAGTATTCACTACTGATAATACTCTTATAATGGCCTCACTCAGACTCAATTTAAAAACCTTCTCGAAATAGTGTGTTTTGATAATCTTTTCTTATTAATAGCAACCTTTACAGCCAAATTGATGGGGTAGCTATGGGTTCCCCGTTAAGCCCAACACTAGCAAATGCATTTCTTTGCCATTACGAAGAAATTTGGTGTGAAAAATT